>CM072995.1:344768134-345288134 GCA_037038555.1 Rhynchonycteris naso
GGTCTACTCACTAACACATGCTTTATTCCTGTGCACAGCACTTGTGGGTCTGATGGGTCTGCGATGTTTCACATTACTTTTATTTTTGGTCTACCTATTTCTTGCTAGAATAGAAGCTTCATGTGAGCACAAACTTTGCTTCTAAGCACAACAAAGGAAGGTGACCCATAAACATTTCCTGAACATCAAAATCAGAGTTACTATTTCTTCCTGTGGATTTCTACACAGAATCACTACTTTCCAATTTGGAATTTTAGTTTCTGAAATGTAACAGGTTTATCTCTGCCATTTGAATGAGTACCCAGGAAGGAGGGCAATGGACAATGTCTGATAGCCAGGTAATTCAAAAAAGGGATTCAGAAATGGAGAATTTGTTTCAAAAGTGTTAGAAGAAGAACTTGGACTTAGTAACTAATTGTAGGATGCCACTGTCGTCCCTGGGGCTAAAGTGACAAAGGGAGACAGTGGACCCATAATGATTCACCCAGCAAAAGCTGGGTTCCCTGAGGAAAGGGTCCTGCAGGGGAAGCCAGACTCCAGAGCCCCGCTAGAGGTCAGTGTGCAAAGGATCCTGGAAACCAAGTTGGCAGCTGTCAGTCTGCCCTATGATGCAGAGGGGAGCAGGGCAGGGACAGGGACAGATCTGAATGCAAAGAGCAAAGGATCAGCGCAGACTCACTTTGAAAACATTAACACTGAAGGGGCAATGACACGCGGGGGTCATCCTCCCCTGCTTTACATACTTTTGTGAATTCAACTAAAACAGGACTCTTCAGCCCGAATACCTACTGAACATTTGGATAAATGCATTTGAGAGAGATAATTATTAAGGCCTGCACCACCATGCCATTCTGATTCTTTACTTTTGAGCAAATTCAATTTGGCAAAAATGGGAAATGATGGTTAACGCTATACCTATTTGAGTCACTGGTGAGCCTCTGAATCAGAAGTGTGTGTGTGTGTGTGTAAGATTATAACAAATACTTGAAGCATATACACATAGTTCGAATTCTTACCATCACACATAACAGAATAGTTAACAGAAATATTAATCTGTTTTGTTTTCCTCTCCCTTATTCCAAGAAGGTCTTTGTGTTCTTTTGCCTCAGGGGTGTTTATATCAAGGGTTAAGTAGAAGTTGCCAGGATACCACCTGCCCCCACCCTTCCTGACTTGTTTTCACTGAGGGCATGAAGCTAGATCCTAATGCTGGAGAGGAGGGCCTGGTGAGTGCCCTTGGGGACAAAGGTGGAGGCGAAGAATTATGAGAAACAGTTGAGATAAATTAGAGAGGGATCCCCTCTACAGCTGAAACAGAAGACTGTCTGGACCAGTAAGGATTCTGCTGAAATTTCTGGCAAGGAGGCAGAATGGCCGGGGAGTGACAAGCCCTCAACAGGAACAGCTGTGAGGTGTCCCTCTCAAGGACAGCATGCCCTCACTTTCAGCTAGCCAGGGACCCCTCAGGTCAAGGAAGGTAAAACAGAGCCATCATTTGCTTTCAAGGGACCATGCAACACCAAAAAAGGGCCCATCAGCAGTGGACCAAAGTCCAGAGGGCCCCCCAAATGTCCTGGGTCTTTCCAAGGCCACGGGCTGGGACCAGGGCGAAGGGAGCATCATTCATGGGTAAAACCCAGTTTCTCCCTATGCTAAGGGGTCAGGGCTCAGATTTAGATTTATTTCAACTACAAAAGCAAACAAACAAATAAGTTGATGTGAAACATCTTGCGTCCGTCTATCCTAGTGAAACAATATTCACACCTGCTACACATGTTTAAATGTTTAAAAACTCAAGTTGCTGGTGCAGAGTTATAGCTCACGCCTTGGGCTTTCATCAGTAGATGCAGCTGTGGAACTGCTGGGAGTGGGCAGGGGCTGGTGACATTTGGAATCCTTCCCTTGCGGATGGGCTTGCTGATGGTGTGACAGGACCTCAGGAAGGTGACACGAATATCTCTTAGGGATCGCTTGGGAGGACCCATCCCACATACTCCAGAGCAGAGAACAGAGTGGCCCAGAAGCCCCAAATTCAAGTGGAAGATGCCACATATTACAAGTGATTCCCAAGCTTTGGCTCTCATGTACTAGAGTCACGATTCATTTGCCACATCTGCACACCACCTGCACTAATATTTACTGAACATTTCTCTACATATGGACTCACTTTTATTACTTAAATTTATTCTCACCCTAACCAACAGTATTCATGAAATCACAAGGTTGGTGTCCTACCTTAACTCATCACACATCCACACACATACACACACACACACACACACACACACACACACACACACACACACACACTTTTTCAATATGCACAATAAATACAAAATTGCTAAAGAACAAACGTTTGTCTGTGCGCCGCCTAAGATCACGTCATGCTTCATTAAGTGGGAGGACTCAGCACAGTTTGGGGACGGCCACACAGGCATTTCTGTAAGAGCAACACTTGTTCTGCATGTTCTGATGACATTCTCCCTTCCCTCTGATCCCAGTTTCCGGACTTTGATATCCTTCTACTTATGACTGGTCTGAATACAAAATGATACTGAGAGAGGGAGCAAGGTAGGGAAAAGAAAGGAGGGACAGAAAGAGGAGGAAGAGATGAAATCATCAGGAGAGAAGGGGCAAGAAGAAGGAGAAAGAAAGATACCCGGGCAAGAGATCTAAACAAAAATATCAAGAGCACGGGAACCTCTATATTTGTGTTATGTGTGTATGAGCAATGTAATCAAGCCAGGAAGTGTGCTTATCAAGAACATGGTTACCTCATGAAGAGGCAGTATGATCCCTGAACAATGGTACAACTCTGGTCCCAAGCACAAACCTGAAAATAGGAAAGAAACACTGACGCTCTCAACCTCCAGATCCTTCCAGAGCCCCTTGGAGTTCACCCTGTCACTTGATCTTTGTCTTTTCACTCTACGAGACTTACAGCTCGCCACACAGCCGGTCCTCCTTCGACACCTTCCCCACTTACCGTCCTTATCAGCTCAGGAAGAAATTTCTGCAAAACTCTTCCTCTGGTCACTGATATCTGGGAACCAAACCTATTAAGATATTTTTGATCCTTACTCATGCTATTTTGAATGTCTGGTGCACAGGAAGGAACCGATAAAAATAGAATTACAATGCCCTTACTGCCAAAGCAGCAAAGGGGCCGATTAAGATTGATGTCTGAATAAATACACAATAGCAGGCCCTACATTCTAATAGCTTTTGATAGCAGCAGAAAAAGCATGAGTTTCCCCTGACTGGAACGGTGTACATTTCTATTCCCTTACCATGTTCTTTTTTCCTGAAAATCTGGCCCCTCTTCTTTCAAATATTAAAAGTCGTGTAGAAAAAAAATAAATCAAAGTCATGTAGAATAATAATGATACTAATATAAAATAATGGCTAATATTCACTGAGTGCTGACTAGATGACAGGCCTGGTTTTGGGAAGTTTGCATGTGCTAACTCACCCAATCCCCACAACAAATAACCCCAAAGGGATGCCTGGATACTGTTATTTCTATTTGTAGATGAGAAACTCAGAATCAGAGATGGAGCAACAGCATAACAGAGATCCACGCCCAGTCCTGCTCCTCCAAATTAGTAGCATGGGAGTCACTTAAAGTCTCTTCATCCCAAGCCACCTCCATAGTGAGAGGTAGCTAAGGTCCAGGTTGCTATGAGGGCTAAATAACAGATATGTAAAGTCCTTCAGAGTGCAGGCCACCAATAAGCCCCAAGCACACTGTTATTCCCATCACCATCACCACCATCATCATCATCACCATCATCATCATCTTTCCTCCTTCTATATTTTCGACTGATTAAGAGGAGTCTTCTCTCTTTCGCTATAAAATCGGTTATATTAATCTTTCTATATGTTGTTGAATTTGTTAAATTTTGTCAAGCATTTTTGTGTCTATTGATAAGGCATATTATCATGTAACTTTTTGGGTTTTTTGGTGGGGAGTAATGTTTTTGTTAGAGTTTGGTATTGATATGCTGATCATAAAATGAGTTAAGAAGTGTTCCTTCCCTCTTCTTCTAATTTCTGAGTATGTGCAAGATTTTGATATATTTTTTTTTTGAATGTTTGATGAACTTCACAAGCAGAGCCACCACCTGGAGTTTTTTTGTTGAGGTTTTGTTTTGAAAATGAATTTTATTTCATTTCATTGTTATATATAGGACTATTCAAATTTTACGTTTTTTTTTTAAATTATTTTTATTTATTCATTTTAGAGGAAAGGGGGAGAGAGAGAGAGAGAGAAGGTGGGGAGGAGCAGGAAGCTTCAACTCCCTTATGTGCCTTGACCGGGCAAGTCCAGGGTTTTGAACCGGCGACCTCAGCATTCCAGGTCGACACTTTATCCACTGCGCCACCACAGGAAGCCTACTCAAATTTTACGTTTTATCTTGTGTCTTTTTCTAGTAAATTATATGCTGGGTTTTTTGTTGTTATTTTGTATTTTTCCAAAGTTAAAAGTGGAGAGGCAGTCAGACAGACTCCCGCATGTGCCCAACTGGGATCCACCTGGCATGCCCACCAGGGGTGATACTCTGCTGTCTGGGTCATTGCTCCATTGCGGCTGGTGCCATTCTAGTGCCTGAGGCAGAGGCCATAGAGCCATCCTCAGCACCCAAGCCAACTTTACTCCAATGGAGCCTTGGCTGCAGGAGGGGAAGAGAGAGACAGAGAAGAAGAAGGGGAAGGGTGGAGAAGCAGATGGGCACTTCTCCTGTGTGCTCTCACCGAAAATCGAACCCAGGACTTCCAAATGCTGGTCCAACACTCTACTGCTGAGCCAAATGGCCAGGCCATAAATTATGCATTTTAAATTTGTCCATTTCATTTAAGTTTATTGTCATAAAGTTGTTCGTAATAGTCTCATATTTTCTATGTTTTCAAGATCTCTTCTTTGATTCTTGATATTGGTGATTTATAATCTCTTTTGCCTTGATCATTCTAAGTTTATCATTTTTGCTGATCTTCTTAAGACCAGGTTTTAGCTGGTTATTTTCTGTTTTCTAGTTCACTGATTTCTGCTCCTTAATATTAGAAATTCCTTCATTCTACTTACTTTTGGAGCTGGTTTTGCTTTTCTTCTTTCAGGCTCCTGAGATAATTGGTTTCAGATATTTATTCATTTCTAATTATAAACACTGGAGCTAGAAAGTCCCCTCTAAGCAGTGCTGTATCTGTACTCTGCAAATTGTACTGTATGGTCTTTTCATGACTTCTTTCGATTTGAAATGATTCCTAAATTTAGGCATCTCTGACTCATTTAGAAGCATGTTGATTAATTTCTAAATATTTGGAGTTAATATATCTTGTTGTTGTTGACTTCTTACTATATTTCATTGTTTTGAGGGAATGATTTCCTGAATTTAGATTTTAAAGCTTTTAGAGTTACTGAAAACTTGTTTTATGGTCCAGCACGTGGTCTACCTTGGTGACAATACCATATATGCTTGAAAAGAATGCAGTTGTTGGGTAAAATGTTCTATAGATATCAGTTAGGTGAAGGTGGTTAGTAATGTTGTTTAGATTCTTTAACGTTTTACTGATTTTTATTTTTGTTCTAGTCAAAAATCAATGAATGCAGAGTTGTGTTAAAATCTATTATGATTATGAAATTGTCTCTTTCTCCCTTTACACTGTCAATGTTTGCTTCGTGTATTTCAAAGGTCCAGTGTTAAGCACATACACATTTATGACTGTTATGTCTTTCTAATGGGCTGACCCTTTTATCATTATGAATGCCCCTCTTTATCAATGATAATACTCTTCGTCTTAAAGCATATTTTACCTTATATTGGTATAGCTTTCCAGATGCTTTGTGTTAACCATTTGCCTGGTACATCTCTTCCCATCTCTTTACATCAACCTATTTGTATCTTATATTTAAAGTGCATCTTTATAGTTAAAGTGCATCTTTATATTTAAAGGGCATCTTTACATTTAAAATGATGCCTTTTTAAGAAAAAATATAGTTTTCTAATTTATTCAAAATATCTCTGCCTTTTAAGTTCATTTCATGTTACTATTTATGTGAGCAGATATAAGTCATCTCTTATTTGTTTATTTTTGTCCTCTGTGTTTTGGTCTTTTATTCATCCTTTCTAGCATATTTTGTAGTAGTTAAACATTTTTTTTTTTAATTCTGACTTACCAATTGGCTTCTAAGCTTTATATTATACTTTAAGGGGTTGTTCTAGGGTTACTTTATACATGCTTACCATTTTACAGCAAAGTTAGAGATAATATTGTGCCATTTCACATAAAACGTAAAAGTCTTGCAATCATGTTAAGTCTCCTCACATTACTATGTGACATAGTTGTCCTATCACATCTACAGCTGTTATAAACACAAGAAAGATAATATTTGTTTTAAACAGTCATGTGTTCTTGAAAATAATCAGTGGGCAAGCAGAATTTATATCCACCCAGATATTAACCATTTCTGATGTTTTTCATTCATTCCTGAAGATCTGAGTTGCCTCATCTCATTTGCCTACAGACGGAAGAGCTCAATCAGCACTGTTTGTGGTTAAGGGTTTGGCAGCAATAACTTTTCTTTGTTTCTTTTATCTGAAAATGTTATTTTGTTTTTATTCGTCCAGGATATTTTCATTGGCTGAAGAATTCTGGGTCCACAGGTTTTCTTTGCCTTCAGCTTTAAAAGATAATCCACTGTTTTTCTGCCCTGCATGGTTTCTGATGAGAAGTTTGCTGCCACTTAAATCACTGTTTCCTTAGAAGTAGTATGCTGTTTTTCATCTGGCTGTCTTAACTCTTTTCTCATTTTCTTTGGTTTTCAGCTATTTCACTATGATATTCTCATGCATGGTTTGCTTGACATTTTCCCCTATTTGGAGTACACTAAGCTTTTTAAAATCTGTAAATTTATGTCTTTCACCAAATTTGGGGACATTGGGTCATGATTTCCTCAAATAACTTTTTAGTTCTATTCTCTTTTCTCCTCTGGGTCTCAAATAATCTTTGATATTGTTCTATAGATACTTGACAGAGCTAATAATTTTTTCAATAACTTTTTCTTCTCTTCTTTGCATTGTATAATTTTTATTAATCTACTGTGAAATTTATCAACTTATTTTTCTTTTGTCCCTTATTCAACTTATATAATAAGTGAACATTTAGGTATTATACTTTTAGAGTTTTAATATTTCTATTTGGTTCATTATTTTTTACTTTATTTTATTTTATTTTATTCATTTTAGAGAGGAGACACACAGTGAGAGAGAGAGAAAGAGAGAAAGAGAGAAAGGAGGGAGGAGCTGGAAGCATCAACTCCCATATGTGCCTTGACCAGACCAGTGCAGGGTTTTGAACTGGCGACCTCAGTGTTCCCAGGTCAATGCTTTATCCACTGCGCCACCACAGGTCAGGCTGGTTCATTATTTTTTATATCACTTCTGATATCTCCTAGCTTTCTATTTATTACAAATATATTTTCAATCTTCACTTAACATAATTATGACTGCTTTAAAATCCTTTTCTACGAATTCAAATACCTGATTCATCTTAAGGTTGGCCTCTGCTGATTATCTTTTCCCTTGACAATGGCTCTTCACATGTTAAATAATACTGTCTATTTTGAAGGCTATGCTCTAGAGACTCTGGATTGTATTACAGCTAGTGCTCGACTTACGACCGTGATTGGTTCCGACAGACCAGTCGTAACACGATTTGGTCATAAGTTGAGTAGGCTATATGTACAGTACTGTGAAATGATGTTATAAAAATCTGTAAGTCAAAGACAAAGACAATTTCCTCTTGGTAGACATCTTGGGAGGGGTTTGGTGAAAAATATCCAAGACACAAAACACAAATTGCTGTACCAAGTCTGGGATAACAGTTGAAATGGTGCACGCAGAGATGGTAGTGCTGCCGGAAGTTTGTCCGCACTGTCATTCGCCCAGCTGGGCAATGCTTGCACTGCCAGACGCGGAGCAGTCTTGGCTAGCGAAGTCGAATGGTCGTAAGTTGCATAGGTCGTAAGTCGATCAATAGCTGTATACAGTGTGTCCGTAAAGTCATGGTGCACTTTTGACCGGTCGACCGGTCAAAAGTGCACCATGACTTTACGGACACACTGTATTTCTCAGAAGAACTTTCATGATTTGTTTCAGCAGGCAATTCATTTGGTTAGACTCCAACTCTAAACTCTAGCCTGTCTGAGGTGGATAGCAGTCCAGTTCTCGGTTCAGATCGCTTTCAATCCGCCCATGCATATGTGGCTCAGGAATCAGAGACTTGGGTAGAGTTCATACACAGATTTTGAAGCTCCTCTTGGCTCTCTTTTTTCTGGTATTTCCCCCTACTCGCTATTAGCACTGGTTACTCTGAACTCTTTCAAATGGTTCCCCTTGCCAGAAAAAAAAAATAAAAAATGTAAGAAAGAAAGAGTTCAGGCTCTCTGTTGGAATTGTAGCCACCCCATGCCATAACTCATATCTAATTGTGGGTGCCCTGGGGGCAAAACCACAGAAATGGAAAACTCACTCTATGCCAGTTGCTGCCTCTAAATTTCAACTCCCCTCCAAAAGCCTCCCTGCTTGTGTTTATTCTCCAAAGCCCTTAGGTAGTTATTTTTTTCCAAATTTTGTAGTTATTTGTGGAAGTTTCAATCTGTTAGGAGTTTTTATCCTTCCATCACCAAAGCAGAAGCCCATATTACCTTGCTCATAAAGTTCAAATCCAATAGCCACATATTATTTAGATATGTGTTTGTTTCAATATATTTAAAGAAGCAAAAAAAATGATAAAGATAAAATTCAAATTAATGTACACCTGCGAAAGAAGTCACAGGGATAAGCAAAGGGAAAACACATAGATAAATACAAATTATTGTCTGTGTTCCAGTGCTCTGGTTGCGTGTTGGCCAATGGCTGTTCACTACATTACTCAGAAAAGCATAAATAACATGATAATAATAAGGGCTTTGCATAGACCAGTGATGGCAGGGTGTCATGAGCCAAAGACTTAGATTAATTTAATTCTGTCCAAATAAAAATAAATGTTCACAGAGGCCTCATCAGAGAATCCTGCAAAGTCTCAATACCAACATGATTCTGAGACGCTCCAGTCACAGGGTCTATGAAATAGCTAAGGATTTATGAGATTCATTTCTAGGTAAAATTTATGAACCATTCACTTTTAGGCACATTTTAGACACAAGGTTAAGAACGAGAATCCCCCCTAAATAATGTTGTCATTTGAATGAGAAGGATAAAAAGACAAAACCAGGCATGTGTGCATTGTTTCTTTGTTTGCAATACATACAGGCTGTCTGACCGAGACAGGAAAAGTTCCTAAGGGTTTAGCAGCAAAGAATAAAAAGAAAGGAGATTGAACGTAAGAATGCTAAAGCATTCTCAAAGCAGGAGAGAACTTCAGCTTGCATGCTTTAAAGCATGTGCACATGTCGAGGACCGTGGGACATTTTCCCAGAGAGGACCAGACAAGGGGTCTGCCTCTCTGGGCTTAAATTCTGCTGAATGAAACATCAAGAAGTATGCTGGGGGAGGGGGATCCCACTGGCCAAATGGGTGGAAAAAGTGATGCAATCAGAGTTCTTTGCCATCTCTAATGTTATGACTCTGTAAATATAAGAGTCCAAACTACTTCAAAATAAGATCACTGGAGACCTGGCTTTGAAGACCGGGCCTGATGGGAAAGAAGTTGATCAAGATTGATTTTTCTGGTTGATATTCACATACCATGCCAAAATATACCTCCACCTGACTCCTGCTTCATAGCAAACACAGGGTAAATATTTAAACACATGCAGAACGTGTCTCTGGGAACTGGGAACAGCAGGGGGATAATCGACACACAATATCACTGAGAAATAAAGGGTTTGTTTCCTATAACTAAACACTTGACAAACGGTGCCCAATATAGTATTTCTCAGGATATTTGAAAGAGCACCACAGAAAGCCCTTTTCACCTGTTTGCTATCTGGTTTGATTTTAAGAATTCCCAATGACAACCCTCGAAGGAAAAGAAAAATACTGTTAGAATCTTTTTTCTGTCATTACCAGTAAATTGCCTATACTATCTCAAGTCAAAAGTAAAGAAACCTCTTTGTGTTGCTTTCACCAAAACATCCACGAAAACACATTTTAAAAGATATGTTTTATAAAAAGACACTAAAAAAAAAAAAAAAAAAAAGAGGGGACAGAGAAATTTGCTAATTGCTATAACATTGACATCTCCAGTCCGCTGAATACCTCCGAGGGTGTGGGAAATCGGGCCTCTGTGGGGAAAGGTAACCCTAATTATGTGGCATGCTGGAGGCGCCCAAGTGTATGTCAGGAGCAGATGCTGATAAGATACGCTCCAAAGGAATTGTGTCTGGACTGTTTCAACGGGGAGGGTTGTTGGGGTGGCGCTGGTATTTAGTTGTGATCTAGAGGCCAGCAAAGGTTAGGCTGGACAAAGCAGAGCTTAATGAAGATGCTAGTATCTGGGGGGAAGGAGCCACAAAGCCTTTCAAATTAGCAGCTGAATCCTGACACTCGTTAGTGATTATATATGCAAGGGCTGCAACGTCAGCCCCAGCCAGTAAAACAGCTTGGACGCTCCGCACACACACACAAAGGAAATAAAGTCGGTACAAAAATAAAGAACTGAGACCTTTTCAGTGTCTTCCCTTTCACATTTTGACATTTTTGTTTTTCTTTTATTCCTTTTTTTTTTTTAAGTATTAATGACAGGACCGCAGTTACTTACCTTCCAATTTAGTACTAAAATAATTACAACCGCGACTAAAATGAGACTTCATTTATTTTAAAATCAAGGAAGGTCTAGTCAGAAATTGCTTCTGCTAAGTTCTGTACACGACATAATATACTCTTGTTAACTAACAAAACCAATAAATCAAGCTGAAGCACTTATTAAAGTATCTTACAGCACCAAATTTATCACTGATGACAAATTTAATTTGGGACCCTGACAGTTTGCCTCTTGCACATACAGGATGCCAACAGATTTCTTTTTTTTGGGGGGTGGGGGTGGGAGAGGAGGTTATTTCACAAGTAACAAATGCAGAAACTTACTAGAAATTTTTAAGGCCGTAAAAGATGAATCCTGACAGAAAACTGTGTTTACCCCACAGCACCATAGTCCCTGGGAAAAGTTATGCTTTAGAATTCTTTTCCAGAAAATTCTATTATTCACACGTTCAAGTTAGCAGAATTTTTAAAATGGTGCTAATGCGCATTTTACGAAGCAATTTATAATCATCCCTCAGTTAATGCTCTGTATCCATGGTGAGGACATTGCAAGTTCCTTCATAATGAAGAATAAAAAAAAAAAATTGAGATATAGTTTCCCTCTACCTAACAGGTAGACTAACTTCAACCTGTGGCAGGGTCATTTGGCACAATGGATGGTGGAAAGGAAAAAAAAGGAAATTCACAAAACTGTGTTGAGTCTTATGATTACTCAGTACTGTAGCTAAAAGAACAATATCTTCACTTTAAGTGTCAAACACGAATTGTACTCCAAATACACATAAAATTATTACTAATAGGTGACCTTTGCTCAACCCATAACGTCTAGACTACAGAAAATGAATAATGCCTTATCTTCTGTCTCAGTCAACTGCACAATGCAGCTGATTGTACAACACAGCCAGGCTGCACAAGTTATATTTTCTATAAACTTTTCTTCCTCCTAAATCATAGCGCTATAATTCTATATTTGCATGTTCTTGCTGTCTTTTCAAACGGTATTTTCTTTCTTGACAACACAATCAGCAGCTAAAAACCAAATTTCACTGCCTGGTCCCGTTTAGCACAAACCAAACACCCTAAAACCACTGCCTGACAAGGGGAACGCATTAAGCTTTGGGACAAAAGCATCCAAGTCGACCTGTTTTGCAGACTGATTAATAGAAACAAGCTCTAAGGACTAATCACAAGTCGAGCGAGCCCTGTTGTGCAGATTAATAGAACAAAGACACAGGAGAGGAAGGGAGGTTACAATACTGGAATACAAATAAGCAAAGGTAGGCACCGGGCTTCCCTCCACAGAAGTCACATCCTTTCAAGTCAGACCCACATACCCTAAGTCCCAGGGTGCCACACTCAGGGATAAGTCAAAATGTGGCACCAAAGCGGTCTGGGGTCCATCAGTCATCCCAGCACCAAAGAGCCATCTAGGTGCGCCTTCTTTAGAAATTCTGACTTCAAAGAGGAAACAGTTTTCAGCAGAATGAGGCTGGCTCTGAGTGCTATCGGAGAAGCCTTCCATTTCAGCCAGGTGCACCACAGCACCTGTTGATTAGGACAGATGCTTCCATCTCCCCACCTTTTGCAATGGCCTGACACACAGGTACTCGCTCTATGAGATGTGTGCATATGTTCAGGAACACAGATACCCAAGAACTATACACACAATGTCAGCAAAGAGAGCGTCACTTGCCAAATTACCCCTGGACGCACCTTTTACAAGAGAATGTAGCTTTTTTTTCCTGACTATAAAAATAAAGACTCACCCCCTGTAAGAGTATACAAAATCCCAGGGAAGTAGAATGAAAGAAAGGGGTAGAAAAAAAAGAACATTCATAAGAGAAAAATTGTTGTTACACTTGTGGTGTATTTACCTCTCAATTTGCATTTTCTCTATATTTTTATATGTTTTTGTAATGCTATGACCCCCTCTGTGTATTATTAGTGGAGGTATGGCTTTTGAAATGCTCACTGCTAAATGTAAAAAGAAAAACATAGCAATGCTCTCTTATGACTGATGCTAATTCTTGAATGACTAAAACCTGGTGAATGTATGAATTTTTACTGAAATTGTAAAATCTTCATCCCTACGAGTATCTGGTTCACTGAAGAGAGTTTACACAGATTGGGAAACAGTCCTTAGGAATTCAGATGTCTTACTTTTTGCATGATTTCTTTCCTTGATGATTTTCTGCAGTAACTATTTCCTTTTACCCTTTCACTTTTTTTTTTTTTTAATATTCTTACTTGTAGAAACTCAGAAAGACAATTCTTTTGTCTCGTTCATAAGAAGAATTATAAGACTCCACAGACAAAGAGAATGCATTTTCTCTGGCATACCCATATTCTGCTTTATCAGTAATTCAATTATTCTGTGTCTTGCAATAATCAAGCAAGGAAAAACACATTTGTCACGAAAATCATACATATCCACAGTCACCAAATCTCAAAACTGACTTCAGAGCCCGGTTGAGCCCATGGTTGACAGGCTAGACAAACTTCCAAATATCCAAAGGCACGATCCTGTTTCTCTCAGGCTTTTCAGATCAAAGTTCAAACTCTACAGAAGGTAATTTCTATAGCAAATAACCTTAATCACCAATACCCTCCTTGGCATCAGATTTTCCCTTTAACAGAAATAATGCGCAGCACATAACTGGGTTTTGGCATGGAGGAAGGCACTCAGTGCCCTGAAATCTCCCTCGCCTTTAAGTGATGCTGCTATGCCAGCCACCACCACACAGACTTCATCCCCGGCAAGAAGTACGCAAAGGCACAGAGGTCGGGGCCAGCACTAGACACATGCACTTCAGTTTCCCATAACCCCTACTCATTCTGCTGGACCAACAGGTAAATTTTTCTCCTTGTAGAAACATGTCTCTTTAAGGGAGAGGCTGAATTTGGATAGAAAACTAGTCTTTGCTGTTTCATCTGAAACAAAGAACAAACAAACAAAAATCCCAGGAAGCATGAGGAATGCTTAGTAACAGAGGCATCATAAGCGTCGCCTAAAATCCTCATTCAGAAATGCTCCCTTCCCTATTAATTTATTTAAATATGTAATATAAAAGCCAACCTCACAAATGGCTTTTTCTTAAATTTCCTTTCCACATCCCCATCCCCTTTAAGTCATACACCAAATGAAAAGAAGTAAGAAAAGTGAAGAGAGGTGGCTAATAATGTCCCAATGTCATATTTCCAATAAGTGTTGCCATCTACAATTTCAGAGTTGGTTTTAGTCTGGCATCTTTTGTTTGTTCTGAAAGAATCAAAATAAGAAGGTGTTTTCTACTGATTCTTTATTCAGAATAAAAACAGAGGTCAAATGATGACCAGTGAATTGAGGACTGGACCTTTAAGTCATTAAGACAATGAAAACATTTTTTTTTTCTTGTCGCTGTCTTCGATAATCCTCTTTCTAGAACCAGGGTCCTCCAAGCTACTTCCCATTGCTCACGAAGCCTTGTGTGGCATGAAATTTCAGTTTATCTTATTGCATTCAGTGTTCAGATTGATATGGCACACAATTTCAATACATATATAGTAGCTCAAAATGTAGTAAGAAAAACAGTAACCTCCAGTTTTAAGCCAGGCAAGCGTCAGAGCTACTTAGTTTTAAGTGCAATTATTTTGTATGTACTATGTAAAAAGAAAAGTAATGACCAATTTTAGGAAAAAATGGAAAATCAGTGTGTCTACTCTGACCTGTTTTTCTCCTTTACAAACACTCTATCAGTTTTCCTTAGTCTTCAATGTTGATTTACCAGAATTTCATAGGAAATTTTAGCACCACTTTTTAAAAAACAATCTATCCTAAACCCACCATGCCAGATATTAGGCTTGAAAGCATCTAAATTACTGTATAAATATCACCAGCACCTTCAGATGCTGTCTTAGGAAATTCTATTCTGGGAAGAATCTTATTTAGGCTAGCTAGTTCTAATTCGCCTTTCATATACTGAGTGCTCCTCTTTGTTGACTTTTCATTTTTCACTGTAAATTTCATACTTGGACATTACTAGTCATAGTAACTCTATTTACACCTTAACTAAACTGATCTTTTCTAATATTTGAGCAGAACTGCCTTGCTATATCCTCTCCTGAATTAATGCTGATTTGTAATTCATCTTTTCTGCTGTTACTGAATGCAGACACATTCTGCTCACCCGGAGGCTTTCAAATTTGTCACCAATTTCCTGTGTAAGCAGCCCTCATGGAACATTCCACATTCAATTTGTAGTCCCTATCCAAGATTACCTTTATTTTTCTTGGGTGAAAACACAGTGCCAAGCATTACTCATACATTCAAAATGATACTCGTGTAAGTGACCTTAAAAATGCCCATATGTCTTCATTTAACAGACATCCATTCACTCTTCCATGTCTTTTGACCAAATGCAACTGATATATGGGGTTGCTTCCTTAAATGGTTTCCACTTATCCAGATCAGAAGCAACTAGCTGTGCAAAGAAACTGTACAACAATTGCTTTTAAAAGTTCTGTCTCTTTCTCACTCACACACAAAAACAAACAAGGTAACCATTTTCTTAGACTGTTTCCTATTCACCTGGTTACTGTCCCTTTTTGCTTCTCCCCTTCTCTCCTGGTCTACCATCATAATGAAAGAAAAACTAAAAGCAAGCAAATAAAACAAGAACAACAAAAAGATAATAGCCATTACAAAACTACACAACTGTTACTTTCCAGGGAAGAAAATCATACTTGCTGAGCATTTACGGAGTGCCAGCAACTTAACAGCATCGTCACATTTTAATTCCATGAAAAATATACTGAATAGCAAAAAGATAAATAAAGGCTTAGGGCTTGGACTTCCAGTTCGCTACTCAGGAAATGAGCTTCCTAGGGGGACTTATTTCACTCCTGTAACTTTCAATTTTATCAAATGGGATTTGTAAAATTACCTTTTTTATAGGGTTGCTGTGAGGCTTAAAAACAGTGTCAAATAAGGCACCTGTATGTGGGTGATGCTCAACAAATATGTAGTAATTAATATTTGCATACCCATTTGACAGATATACCTGTAGTTCAGATTTAATAAGATTTAACTTGCTTAATGAGCTGAGTTCTAAGTGATAAAACTAAGACTCCAGCTTGTTGAGTTAGCTGTTTCTAAAGACCAAAGCCTACAGCCCTATCCTATACACTGCCTTCCCCCACCTCCTTCAGCAGGTAAAACAAGGTCGCAGCTGTTTAAACTATGTTCAGCCTGGGGATCAGACCATTCAGGGTAAGTCTTTCTGTTGGGGAGGTCCTGTCAAGAATCTGTTAATCTGAGGAAACTGGTGGTTTAAAGGAAGAGGGAATCAGCAGGAAGAGCTCCGCCTAGTTTCAACAAAGCCTTCACTGTCAGAGGGATGTCCCCAGCACAACATGGTATATGGCCTCTCCCCCAACAAGCCTCACATGTGCTTATAGGTGAATCCTTAGGAGGGTGAGTGATGCCATGCTTTGATGGTCCTCCCAAGAGCAGCTGAGAAGGGCTGAGGGTCTCCCCCATGTCCAGCACAGAACACAGCCTGGCTTTGGTTATCATGACTACGGGAAACCCCTGTGGCAGCATGCAGACTCATGAGAAGAGGCAGAAGGTTCTTCCTGAGACTGCACAGATATGGCGCCTAGCAGAATGGGAGCACTTGGTAGAAGGCGACTGCTAACCGGTGTGTGTGTTCCACAGCCCACCTCACCTGCATCGCAGATCATCAGGAGGCTTAGAGAAACCCCTGTCGTGAGCTGGCCTTCCTTGTGAGCACATCTGACTACAGGGGAGAATGTGCCCAGGAAGGCAGAGCAGCAGCCCAGCAAAGATGGGTCAAGACTGCCAAGGGGACCCCAAAGGACTCACCATCTGGGAAGACCTGGAGAGATTCGTTTTACACTTCAGAGTTCACAGTAGAAAAGGAGAAATCCAGGTTTGCCAAAGAGTTTGAAAATAAGTGGTACACACTCTGCGTGACTTTAATTCAACTCTAAGAATTCCACCCTTGAGATTTCCACCATTGCAAACAGGGAATACTAAATATTTGATCGCTGGTTTCTAATGTCCAGAGGCTTGCTGAGGGCCCACCTGGTCCCTCTTCCTATCAAACACACACCTCCCACTGACTTCTTTCACCCCAACCTGAAGCAGCAGTCTCCACATCTAACAGCCACACACACGCTGCTACACCTGCTCACAACATGGAGATAAGGTGTCGGAGGTAAAGAAATGACAAGAAAGAGCTTAAAAATACTGCTGGACCCTTTCTTTGGAAACCTCTCCACTGCCCTCACATTAAATTTGTCCAAGCACTCCCATTTTTCACTGCTACTAAACCGTACACACCCGGAGAGATGCTGCTATGCTTTCTCTACTACTGAATTGAGTTCAGGAAGGCTCTAGGGATGCATGGACATAGTTTAGTGCTTTGTTTGGTTCCATTATGCTCTGCCCTCTCTGGTCCTCTCTGCAGACTCCGGGCTGTGCTAGATCTTGTATTGGAAGTATTTTCTTTCCTTTTGTGACTGTGTAGACCTTTAGTCCATCAGCCACAGACACATCTCCACTACCACCACCCACCCTTATTCATTCATTTATTCAGCAGATATGGACTAAGCATGCACTGCGCACTACACTGGGCTAGCCTAGGGTCTGTCTAGAGAACAAAGCCAATAGGATTCCTGTCCTCATGAAGCTTAAAGCCATTGTATAATCTCCTTCCATCTACCAACAACAAATCTGGATTAAAAAGAAACCTGTCAGTATCACATGAGAAAGTGAAAGAATACCCAGCAGCCAGCTAGCTGGGTCTCAACACGAAGGTCTAGGTCTTCTTTACAGCAGAGTGCCTGGACACATGCCAGGCCTGACTTCAGCCGGGGCACCCAGCCAGCACTTCCTTTGCGGTGCGTGTGCCCTGGGCTGCTGTCTCCCTCACCTGCCACTTGGTGCTTTGGAGGGGAAAAGCCACATGCACCTGATACTTGCTCCCGGTGGGTATGCAAAAGAAAAGAAAGTTGCCTCCATGGAACAGAAAGACCCAAAGGAGCTGATCCTCATCTTAGGAGACGCAGATTTTTCATGTTTAGAACCGTAAGTTCTGGGGCGTGCCACGTAAAAGATATTGGATCATTCCTTTGTTGTGTCTCCTCCATTCTTATCCACCCCCCTGCAAGCGCCTTATCACTGCGTCCTGAATTTCTGTCTGAGCATTTTGTAACTCGATGCAATCAGGCAAGGGTTACAAGCGGCCACTTCCTGAGTAGCCCCAGGTAGAGGAGTAGAAGCATGTCTGTGGTCCCTAAGATATCCTGGTTTAGTCCAAAGAACTCGGCAAAGGAACCTACATTCTAGCCCCATTTTTCCCCCAAACTTCACAACGTGATTTTGGGCAACTTACCTTCTCTGTCAAAATCTCTCTCTTGGTCTCCTCTGTCAAAAGGCAGCAATACGGAGTAGGCGTCCAAACACTTGTAAATGCTGGCTGTTTCACTATTATTAATACATGCTCTGCTTGTTTTAATTGTTTAGAATTGTTTTTCAATTTAAAATTTAATTATTTAGAATTGTTGTGAAGCGCAAATGAGATAACACATGATAATGCTCTGAGTGGGAAATACCATCCCAATACAAGTTTTCTTGTTGTTTGCTAATTCTGTTTGTCTCTCCAAATGTACAGGCAAAAATTTAAGTCGTGTCAATGGCTGATAGGCACATAAACACTTCAATGCGACATCTGTCTCCACAACCACCATCAAACGCGTCAGATAAAGGCACTGGGACAGGCATTTGAGGTCTGGACAGAGCGGGCAGAAAGGGACGCGCTGGATCCAACTTCACAAGTTCTGCCTAACCAGGCTTTCGAAATGGTGTTTACTGACATGGCTCTCAATGGGAGGTAGGAAGAGAAGTGATGGGTTTTGCTTTCTCCTTTTTCAAATAAACAGGGCAGTTGTTAAACCAGAAGTGAATCTGATCCCGTGTGGCTTTAAGAGCAGTCAGCTGCATTCTGAAACAGGCAAAAATGTAAACAGAGCCTGAAACTCTAGAGCAGGGCAGAACAGCCATAGGTTTCATAATGGGAGAGTCCACGGGCCATGAGCCAAGAAAAATGAAATGTTAGCCTGGGCCTTTAAACAGAATCGTGTAAAAGCAGAGTGCATATTTGTTTAACACACACACACACACACACACACACACACACACACACACACAGTCCTTTTTCTGTGCCAATACCTTTCTGAACCCTCCTGAATAAAAGCCGGAATCCTGAGAACGTGGTACACGGACCAGTATTGTTTGTATAGTTCTGGTTTTTCAGCATGAAAGGACTTTCCTGCTGAATGCGGAGATGTTTCTTTTCTTTTTCTTCTTCTTCTTTTTTTTTTGCACAAGTTAATTACAAAGTATGACTGTGAAAATAAAATAAATGAGCCCATTCCACTCATTCCCATATCTGAATTCTATCATACGAGTTGCCAGTTGGTTTTCTAATCCTTTCACTCAATATCTGCTGTTAATTTGTTCGCTATTTCAAGAACTCGAAGACTGTCATCAAAGTACATGATGCATTACAAAACTTATAATTGGAAATACAAACATCTGAAGCTTTTCTGACAGGGTAAGCATAAAGTACTACTGCACGGAACAGAACAAGGGACCGTGAGCAACCTTGTAACTATTGGTATGCAAGCCCCGTTAGAAATGCTGCAAAGAGTAGAATCAACACTTCGCTCCCACTTTTTAAAATGCTGAGAAAATTACATCGAAATGAATGAATGAACTTAACATGTTTATGATCCTAAATGAAGGGAAGAGAGGCAGCAGGGCGTAGGGGGTGGGGAGGGACCCTGCTCACACTTCCTTTGAAAATGCAACTCAATGGGCTTTCTCCTGCTATTTCAGCCATTTTAGAATTACACTGCCTAGGCCCCAGATCTAATTTTCCTGCAGCAGAAGTTAAGGCACTTTCTCCATAGTCACTAAATCTGACAAATTACACCTAGATCTACTCTAACATGAAAGAGTGTGTTCTTTGTTCCTGACCCCTTGGTCAGCGTTGAGATCAGATTCCTGCACATCGGAAAGCCCCACTCATATTCATTAAAAGCCACGGGAGCCCAGCGCTGCCTTTCTGGTGAAGAAGGGAAGGAGTGCAGACTCCTGCTGAACGACAGATTGCTCTGCTCAGGTTGGGGCAACAGAGATTCTACCTTTTGCAGCTTGGCTGCTGATCAATTAGTACCTGCATCACCCCCCCCCCACACACACACACACCTCCTATAGCATCTTGGTAACAAAAGAACATTTGAAATCAGAAAAACAGAGGAAGGGGCTGGCTGATGTTTAAATGCCCGGTCCCATGAGTGAGTTTACCGAAACCTGTTTGCACTAAAACGTTGGCTACACGGAACAGGAATGAAAAATACAAAAATGATTCTAAAATTCGACTGCCCCTCTACCCTAGCCAGACAAGCAGTCAGTGACCACAGTGGCTAATATTGGATAGATTCGAGTGTTGTCTCCTCTTTCTAACCATCCTCGACCTTTGGGAAAGACATTAAAGAGCTGAGCACGGTTGTAAAGAGGAAGTCAGGAACCATACTGGCAGCAGAGAATCAACATAAGGGACTCAAGAAACCCTCATGCTTTCCTGTTCTGACAGCAAAGTCCTAGGTGGACCTAGTGGCCTGGCAACGCAAGACCCTCTTCTAAAGGCTGACCTGTGGTGGCGCAGTAGATAAAGTATTGAACTGGAAGGCTGAAGTCATTGGTTCGAAACCCTGGGCTTGCCCAGTCAAGGCACATACAGGAAGCAATTATGAGTTGATGCTTCTTGCTCCTTCTCCCCCACCTTTCTCTCTTTTTTTTCTCCTGTCTCAAAAATCAATAAATAAGATCTTTAAAAAAAGGGGAGAGAAAAACATATCAGGAGACCTTAAGAAAAGGTATGACTGAACTGTGACTCCCAAAGAGGACAGCACATCATGCCGGATTCCTTTCTTTAAGATTCTTGGAATAATGAGATGGTGAAAGAAAATATTCAGAAGCCACAGGAGCTGACAGAAGGCCTCTTGAGGCAGGGGTATCCCCAGGAACATGTCAACTCTGTTCTGCTACAAGGGAGTAGTACCTTTCTTCCCGGACAAGGCATCCCACTGACAATGTCTTCAGTGAAGGCTACCGAAATTTCCCAGACCCATCAAACAGCATCCAACTCGCCTTCCTCGGGGATCTAAGAGGCACCACAGCGCACTCCAACAGTAAACATGTGAACAGTCTGGAGTGCTGTAGTTATTTTCCACATACAAATTCCTGCTAAATTGTAAATCAGGAGATACTGTCTTCATTCTCCATGATCTTTAGGAAATTTTCAGCTATGCTACAAAGTGTAAACATGCGCTGAATGTGGACTAATATTCCTTTCCTATAGGAGACCAGGCTCTAATCCACATGTTCTAGATACCCAAGCCACAGCTGTCTTCCTGGGCAGGTGGCAATTACTCTGGAGAAACCTATGACAGGATGAAAACCCTTAGTATCCAGGCTCCCATTTTGATTTCTGCTTTTAGGTTAAAATCACTAGCAATATCAGCAAATCAGAACTTAAAATTTCCTCCAAAAAGAGTCATTGGCAAAGCAGGTAAATCAAACTTAAATCAGTTTACATTCTTCGGTATTGCAGTATCTAATGAGTTACTGATAGGCAAATATCAGGTATGGGAAAACAACATCTGAAGAGAGAAAAGTGATAACTTGGCTTCTAGACAAATTCTTAATGGTGAACGAGGTTAAACATTGTTTAAGATATTAAAATAATCAAGCACGCCCACAAGATACTGACTTTGAAGATTCTGATTTCGGTGACATGAAAGTGAGTGGTACAGGAGGGGCTAGTGCAGACCTCACTGCCCCTGTTTTTACCAAGAGAGAAAGTAAGTGATTCACCTACCGTCACCCAATCAGCAGAGGCTGACCTAGGGCTAGAGCCCACCTCATCCTATTCTTCATGGAATAGTCATCGTATGAAGAGGACAAAGGTATAAAGGAGATAGAGACACCAACCCCATTATATCAGTAACAGCTATTGCTTATACAATGCTTTCTTGATGTCAGGAAGTCGTCTGTGTGCTGCAGATGCATTAACTCATTTATCCTCCTAACAACCGTCTGAGAGATGTAATGTTGCCAACCCCCGGTTTAAAGATGAGAAAACAGACCCATGGAGAAGTTCAGAAACTCGTCCCAAGTCCCAGGGCTGAAAAAGTAGGTATCTGGGAACATCTGTACTCCCTGCACAGAAATATTCAGGTAGATGTTCCTAAGTCAATGTTCGGACTATCAACAGCCCTGGGCATATTAATTTTAATCAAATATCTTCACAGTAAAACCCAAATGACAGATGCTTCCAAAATATAAGATTAAAATGTCCTTTTCTTTAACCCCTGCATTTTTCATCAAAAGACAAACTAACAATTCCTAATGGGTGAGATAAATTCCATGTAAAGATCTCTCTCCTAAAGAGATGCTAGGCAGGAAGTAGTTCAAACTTTCTGAAATCCCAACAGATTGTGTATAAAAACAACCTCAGGCTACCATTTCAGATACCTTGTGGTCCCTAGTTCCTTGACTTGACCACCATTTCCAATATTAAAACATTTGAATGACATGGACCCAGTTCAGACATAAACTTGTCCAATGTTTGTACCACCATCCACAACAAATTATCCCTCATTACATCACATATTTGAATTTCTTTTCATTTCTTTTTTTTTAAGTTCTTGAGATGCTGCAAGATCTGCCCCAGGATCCAAAAAGCACTCCCTCATTCACTGCAGCCGTAATCTGATTTAGCTAACCTAGATCCTAAACAGGTTTGGATCTGCTCAGAAGATGGAAGAGGTTTGTTTGCTGCCATGGTTTCAGCAACTATCAGTCCAGGGATCTCGGAAAGTCCTGTGTGATCAGGAACAGCCTTCAATCTTCTGTGTATCTCGGAAGATTTTTTTCAAAAATCATCTGAAGTTATATAAAAAAATGACCATAACTCCCCATAGAGCTTCTCCATCCATCAGAGGTCATTCCTCAACTACTGGAGACTCATTAAGAGGCTCGCAGGAAAGCTAGAAATGCTCTCCCTCCTGCTCTGTACCGGACGTGCTAATAGCAACATTCTACACTATTACCCTGAGGTCCGTTTTTAGATTCCTCCTGTCTGATAAAACTAATTTCTGCTGTTTATTCTCTTTTCCCTTTACGACCTTCTCACATATATAAAAAAAATTAATTGATGTACATCAACAAAGCTGGGTCTAAGCCACTGCAGATAAAACCCACCAATTACCACATGGCCACCGCCACCTCCGCCACACCGTGTACCCCGTCCTCAGACTCCAATTAGGATGCTACCGTTTAGTATCTGTGGGATTCTCAATCAGTTACTTAACCTTTCCATGCCTGAATTTTCTCATCTGCCAAATAAGAATCATAATAGTGCCCATTTCTTAGAGTTATTTTGAATAAATGAGAGAATAGATAGAAAGGATTTAGATTAGTGCTGGCCATATAGAATAAGGACTCTATTAAGAGTTCCCAATTATTGTCAGGTTGATTGTAACATGAATATACTGTATCTGTAGACACTCATCAGTCCTTTCGAATACCAAAGAAAGCAGAAAATGTCTCAACTTTCTAGTCTACAGAGGACAAACCAAACTATTGAGTAGGGCAGCTGATCTGAATTTACTTTATGTGTCCTCTTCTAGCCTTAATCTACAGATCCTGGGGCAGGACTGGAATGCTTCTCTGGGTGGAGGTGGGGAGAAGTTCATTCTTCTGCTCTGTAAACACACAGAGCTCTCACAAAGTAAATAAATAATAAAAAATCCAAGACTTCTTTGCTCTCAATCTCCTGGTCGTATATTCCCATCTTAAAGGTGAGAAACTGGCTCGGAAGGCTCACATCTACATACTTAGTGGCAGAGTCGAGGGCAGAAGAGGTAGTAATCATGATCCTAAGCAAGCCACCAAGTACTCTTCTAAATCCACTGCAAGCATCACCTAGTTTAATCCTAATAAGAACCCTCTAAAGTAGGTCTTCTTTCCCACCCCCTGGGAGAGGCGGAGATTGGGGCTCAACCCCTGTGAATGAGCTTCTTCAAAACCAGACGACTGCCAACTGACATTGCTGAGATCAAAATACATCATGTCTGACCCCAAAGAACAGGCACCTGCTTCGAGTTTTCTAGATCTCAGAACGAAGAACCTGAGTATCGAGCTCTCAAACTGTGACTTCCAAACGGGCTGTGCATCAGCCTCATCTGGGAGCTTTGAAAAATACAGATGCCTGGGCTCTACTTCAGGGAGGTGGATCAGAGTCTCGCTAGGTGAGGCTTCAGAATCTGTATTTCTTCAGAGTTAGTGATTCAGATGTGTAGTAAGATCCGAGAAACCCTTGCCTAAGCAACATATTATATGAGCGCTTCCTGTATAATGAGAGGGAAAAGAGTGACCTAAGGCTGCAGGGATGCTCGGAGTAGAGGAATCTGAGTAAAGAGCAACTGGGGTGACCTCCCCCACATCCTTCTGTGTCCCCTAGACACTCACAAAGCCCCACCCACATCTGCCAAAGCCCTACTCCCATTGATCTTGCCAAAGACATCTGCATCACAATGAAAACAATAAACAGGGCCCTCTGCAGCCCTGCCAGACTGTGTGTTCTGTCGGAAATACAGCACCAAGGTTTCTTTCCAGCCTTATCCTCTTAATTCAAAGCACCTAAGCCTGCACCAAGCTTTCTGAGTGCGGAGCGCAGAAACGGAGAGCAAGGCTGTTTGAATGAACACTTACCAAGGTGCACCGTATATCCTGAATCCCTTCACTGTTACCTCCGAGTCTTGTAAGTAAATACTGTTTGTCAGGAGAGACTGGACGTTGTCAAAGTCCTCTGGTTTCAATTTGGACACAGAGGGGAAACGGTAGTAGTCCTGTTTAACAAGGTCTGCCATGAATTCCTTATCAAATGTCAGTTCATGATTTCCAGCAATCACTATTTTATATTCATATGGCAGGTTTCCTGAAATAAGAAAAAAAGAGCACCAATTAGCACGTTCATTTCCCATCACGAAGTACAACAGCCGAGACCGCGTGATTAGCAGACGGTATACCCGAATGAAATAGCTCACGCGTTCCTTTATATTTCCATGGGAACCAAAATTTATGACTACTCCTTTATGCTAACAAAAATGACAATAAACGGGAGATGGGAAACTGCTAAGAATCTGAAAAGCTACTAAGAAGACATTAAGTTTTCTGGTTCCATTTCTCTGTTCTGTATGCTACAGAGTCACTATGATGAATCCAGCAAAAAGCACTTTAATCACGATCCTTAAAAAAAGGTCTGGACTTGGTTTGGTCCTCAGAAAATAAGCAGATCATATCCTAAAGGTATATAAACATAGAATCAATATGTTGTACACCTGAAACTAATATAACATTGTATGTCAACTATACTTTAATAAAAAAACAAGCCAACCAACTATTCTTTAACAACTCTGATAATTGCTAGATGATATAAAAGACACAGCACAGCCGAGCATTCCACATTACATAAATTGCGCATTACATAAACGAAAGGAACTTTATAGTAGTACAATTTCATACTGTAAGTTCACGTTTACCTTTTGGCTTGGGAATAAAAAGAACATTAACAATGCCTCCTCCCAACCCCGGATTAGAAGGCTAACTTTCCATCCATTGGGGATGGGAGAAAAAAACTGTAAAGCTTAACCCCCCTTTTAATATTTATGGTATGGAAATGTGAGCTCTCCGTGTGCGCTTTTTATGCAAAAGTTTCCCGATCGAAATGAGATAATTCTGGGAAGAAGAATGAAAGCTATAAAGGAAAACCCAAACACCAGACTTCTGCATAGATTTATAATGTTTGAATAAAGTACAGATCATACATATTAATAACTCACCGTGGTGCTATAAGAACCAAAATCCAAAGGGAGATAGTGCCGGGCAGCTGTCCCTATCCTGAAATTAATGCCCTTTCTACTTGTTTTCATTACCCATCCCTCAAACCTCACCGCTGGGCTGCTGCTCATTTCATTTTATTTTATTTCATTTTATTTTGAAAGGAGGAAGGGCGGGACAACGGTGTCTATCATTCCAGCTTCTTCAGACTCCTGGGTCCAATGCAAAATTAATGTTTCCTGCTATTCCAGGAAGAATGAAAGTTACCACTGTCAGGAAATTGGATACACTTGTAAAGAACTGGACCTTACCAGCAAGCCAGTGTGGATGATTTAATTAATGAAACTTAGCGGGGAAGAGAATTACCCTTTTTTTGAGGGAGAGGGGAGCATATTTTGTCAAGGATCCACTTGGATTTCAGCAACGCAAACGGTAGAGCTAACACTGTGAAGCCCGCAATCCCAGCAGCACACTGCAAATGTGTCTCCTAATATTTACGCAATTCTTAAGACTGCCAGAATACGCTTTTTAATGCGACTGGTTTTTCTTCATCTTTCACTTTTTAGGTTTCTAAAAGTAAGAAAACTGCATATATAGTATGTGGGTTAATGGGAAGGCTAAAGAGAGAGAGGATGAAAGCAGTCAGAAAAGGACACTGTAGGAGGATGAAACTGAAAACACCGTGGCCAAGTGTCAGTGGGTATCCTTGATGACTAGCCCACGCTGCTATGACATGCCTTTGGCCTCAGTTATTGGCAAGATGGGCTGCTCATGGAAAATAGGAAGCTTCTTGCAAGTGCATGTTTATATGAGTTTATAAGGTGCACTAGCATAAGGCAATAAGGAGTTCAATGCATGCTGCAAGCTACTTGGAGAGACTGGCGATACTTTGCACAATTCTTTGCACTTAGTATACAGATGAAAGATGTATAAACAGGCTGCAAATTCCCAGCACTGCACACTCTAGAAATCTGTGAGATGCCTCACAGCCCTCCTATCACAGTTCTGTGGCCCCACTGACCTAAATACTATACCGCCAAATTCACCTGTGTTCCTAAGGCTGGAATGTTTTCCTGGACAGTAAACTGTTCCAAGGCAGGTCCTACCGGCATGAATCTTTGAGCAATTCTATTTGTACAAATCGTGCTGCAGCTGCCCGGTTCCCCTTTAATCATTCATGATGATGTACTCACTGTAAACCCTTTCTTTATGCACCACTGCTCTCGCAAGAGGGCTTGGCTTCTCGCTCTTTCCATTTAGAGCTGTGGTTCAGAGATGGCATGGGTGAGACTGGGAGACATGGCAAAAATGAATTACACGTTCCCCTTCCCACCAGTTTGGAAAAAAATAAAAAAACAAAACTACTGCAAAATAAATCTTCTGCAGGAAGACAGGACTCCTCGGTGTCTTTTCAATCAAAGTGGGAGACTCGACATAAAGAAGTAGCCACCAAAATGAACGGTCACAGAAACAGTGATGATATTTACACATTTCCAACCAACTCATCTCTTTCTGAGATTCCAATAGTAGTTCCCAAGCTCCAAGCTCTGTTACCTATGTTATGAGATTGTCTAACATATTTTCCTTTTTTTTGCTGATCTGACCTTTCATCTATAATCTGCCAACCTTTATGTTTTATATGAAAAGTATAAGCAGGGCAGCTGTCAAATCTCCTGTTACTTGACAACGTTTAAATTTTTTTTTTCCAGACTAGATTAATTTGGAAGGTTCTGCAGTTGAGCTCCCAACTTCTTGGTATTTAAATAGCATCAAACAAAAAGGGGCCTGCTCTTATCCATTTTATTCAGACCAACCCATAAAAGCTGACCTGTCCGAATAAAAAATAAATAAAAAACATCACAGCCACATACAGTTATTCTAACATGGAAAAACCCTTGCTTTGAATGACCTGAAGAACTCTACCAAGAAAAGCAGTTTCATCTTTCCCAAGATATGACATGTGTTCTACTTGTGATATACACAATTATTTTAGATGGAATGGAGATAAACTTCTGGCAAAATGTCAAACAGTTTTAATATGTTTTAAAAATAACGGTACATATTTTAAAAATACAATATAACAATGCAAATAACATCGGTTTGTTTTCCTATTTTTCATTTCTCCATTTTTATATAGGGTGGGCAAAAGTACGTTTAGAGTTGTTCGTATGGAAAATGATACAATAATTAATAAATAATACTGTAAGAATAAACTGTGTTTCATGTACAACCATAAACCAACTTTTGCCCCACCCTACCTATATTTAAAATAACAGATGACGTAAAAAAACTATTGGACAATCACCTGTACAGATAATTCACAAATATGACAAATAATCATACAGATGATTCACAGAGATGATGATGGCAGCAAGTGATGAATGACATGTGGAAAACTAGTCCATCAGTTCAGCTTTGAGCCGTGGAACATTGTGAGACCATCAACTATTACAAGCAGCAATAAAGTCTTTTTTTTTTTTTTTCGACAGAGACAGAGAGACAGAGAGAGGGTCAGACAGACTGGAAGGGAGAGAGTTGAGAAACATCAGTTCTTCATTGTGGCACCTTAACTGTTCATTGACTGCTTTCTTACATGTGCCTTGACCAGGGGGCTACAGCAGACTGAATGACCCATTGCTCAAGCCAGTGACTGAGCTCAAGCTGGTGAGCCTTGTTCAAACCAGATGAGCCTGTGTTCAAGCTGGTGACTTCAGGGTTCAAACCTGGGTCCTCTGCATCCCAGTCCGACACTCTATCCACGGCACCACCGCCTGGTCAGGCTGTCTTATTCTCATCTGAATCTTCACCTGTATCTGTCGTGTCAAGTGGTATCACATAACAAGCTGCTCAGTTAAACACGAGAGGAGAGTGAAAGGCAGCTGGGTCCTCACTCCACCCCACAGATCCACTTGTCCCACAGTCTGGCTGCTTCCTGTCCCTTTAACAGTCACCTGTTTAGGTAACTAAGAGTTTACAGTCGAAACTTGGCCATGTTCCTCTCAAGCTGCTTAGCTAGTTTCCACTGCCCACTTGGACTCCAATGCATCCTCTAAGCTCAAGGAAGGCTCTCTTCACTTCCTCCTCTTGCCCTTCCCACCACTCTACTGGCATCTTCTCATCTTTCTAACGATTGGCCTTTTAGTCCCATCCCACTCCCACTGGGCACCTTCCTTTTCCAGATAGCTTTCTCTGATTGTTTTGGATCTCTTTCCATTTAATCCTCCTCCTTAGGGATTACACACACACAAAACCTCACAAAATCCTACACCATCCTTAACTTTGCTTTTTCTTTGAGACGCTTCCTCATTTCGCTTCTATGCTTCTGGAAAGAGAATTCCAGGAGCTAGCAACCAGGAGGCCAAATTCAACCCGCAGAAGTATTGTAGTTGGCCCTCAACTATGTTTTATTTTCTAAAAATTGAACTAATATTTGGAAATCTGAAGTTCTGGGTTTCTAGCTTAGTCTGTAAACTTAAAAGCTCGGGCAACACTGACCTTCGGGCAGTTGCAGACCTCCTCACTTCTAACACTCCTCACACCTGGCCCCTGTATCACATCTGGGCTGCCCCACGGGCCACTCCGTTATTAGAATTAGCAACTTAGAGACTCAGGATCGCTCGGAACTGACCCAACAAAATCTCGCTTGTTTCTGTTCTCTTCCAAAAGCTTACCCTGCAATGTCGATGGTAACCTCCTAATACCTCAAGCCGAGACTTTTTTTCTCAATTCTCCTCTCCATTGATCAGACCGTGGTGGCATCCCTGCCCCTCAAAAGTATCAATTCCCTCGATTCCTGAGGTTGACTCTCGCCTTCCTCCCCCTCCCCTTGAGGTTTCTTTCCCCCTCTTCTTCCCTCAGTGCCCTGTGCTTACCCGCTGACTCCCTACACTCTCCCTCTGCATTTTTACCTTGCCGGGTATTATTCAGTATTTTCTTACTGTATGTCTCACATTTCTATAATATTTGTGATTCAATTTTTACAGTACTACAGGTTAAGCCATAGAGGCAGCCTGGGGTTGAGAGCGAAGACACCAGGCTCCACAGAGTATCCGCTGCAGAACCCTGGTGCAGGCCTTACGATCTCTCAAGTGCACTAGAGTGTGGGGAATGACTGGACCCCATTACAGGTTGTATTCAAGAGAAAATGAGAAAAGGCTGCTGAAGCACAGGCATGATGTGGAGTAAAAATATTTAGTGCATGTGAATTACTTTTTACCGTTTTTCTTTTTTGAAAGAGAGACGGGAAGGGAGATAGATGAAAGAATCAACCTATAGTTGTAGCACCTTAGTTGTTCATTGATTGCTTCTCATCTATGCCTTGACCCAGGGGCTCCAGCTGAGCTAGTGACCCCTTGCTCAAGCCAGGAATCTTGGGCTGAAGCCAGCGACCTTGGGCTTCAAGCCAGTGATCTTTGACCTCAAGTCAGTGGCCAAGGGGTCAGTTCTATGATCCCAAGCTCAACCTGGCAACCCTGCGCTCAAGTTGGTGTGCCAGTGCTCAAGCCGGTGACATCAGGGTTTCGAACCTATGTCCTCAGCATCCCAGGCCAATGCTCTGTGCTACCACCTGGACTGGCTTCTATACTCCGCTTTATAAGTTTTGTTGTTTGCTTAGGACTTGTCCCCCTCTGAACTGCGAGGTCTTTGAAGGCATGGAGCGTGGCTTGTGGCTCTTTGTTTGACACAAAGTACCCAGTTCAATACTGCTCAGATTGCAGGCACAAAACCAGTATTTGATGAATGAAGGAATGAATGAACCTCTCCAAGATTTGCCAAGAGCTTCCTTAGAATTCCAGGAGCTGAGCCTGTCATCATGGGCTATGATAAGACTTAAACCTGTGTCATGTTGTCCCCCTGAAGTGTCCTATTCTCTAGCCCCAAATCCAGGCTAGCCAAATAATCTCCAACAACTGCTTTTAAACTGCTGTTTTCTGAAATACAAACAGAAGGAAAATAATAACATGACCCCAAGGTTTGGTATGCATTAAGCAAGATACTGTAGGTAAAGAATCAACAATTTCTAATGCTTCATAATCACTTAGCTGCATTGTAATAATTATGGGAATGATGAACCTTCCCAGTTGTTATCCAAGAAAATGTCAGTTAGTCTACAAATAGGATCACTCCCTGGTCACAATGGCACAATGTCTCTATTTTCAAAGAAAAGCATCTGAAGATGGAAACAAAAACTCCAGTTTTCCAAAGGCAGAAACCGGTATGGTCCAAGGTGTCCTTCAAGTTAGCGGAAGTACTGGTAAGGTCGTTCATGCATCTGGATCCAGAGCGGAGGGCAGGTGAATTGGGAGGCCTTCAGGCTGCACACAGTACAAACCTGGCCACCATTGTCAAGTGGTTCTACTCTTGTGACAGGCATACCCTGAATACATCATTTCTTTCCTCCTTCTGTTGTCCAGTCAGCCATCCCTACTATTATTTACTGAATTCCAAAAGCAATGTGCCAGGATCGGCCTCTCATTCCCAATGATTAGTACGACCTGTGACAGATAACATCCAGATTCTATCTCCCTCGAGTGACTCCTCATTCAGGATGTCCTTAGTATATTCACAGACCCAGAAGGGGTCCTCTTCTGTGAGTGTGTCCAGAAGAATGGAGTACTGAGCAAAGTTTCAGATCATCAGGTATTCACATGTCTGAGAATTCCATAACAACTTTAAAACAGACATACAACGAACTGTGTCAAGGTCAGCCTCCCTTCCTTATCAAATTCTGGACATTTAATCTGTCACTTAAAGTGGCTGCCATAAATCACAGCACATGAGCCCCAAGGACCCTCAGGGACAGCCTGATCTGGTGATTTGAAAGCTGTGCTTGTGAGGCTCCCGGGGCAGGAGCAGGACAACGCGAGGAAAGAGACAAGGGTGGGAGGGAGGGAGGGAGGGAGGGAGGGAGGGACGTGCCCTCGTGTCCACTAGAGCAGCACTGTTTTCCTTTATGTTACAATTTCGGGAAGACTTCATTTGAAGAAAGTTATCGCTGGCTTAAAAATATTACAAGAAAAGACCACTGATCTAGCCAATTTCATTTCAGTGATGAAGAAACTGAGGGCAAGGGAGGTGGTAGCATCTCTCTAAGCAGAGTTATAGACCTAGCTGGTGGCACCGGGGGGGCAAGAATAGCTCTTTTGCCTCACCTGCGAGTTATTCTTTCAGGTGATTCCAAATGTTTAACAGCCTTATGAAGTCCTATTTGAGAACTATCGCCCCATCCTCCCGTTCCTCCATTTACAGTCGTCTCTTCTCTGGTTCTAGGCAGCTCTGGCCCTTTCTGTTTTTGCCGTGAAACAGAGTTCCCAGTTCTAGATGTCTGGCTGGCGATATCATGGATTTCCCCGCCAGGCAACATCAAGCAGTGTCAGCCTCGCGCTATGATCACACACATGCTGGCTCATGTGAGGCATTCCCCAAATACTGCCGCAGCTCTGGGTGTAATTTCTTACTAGCTCCCAGAAGAACTTGGGAGCCTACCCAAGAAGCAAAGGTCACAGGCTTGAAAAGAAGATGGAAAAAAATGCTCTTCAGCTCAAGTTTCTGCAGGGTCCCAGGATTTAAAAACTTGCAGGCTCTACTATCAGAACTAAGAGGAAGGAGACTATGCCAGGAGACTAGAAGTTCAAGGTCATAAACCCAAATGTCTATGGGAACCACAGAGGTAAAACAAAAATGTGAACTGGACTAGGTAGAAGGAATAGAGAGTAGTGAGGGTTGGGACACATGTACCCCACCACTTTAAAATAAACATCTATAAGCCTTGCTCTGGCAAAACAAGATTCCTTGCTAACCTGCCTCTGCCCTGACACACCGACAATAAAAATCAAGGCCCCTAAATTAAGTATCATACAACTGCAACCTATATTTCTGCTGCAAGTCGTTATAAAATGTATATTCCTTTAGAAAAGTCAAGTCCAGGTCAAATCAAAATCCAAGGTCAATTCCAGAATAGTCACTTCTGTTGGGTTTCTTCCCGCCACCTGCTAGGAGACAGCCCCTGCACCACACTCTTTCTTCCTCATGAGTAGGGAACATGGGAAAGAGGGACAACCACATGGCCATCAGGTTGTGACTAATGACAGAAACCACCTTCCCCATGTCCCATGTTTATCAGGGATCTAGTAAGCAAAGCTGGTCTCCTACTCATTCTGCTAATTCTAAGAGGAAAAAAAAAAAGAATCCAGAGTACAACCGTTGTTCTTCATGAAGAAGAGCATCCCAAAGCAAATATTACTTGCCGGGTTTCTTGGGTAAAAGAAAACCTAGCTGTATAAGGGCAACAAATTTCAAGATCTCCTATCCTTATGCCCTCTCCCCTCCATACTTCTAAATTATAAACTATGAAAATAAAAGAGGGTTCTGGCTGGTTGGCTCAGTTGTAGAGCATCAGCCCAGAGTGTGAATATTCTGTGTTTGATTCCCAGTCAGGGCACACAGGAGAAGTGCCCATATGCTTCTCCATCTCTCTCCCTCTCCCTCTTCTCTCTCTCTCTTTTCCTCCTGCAGCCATGGCTCAATTGGAGTGTGTTGACCCCAGGTGCTGAGGATGGCTCTATGGCCTCTGCCTCAAGCACTAAGAAGAGCTCAGTTGCTGAGCAATGGGACAATGCCACAGATGGGCAAACATTGCCTACTAGTGGACTTGCCAGGTAGATCCCAATCAAGGCACATGTGGGAGTCTGTCTCTGCCTCTCCTCCTCTCACTGAATAAAAATAAAGAAAGAAAAAAATAAAGAAAATAAATGAGAAAACTGAAAAATGTCTGTGGCATGACACTCACGTTAAATAAAACTCACTATACAGCCAGAAGAAAGCAACGCAGAGATGATGAGACTGACAGAGAACCTGTGCTATGGCTTTCAGATGTCCAAGAAAATCAAACTGCAAAGGCTCAGTCTTTGGGCTCACTATCCCTTGCCCATGTGCTAGAAAGAAATTGACTTTCTGAGATGAAAAAGAATACACCATATACATAGATCTATTATCATGGGACTAATTCTCACCAAAAGAGATAGGCTATAATCAATCCTATTTTCGAAACCTTCAGCCTGTGTGAGGCAGAGCTGGGGTGGGGAGGCATTTTAAAACACTGTTCCCTTGTGTCAGTGTTATAGAGGGACCCTGAAATACCTCTGAGGTGGAAGAAAGGAGACAATGTTTTCTGTTTAAAGTTATTATGCTTTTAATACTGTTACTCTAGTAGAAAGGAAGAATATTTATACTCTTATAGTTTTTTTTATTCCGTGGAACACTGAGTAAGAATAACTTTGGCTTGAAAACTGACCAAGCAGAAAATTTTGCATCAGGTCAAAAGGGAAAAGAAAATAATAATACCAATGGCTACAAGGGGAAGAACTCTTGAGTCTGTGGGATGGACCGGGAGATGTAATCTAAATCCTTTCGCTGATGATGACTCGGGGCTGATATCAGAGAAGGGCTAAGTCCAGCCTAGAGACAGGGCGAGTGCTCTCTCAGCTATCACTGGGCAGAGGGCACCTTTCCCTGCTGCATGAAGTTCTAGCACCTAGAAAAATGCTTGGCTCTTAGTTCGTACCTGTTAAGTGAGGGAATGAACCTCCAGCAATCTCTCTTGGCTCCATGGTTTGCACTCACCTGCCTGGGATACAAAGCCACCAGAAATGTTCAATCAGGGCAAGCTCTCTCTGTGACCTCAGTCTGTCCCCTGTCAGGCTCCATTAATTTTCACAAGTCCTGAAGGCTCTAACGTGAATACTCACACTTGCTGATAGAGCCACACAGCAGGTTTCAGACTGCTGCCTTCTCTGAACTCATGCACTAGGGTTTCTTCAATGCGTGCAATGGGAAACCAGGTCTAAGAAATACTAAACATAGAAAGATATTACGATGATGTTAGGACTGAGCCAGAAACCCAAGAGAAGAGAAGAAATGTCAAGTGGAAGCCCAGTGACTAGGGCTACAGTAAGCAGCCACAGCTGAAACACTCCCTCCTCTTCTTCGACCTCTTCCATAAAAAGAATCCCAAGGCAGCAGGAGATGTGATGAGCCTGACTCTACCCAAAGGAGACAAAAAGTCCATCCTCTACCAAGGAAGGCAGAACCCCTCTGGACCTTAGAAGTCACCAGTATACGGCACTGATGACAGGTAACATCACTAAGCAGTGTAAACCACATTCGTACCTGTAATTATTAGGGAAAAGAAAACAGTTCAGAGATACGTTTCTTGCTCAGCAGCAAATTGCCTGTATACATTCGTTTCTCAACCATAATCTTATTACAACACAACTTTTCATGATTTACATATACACACACATTCAATGGCGCTCATACTTTTTCAAAAGACAACCACAGGCCCTGACCAGTTGGCTCAGTGGTAGAGCATTGGCCCTGCATGTGGAAGTCCTGGGTTTGATTCCCGGCCAGGGCACACAGAACCGCCCATCTGATTTTCCACCCTTCCCCCGCTCCTTCTCTCTATCTCTCTCTTCCCCTCACACATCCAAGGCTCCACGGGAGCAAAGTTGGCCCGGGTGCTGAGGATGGCTCCATGGCCTCCACCTCAGGTGCTAGATGGCTCGGATTACAGCAGAGCAACGCGCCAAAGGGACTGAGCATTGTCCCCTGGTGGGCATGCCAGGTGGATCCTGGTCGGTCGGGTGCATGCAGGAGTCTGCTGCGCTCCCCCTACCCCCACTTCTCACTTTGGAAAAATATAAATAAATAAATAAATAAATAAATAAATAAATAAATAAATAAATAAATAAAAGGACAACCACAAGGTTGTGAAAATGAATGACGATTTCTCTTCATTTCCCAAATGAGTATCCCCGAGTTGTTACCCAGACCAACAGGACATGTTCCACCTGGGAAGCTGTGGTAGTAACTGCTCACACTGCAGTGCGGCTCCAACTACATGTGAGTTTTGTGATCGGGTGGGACAAGTGGAGCCATAGGTGGTCTCCTCACTTTCTGGTCCAACCTCCTCGTAACAAATACGAGCTTTGTGACATATTCAAGCTAAACAGACTATCTCCTGAACGGGATCCAACACAGGCTTCTGCTGGTTAGTTACAAGAAGAACTGGTAGAGATACCATCCCATCTCAGTGCGACCAGCTGTGTGTGTGTTTATGTCATTCAAACATATCAGAAGGTAGGGATAGATCAGGGGCTTCAGGGTCAGACTGGGGAGCAAATTTCTGGGTCTGTAACTTGTTACCTATGAAACTCAAACTCAGACCATGTTCTTTACCTTTCCTGTACCAGAACAGATGAGGATGATTGTAGAGCTTGCATTACAGAGTGGATACACAGATAGAGAAACATTAATCAAGGATCTAATACCAACCTGGCAGGTAAAGGATGACTGTTACTTTTTTTATCTAGTGCTCTGCTTTGCATTGTAACTTTGTTCAGGGTAAGGGGTTCATCTTCTGCTCCCTACCACCTTCAAAGCGTATTCAATGAATATCTTTAGTAAACCAGTATTGTAGTGTTAACTGACAGTCTATGGTGAGCTGAAAAATAGTATATTGTTGCTTTCCCCCAAAAAAAGCCTTTAAAAAGCAACTGAGAAAAGGTGTTCCTTCCAGCAGTAATTATGAAACAAGTGGCAATTATTCTAGTGAATAATTAGAGGAACAAATGCAAATCCTCTGTGTTTGCATTTTAAACCGTTCAGTATGGGGAAAAACAAATTAAATAAAAACAACATGGGTTTAAAGGCCATATTCGTTAAAGGAAATTAACAATTTCGAGGCTTTTTAGGTTCCCTCCTACCTTAACCCTGCAAACAGTAATAAAAAATCTTTTTGTAGTAACTGTGAGTATTTTTGCATGCGGAAACAATGTCCGGGTGGGTAGATGAATGCAGGGTATCAGCATGCAGTGATTCCAAGGGGTTGGTCCACAGAAGCCAGAACAGAGGATTGACGACGGAAATAAAATCTTTGCCTTAACAGTGCCACTGGGGCCAGATGAAAATGGTCTTCTAGAACTTGATTAAAACTAAATTGAAAAAGAACATATTTGGCTAATATTGCATTAGGCTAAAATATAGAAATGAACCCTAATACTCTTTGAAATCTAATAAGAAAAAGCCATCTCAATTTCCAAACTTTCAAAAGCATATTCTTTAAACGCATCACAGATCAATTTACATGGTCCTTTTGCCAATAAGCAAAACCAAATCTCAGGTTCCAATCAGCTTATATTGGAAAGTGTGAGCGCAAATGCTAGAAAATGCAATTACTGCAAACAAACTCCGTTTTCTCTCCTCTGAAGGGAATTTCAAAGAATACTTTATTGCCATCAAATAATATTTCTGAAGGCATCAATACACAATTCTATTTTCTCTCCAGAGCCCCAACTCACTGTATAATCTAATCCACTCTACAGAATATCTTGAAATTGAGAGAAGAGGCTTACGAAAGGGGATATTACCTTGCACACACATCCTATGTCAATTTTAATAATTTGCACCCTGGACAGGAAGCCGCATAGAGCAAAATTTAGGATCCAATAAAATTGACTTTTCCTATTTTATAACTCAAAATTTTAATGATGCATTTCAAGAATAAAATTTTAAAAGAAATCTCTCAGGGAAGGTTATTGTGATCAATAGTGACAGGAATGAGATGGAGGCGGTAGAGGCCACATCCATTTCCTCCTTGGTTTTGGCTTCTCCCCCGCCCATCGACGGGTGAAATTTTCTAATAAAAATTCCAGATAATCTGAAGCTACAAAGAAGACTTCCTGGGGGGGGGGGGCATGAAATCATGAAGTCTCTTATTGGTGAGGTTTGTTTCACTGAAACACCAGTTCCAACAGTCTCTGATCTCTTTCCTTCAGACTAGCTTGTGGCCTGTCTGCCCTCAGCCTTCCCACTGAGATGGAGCAGCAGAAAGTCTGCGCGGTATAACTCCTCGGGAAGAAAGGATTTTGGCAGAGTCCATCATGGCCTTTGGGGCCCAAGGTCTATTTCACTTTCTACATTTTTATTCCTTACCCATATGTTATGGTCTGAATGTCTGTGTCCCTCTATGATTCATATGTTGAAATCCTAATCCTCAACGGGATGGTACTTGGAGTTGGGGGTCTTTGGGAGATGATTAGGTTATGAGGGTGGTACCCACATAAATGGGACCAATGTCAATTTACATACCTTCCTATAAGGCAAACTTTGCTTAATTTATCCTGCACACAAAAGCTGAGGTGATCTTATAGTACAGATCTCATCATATACATTCCCTCCACACACTGACACACACAGCCATTTTACAATCTTCCCAGAGTCCTTCCCTATTATTATTGCCCACAGACAGAAAGCCAAACTCCCTGTGTGGTGTATGCAGTGTCTGGAACCAGGCCTCACCAGCCACTCTGCCACTCCTACCCTGGGTGGCGCGGAGCTTGCCAAGTGCTTACAGTTCACAGAATGAGAACTGGTCTACAAGGTTCTTTCTCTCACTTGGCTACAGACCTCAGGAGGGTCAGACTATATTCTACTCATCTTCGCATTTCCAGCAGGCTTGCATAATTATTCATCGAATGAATAAATAACCAAGAAATAATTTTATCTTGGCTAAGAATCATGCGGGTCTAAGTAGCTAGTACCTCAATTTTCAATTCCAGATGGCTTTAATGTGTTACACATCCTCTTTTTATTTTATCCTAAGATGGCACCAATTACAGCCATCACAAGGTAGACTCTTCATTTGCAATTGAGAAATTGAATCTGATTTTTTAAAAATCTGTTATAAGGGAACGAACGGTTATGGAGGGGAAGGCAGATGGAGGCAAAGATACTGGCTTGCAATAGTAGAAACTCAATTTTGTTGAAGGAGTAAACAAACGAGTAGGTGAATAAATGATGTGTTTCAATTTCAAAAGAGGAGGGAACGACTGCTGTGGCATGGTTAACATTTCTCATAGAAAGGGTTTTTTTGTAGCCTTTGTTCCCTGGATTGGGTAGTTCAGAGGAGATGATCAATAGTAGAGTTAATGGAATAGCCATTCATTATTTGAGAAAGTTGCTTGTATTTCTTCTTCCTCGTCGTCATATCCCTTCATCCCTGAAAATTTTCTTCCCTAGGCCTCTCTGGCAGATCACTGCTGTTTTGACAGCTGGCTCTGCAGAGGCCGCTCTTTACAAACCAGCCCACGGCCCCAGCAAAGCAGGACTTGTGTGTGCATCTTCTCAGACCCCTGGTCACTGGGTCAGAACAAAGAATCCACACAAATATACTTGTAGGGCCAGTTTTTTCCTTGTGCTTCCAAAAAAAGGAAATCAAGAGGCAGCAAGATGTCCTTGACATGTATCTCTCATTCTAGGTTCACTGACACTCCAACCTAGGAGAGCCCTCAGAGAGCAGTCTCTCCTCCTGTGAAATGGAAACCTAAGATCCAGCCGGGCTATGATTTCTCCAAGGTCACCCAATGGGTTTGCTGCAACGTGGAACTCCTGCTTTGGCAGTGTGATCCTCTACCCCAGGGGTCCCCAAACTACGGACCTCCGGCCGCATGCAGCCCCCTGAGTTCATTTATCTACACCCCCCCCCGTGCTTCTTGAAGGGGCACCTCTTTCATTTGTGGTCAATGAGAGGAGCACAGGATGCATCCGCACCCATAGTTCCCATTGAAATACTGGTCAGTTTGTTGATTTAAATCTACTTGTTCTTTATTTTAAATATTGTATTTGTTCCCGTTTTGTTTTTTTACTTTAAAATAAGATATGTGCAGTGTGCATAGGGATTTGTTCATATTTTTTTTTTATAGTCCGGCCCTCCAATGGTCTGAGGGACAGTGAACTGGCCCCCTGTGTAAAAAGTTTGGGGAACCCTGCTCTACCCCATTACCATGTCACACAATCACACAGAGTTTTTGAGTCAGAGTGTTCCAATGATTGCTCAATAGATCAGGAAATTGAGGTGTAGAGAGAAATGGAGAGGCTTTTCTAAAGACTGCCTCCCACCGTGAGTCCTGACTCCGGAAATCAATCTGTCGCTACCTGCAAAGTCCCATCCAAGAACTCCCAGGATATACGGCCACTCTTTTCTTCCTATCTCACCACACTCAGGACTGTTCAAGTTCACAGCTGGGGTACTCACTCTGTTCTCTTTTAAACCTCTACTATCAGAGTTTAGGACCATTTTCTTTCACTTGACCCACAGATGGCATCTGTTTAGCAATCTTAACTGTGAGCTTAGATCAGAGAGTAACTTAGGAAAAGAGAAATGACCTCTGGATCCAGCCATTCTCCTTCCAAACCTTCCTTCTGTTTCTGACACTATTGCCGAGACACCTTTTGAATTTGATGAAATTCAATAGTACAGCTCTTTCATGGGGCGGACCTCCCAATTTTACTGATTTTTGTCCATCAGTAACTAAGGGTCTATGTTTGCTTACTCACAGCCAGAGTGACACCCTTTTCCATATCAACTATGGTTTCTCAAGGTTCTGAAACAATTATTTTTCTAGACTGATATCTTTTTATAGTATGTACATAGGCTCACCACAACTCCGGCATTTCATTTCTGCGTATCTCTAAAATATCAGCATGTTTTTCTAAGATTATTCTCCTCAGAGTAGGAGGTTAAACCACCATCATTGATTCTTCAGTATGGAAAGTGCAGGTCAAACCTTCTGAAAAAGACTATTTTTATTTTAAAAAAAGAATTCCTTTGGGGTGTTTTGGCTAGAAATTGGAGATTAGATGCATTTGTAGAAAAAGAAGGTAGTTTTGCAGGGTCTCATGTAATAATCCACAACTGAGAACTCCGAACTCTATTCACACTCATTCAAAGCTTGAGAAGGTGATGTGGTGCTAGGAAAGTCTAAAGGATTTCAGTGTTTGGGTTAAACTGTCTCCTCTGTTTAACTCTGTTACGTGGCATTTCACTTGCAATGCCACGTTCTCAGATTCACCCACTTTGTGGTTTCTTTTTCCTTTTAGCTCATTTCCAAGTCCTAACAAAGTCAGGTCATAACCTAATTTTCTAATCCAGTAGCCTTGGGGAAAAGAAATCTTATTAGATCCCATTAAATCTCATTAGATCCCTGACCCTCTCAAAAACCAGGATGAGATTTGGTAATGAAATGGGGTCCCAGAATACTCACAGAATGATCACAGTCTTTCTACAACATTCAACAACTATTCTCTGGGGTCTGAAGGTAAGACAGGCAGTGAGTGTGCTGGGTGCTGGCTGGGAACAGAACGAACGCACTACACAAAAATGGGTCTCTGCCCTTAGGGACCTTATGCTCATCTGGGAGCAACAAATAATAAAGAGTAAAATATTAATAATAAAACTCAGATTATGATAACTTCTAGCAAGGGAATCAGCATGTGCTATAAAGGAGAGTAAGAGAAGAAATCTACCGAGATACCGAGATCAGGGAGGGTGCCCTTGAGGGAGATCAGTCAACATTTGCCATCTATCTAGCCCTTTACTGAAATCAGTTAAGATAATGCAAAAAACAGACTTTCCTGAGCATGTATAAAATAATGTAAGGAGGCAGGAAGGACACACACGTGCACACACGTGCACACACGCACACAAGCACCCCCGCCCCAGAGATGTTTAGAACAGTATTTAGGAAAAAAAGGAATACTGTAGAGCAGTGGTTCTTAACCATTTTTGAGGTACCGAACCCACCAGTTTCATATGCGCATTCACCGAATCCTTTAGTGATAAATAAAATATGATTTTTATTTCCAAATTCAAGACATAGGTATATGTTTTTTGACTGGTGCACAAAATGAGCCGTGAATGAACATCACCTTGCTCAAAGAACAAAACCAACAAAGTGCATGAACTCACAACAAATTACGGTATTACTTTATTCTGGCCTCCACGGCAGAGGCTTCTCTGAACCCCTGAGACCAACTCATCGAACCCCTAGGGTTCGATAGAACCCAGGTTAAGAACCACTGCTGTAGAGCAATGACAATGGCTGACACAGCAATAGCCATCTGGTGTGAATGAGGGAAGATTATACTTATTTTTTTTGTCAGATTGGCAAAAGAATATTTTTTCGTGTGCCACATAATCTTAGTAATTAGTTTGTGTGCCATAAGATGAAAAAGATTGAAAATTGGCACTATAGAGGAAAAGAAAAAGTGAAAATTTTCAAGACGAAGATAGAAAATAGGCAGTAAGTATGGTACCTTACAGCGTTACCCAGGGCTGCCTCAGTCCCCAGCCAAGCCATGCTACTGTGGTTGGCCCTGTGGTTGCAGAAAGTCCTACCACACGGACTCCATTCTAGGAAAACAGTGGGGTACTCTCTCTGCAGTACCATGAGAAGATACTTGATTATGAGACTCATAAAGCAGACACTGTTGGTGGTCTCCTCCAATCCTCACCCCAGCTTTCCATGACAGCAGAGCTCCAATTGCCTTCATGTATTCCTCCCTGGAAAGCCATATGCCCAAGAAAGGTGTGCCTATTCTTAGACCGAGGAGAGTGGAGCATGATCAATTCTATTTCCCTTGCCAGTGACTGGTTGAAAGAGGTGTGTGGCACCTAGTCCTAGCCAATGAGACACAAGGGGCAGTTTGCTGGATGGCTTCCGGGAAATGGTCACCGCTTATACAAACAGACAATACAAGAAGGGAATGAACTTCTCTTTCCACTGAATCCTGTCATGTCTTGCTACTGAGCCTGGAATTTTAACAGTTATTCTCAACCTCAAGGGCAAGGTTAACATGTGAGAATTGGAGGAAGAAACACTGAAGGAACCCAGGTTCCTGAATCATCACTAGGTCCCGGAATTACCAGATCCTAAAAAAATGCTTTATTCCTCTCAGCCTTCTTGTTATATGAGATAATAAACCCCTTATTGTTTAAGCTGTTTGTTTCTTCTAGCCAAAAGCTTCTTTACTGATTTAATGCACTATGTTTACACGGCTGCATGCTCAATGAATAACATAACGTCTCTCCCAAACAATGCTATCTGTATACCTTCTACTCCTCTTTACCAGAGCCTAGTAAGAGATCCTGAGTCATGATGCTGCCTTTAGAAAGGATACTCGGAAACCCTGTAAACAAAATTAAACGATGATGACAAATATGAGGCTTAGAACTGACACAAATAACACTTACCTTCTGTTGGACACTGTCCTAAAGTAACTCTATACATTTATTTTCTTAATTCCTTACAGCAACCTTCTGAACTAAGAACTATTATCTCTTGTTATAGGTGAGACAACTAAAGTAAACACAGGCCATGATGGGAAAGAACAGCCTCACTAAGGGTGATGAGAGCACACAGAATATATCCCTGAACTTGACCACTGATACTGTCCTAAGCAAACACAGGGCAGTGAATTGGCAGAAGGGCCAAAGAAGAGTCTACTAAAGCTCCAGTTATTCGCACCCACCAGTAGAGAACCTGATTCAACAGGTCTGAGCTAGATTCCAGGAATCTGAATTTTTAACCACCTGCCTGGTTAGCAGTCAGATTTAGGTGATAGGGACTTGAAACTAGAGAACACTGAGATGCCCAAGATTTGGAGGAGACATAATCGGGTAAACTGAGCCAATCTATTAACTCCGTTTCAAGTTAAAATGCAAAATGCTTCAAAAGTTAACTTCTATCAGACTGGCTAGATAACCTTAATTTTTTATAGCTTAGGATTTAGTTCATTTGTTTCCTAAATTTTACAAGACACTGAGTTGTATGTGATTTCTTGTCTTTTTGACTAATTCATATACTCGACCCAACTTGCCTTAAAGATATGCCAAGAACTTCCTGCAACAAGTATGGAACAGCTCACAGTGAAGGAAACTTAAAAAGCCCACCAAGCCTAGGTCATTGTCATTTCACAAACTTTCTAATACAGACACCTGAAAGTCTGAATTGGCCCTAAAGCAGTGGTTCTTAACCATTTTTGAGGTACCAAACCCACCAGTTTTATATGTGCATTCACCGAACCCTTCTTTAGTGATAAATAATATATGATTTTTTTCCCAAATTCAAGACATAGGTATATGTTTTTTTACTGGTGCACAAAATGAGCTGTGCACGAACATCACCTTGCTCAAAGAACAAAACCAACAAAGTGCATGAACTCACAACAAATTATGGTATTACTTTATTTTGGCCTCCACGGCAGAGGCTTCTCCGAACCCCTGAGACCGACTCATTGAACCCCTAGGGTTCGATAGAACCCAAGGTTAAGAACCACTGTGCTAAAGAGTTAAAATACAGCAAGCACACATTTGTACTACGGCAATTTTCTGTCAATAGGAGTCAGAGAGCATGAATGTGACCAAAGACAAATGACACTAACCTGAAATGCAAATGCACGGTGGAGGAGCCACCACTTCCGTCCTGCAACACGGCAGCCGTTGCTAATCAACCATGACCTCTTTCCCACCAAGTCTGGATGCGCCATGAAGATCCTTTTTCACAAAATGCTTTGGGCCGAAATGCCCTCAGAACATCAGTGAAAATTAAGATCTCTCACAAAGAGAAGGAAAATATGCAAAAGGAGGAAACATTGGGTATTCACTTCCCAGACACTCTTCCAAGTATTATTATTTCTATAGCTCCTCCCATTCACAAAGAGCACTTGGATAAATGTTTGCTGAATTTAATTTGTTTTTTGTTCTCCTATTACCTTGCCCAAAGGTTTCAGCATTTCCTCAACATGAATATTAAACTCAGCAGAGCCCACGAAGGACTGGAACCAAAACAGTTAATTAGTCACCAAGACCTAGAGAGAAGCGGGAGGCACGGCTTGGGAAGCTGCCCATTTTTCTTGTAATAAAGAAAATAAAGACAGTAATTCTACAAACATTGATTAACCCCCCCAGTATGGATAATCACCACCTGACGTAGGTCTGTTAGTCTTGCATTAACATAAGCTACTGCATCGTGATTTTCAATGGCACAGTAATGCCCAGGATACTGCAGATAAGTGCTAACACTGGAGTTTTGAGAACCAAGTCCTGTGTCCAGTAAATGCGTTTAGAAGAACTTCACTCTCAATGGTTGCCTGCCCGGAAGAAATTCATTTTATGTTAAAGAAAAAAAAAAAGGAGGTATTCAATTGAGCAAGCATTTTCTTAACTCATTTTAAGATAATCTCTTGCACTCACCAACAATTTCTCCAAATGGCAAAACCACAAAAAGAGACTTTGTATGGTTTGGCTGTGTGCTCTGTTATATATTGGTGGATGATCTAAAATAATGGAATGACGATAAAACGAAAAAGAAAAAAGAAAAAAAGGCATTGTGATAGGACCTGCCAACCAATTTTAAATTGAATTGCACAGCCTGCTAATCTTTATGATGGGAAAAGATTTCTCTCAGCATTATGCATTATACTAAAATCTGCAACGTTTCCCCCACCCTCCTACTTCTTGAGCTGACAGCAACCCACACACACTGATAAAGCTTCTTCTCCTCGACCCCGAAAGCACTGTTCCTGCTGACTGGGACAGGAGGGCAGGGCTTGTGCAAGATTTCATTTTTACAGCTATTGTTAGTTGGTGTGCATCTACAGTTCACACCAGGGTACACAAGCAGTATTACAAACATGATAGTTTGTAATACTAACTACAATAGTTTCCTAATATACATTTCTAAAAAAAGATAAGAAGATTCAAATGTACACCTATGATAAAAGATTTTTTAAAACCAACAATGTTGAGATGTTTGTTAAATTTTTTAAAAGGCTGTGCAGAACACTGAACCCTGCATATGTGAGGAAGCAGACGTGCTTCGGAAACGGAACTGCCCACGTCAAGAACAGAGGTAACCCCACTGATGCAGGAGCCGGTCTGCCGGGGCTGCGTCCTTGCCCCTTTGGTGGATTTCTGTCCCTCTTCAGGTGATGGATCAGGGTGCTAATGCAGAGCTTGTTCTGTAAGCGTAAATGAGCTCAGACTCCAACCCCTGCCAACCCTGATGAAGAGAACAGCAAAAACTTCCTTGACAAGTTTCCTGATCCTATTCCTCTTGTCAGGGGAAAGGGAGTTTCCAAATTTACCCTACTAAAACCGCTGCTATAATGTGTCTAAGGGACATGACCCTTCTTAAAACTTCGACTCCTTCCCGATACTTCAAATCATGGAATCTTACTGTCTGATGCCTTTGGCTTATTTATAATAAAAATAAAAGACACACTTGTTACCTATCATGGAGCTAGATTTATGACTATTTTTTTTAAATAGGTGCAAAGCAGGCAAAGAGACCATATATAAGAATAAAGCTTAGATCTTATTATCAGAGTGTATGGCAAATTACGAGCTACAGGACAGCTACCAGAAACCACACATAGTTTCTGTTTTAGACCTTCCTAGAAATTCTAGACGCTCTATAAAATGACACTCTCCGGTCCCTCTGAGACACATACCACCTGCTGCCCACAGTGCACTGACTAATGACAGTCACAACTGTCCCTGGCGACACCCATGCACGTCTGCTCCCACGTACAGCATCCCCAAGCCATTTGCATTTGCCATCAACCTGGTTTATGTCAGTTTTACTTCTTACCAGAATTATCTAATGCCATTACGTTACTTAACATGACTAAATATGAACATTTAAAAGAGCGTATGCATCTGCTGTTGCCTAAGGAGTAAATGACACCACTTTAACCAGTAAAGGGGAAAGAATCATAAAAATTTGAAAACACCCTGCACTCAGGTTGTTTCACAAGCATCTTTACATTCTGACTCGCCAATACAGAAATCTAAATGAGTGTGTAATAAATACGGTCAATTTTAGATAAAGATGGTAAGTTATAGGTGTCATGTACCTAAGAAAGACAGTGACGAGCTCTAGTCACTGTGAACAAAGGAAAGGCTTTGGCATGGGTCAGAGAACTGCCCAAAATGTGCCCATCTACGTCCTTCAAGTTGTAATAAAAGTATCTAGGCCATGGCTGGTTGGCTCGGTGGTAGAGTGTGGATGTCCAGCCCAGTGTGTGGAAGTCCCAGGTTCAAGTCCCAGTCAGGGAACACAGAAGAAGCGATCATCTGCTTCTTCCCCCCTTCCCCCTTCTCTCTCTCTTTTTCCCTTCCACAGCCATGGCTCGGTTGGCTTGAACAAGTTGGCCTTGGGCACTGAGGATGGCTCCATGGCCTCTGTCCAAGGCACTAAAAATGGTTCTGGTTGCAACAGAGCAGCAGTCCCAGATGGGCAGAGAATTGCTCAGTAGGTTTGCTGGGTGAATCCCAGTAGGGTTACATGCAGGAGTCTGTCTCTCTGCCTCCCGGCCTTTCATTAAAATAAAACAATAAAATAAAGAAAAAATATCTAGCTCCATGTTCATCACATTATGGTGTCCCATTTTGGCTGATTTCTTGACTAACTGTCCACTTTCCAGTCAGTCCCCATAACCCAGGACAAGGGAGCTTCAGCGGGCCGATGGGTGCCGATGCACATGTGCAGCTGTGCAGGTGGAATTCATGCCGTTCACCACATCTGACCCTGAGACCTCATCAAGAACAAAACGTCCGGAAGCAGAAACCCCACCTGCACTACGGAAGACACATGTACGCTCGGTTTCTTATTCATAGGAGAATCCTACGTTACCTTAGTTCACAGCGCTAAACATACAAGTTTAAAATTTTATATTTTGACTTATATGTAAGTTATTTGTAGGCATTATGGTTACATTGTTTTCTGAATCCAGATTTTAATTTTTTTTAAAAGTCAAGAAATTAAGAATATGAAAATATTCGTTTTTTCCCCTAAATCCCCAAGAAACTCATAAGTTGCAGCTAACTAAACTAGCATTCCAGCTTGTTGCACTAGTCCTACCATAACCACTGTGACCACCATCACCATCACTAAGGCTGTAACTGTGCGCTCCTGTGTGAATATCAACTCAAATTCAGGTGATAAATGTGTAAGGCTTTGCTGTACTATGGGTACTGACTAACAAAGGACTATGTAATAGGAAACAATTTAGAGTCAGTGGGTATAGAACTAGACAACCTTGTCCTCAACATTTCATAGAGAAATCAAAGCTCAGAGGTTATTTGATAGTTAGACATCAGTCCTCTAAGGCAAGTTGAGTCTTCCCGAAATGAAGAGAAAGTGTACCTCCCTACTACCTTACTTTCAAACAAAGGAGAAAATAACAAACAAGAGGATAAGTGAGGTTCTCCTAAATGACAGGGAAAGGGTGTCAATCCAGCTCAACTGTACAACTTTATCCTGAAATTAGATGACAAAAAAAAAAGTGCTGTTTCTTTCCTGCACCTGAAATTTCAACTGAATTTAAGAAACAAGGTATGGCGTGGTGGTGAGGTCAGCTTATTCCAGTTTCATAGTGCTCATAAAACTTGCTGCCATCACATCTAAATCAAGTAGATCAATAATGCATGCTATAGTTAGCTGCTTAATTATTCATTTTGAATGTACCAAATAGGGTTTTAAAACAAATTCCAGATGTGGACATAGGAAATATAGACGATGTAATCAAAGCTAATAGTCATTCCCCCCAACCTAATCTTTTTCTGGAACATCATAAGCATCCTTAATTTTCAAATTAGAAAGGGACATTTTGATTAAAACGTATATATACTTACAATGATATGTTCTATGGACTATTAACGCTAAAATCAAATACCCTGAATAACCCATTTCAAAATCCTACACATAAAAATAACATACTTCACAATATCAAACGTCACAAGGTGACAAACAGAAAAGTTAGTATAAGGACAGTAACAAAGAATATACAATAAAATGTGGGGGGAAAAGCAAAAAAAATTAAGTTAATTTGGGGACAAATCAAAATAGAAGACTAATCACAAGCCATTGGATAGGTTGCAAAGGTTGCTGACCACCCAAGAGGGTGGGGCGAGCTATATGCCACTCAACAGTTCCACTAGGTCCAGGGGACAGCTCTGTATACTTTGTACAAAAGTACCTGGTGGGCAAGCAGCAACCCTGATTGGGAATAACATACTGGGAAAAGTAAAAAAAAAAAAAAAAAAAAAATGCACAACTAGCCCAATATCCTTCCCCAAGAAGGAGAGAAAATAAAAAACAAGAATAAACAAAAACAAAACCAAGTACAGAAATCTGACTGTGAGTTCGGAAATGAACGTCCCTTTGAGGCTAAATTCTGAATGCCCAAGAACCAACTGTCTGTGTGGGAACCAGAGCCCTGCAGTCCACAGCTCTGGAATGTACCTTCACCCTCCCACAAGGACTAACTCAGCCAGGCCAGAAACACGCCGAGAATCTGGGGGTGCGAGTTCCCTGTACCAGCAAACAGGTAACACCAAGCCTCTTTTCATCTCGTTACTTAGCACTGTCTGGCCAGCAGTCTAGCAGCTTTCCCTAAACAAACAGAGTTTATTGGACATTCATGGATGAGTTCACTAATATTTAAAATTAGTTCGTACACCAGGCACTATCTCTTAGAAAAAAAAATGACTTAGGTAACTCTCTAACGTGAATATATTTTCTGATCTTTACGGGGACAGTGTAAAAATAAGAAACAGAAGAAATGTGGCATCAATGCATCTCCCATTGCCACCAGTCCCTGGATCCCAAAGTCTCTCCTTGGATGTCGCAGGGGCAATCAGAACTCAGAGCACAGCAACTGCCTCTTAGGGCTTTGTGACCTGAGGTGCAGTAGGAGTCGCATCTGCAGCTTCAGTTCAAGAGTAACTTCTCTGCATGTTCGCTTGAGGATTGAATGAGATAACAGATATGTCTGTGGAAGACCCACAGCATCTTGTCACTTAAAAGACAGATACACTAATTTTACAGGATCAAGCTTCCATTGTAACCCCTCCCTCCTTAAGGATAAGGAAATGAGAAACAGTATTTTGTTTTAGTTTGATTTGGTTTGATTTTTAAAACTGATTGCAGTGCATGGGGGATCGCAAACAGAAAAAAGAAAGTGCTATAAAGGCCATTATTAGGAAAACTGGAAAAATCTGAAAAAGTCTGTAGATTAAATAGAATTGTACCAATTCATATTTGATTTTGAAAATCATTGTGGGTTAATGTAAATGAACATCCAACGTCTTAGAAAAGACACACAGTGAAATTCTGAGGGGAAAGAGGTCACATGATGTCTATAGTTTACTTTCAAATGCTTCAGAAAAAATAGATAGATAGATAGATAGATAGATAGATAGATAGATAGATAGATAGATAGATAGATGATAGCCCTGGCTAGGGGTTTCAGTGGATAAAACATCCACAGATGGCAGGTTTGATCCCAGGTCAGGGCACTTATGAGAAGCAATCAATGAGTGCCCAACTACATGGAACAACTAAGTGGAACATTAAGTTAATGCTTCTCTCGCTATCTATCTCTCTCTCTCCCTCCTTCAAATCAATGAAAATATTTTAATAAAAGAGAGAGAGAGAGGAAGATAAAGTAAAAGTAGCAAAATGTTAACTGGGGAAATAGCTCATGTTGTTCTTGTAACTTTTCTTAAACTTGACATTAGATTCATAATAAGCACAGAATGTTAATTGGCAAATGAATAATCAACTGGGACCGCCTATTGGTGTGGGAAGTGCTGTCTACACGTTAGTGGCCCTCCTGGGACCCGCATTCAGCCTCCACCTTCCCCCGTCCCCTCCCGCACTGGCCTGCCCAGCACACAGCAATGGCTGCGCTGAATTACACGGACAACGCTGTAATTGTGGCCTCTTTCATCTTCCTTGCACTACTCTGAGGGAGCGTGTGCAGGGCGAGCTAATGATTTGCTGAGTATCTCTGATGAGTACTATATTATTTGCATCGCAGTATTTTCATTTCTTTCCTCTGCACACAATGCCACGTTGACAGCAAGGTCAGTTAAGTTACTATAAGGGATTTTTAATGAAAACAATTATAAATTAAAAATAAATGTGTTTAAAGCATTTAACAGTCACTAGGGTCAAGTGATTACAGCAGTTACAAGACCCACGGGACATGTTCACACCAAAACAAAGTGAATAAATTACCTCAGCTGGCGCATGTAATCACTAAGTGACCACAGGGGTCAGGAAGAGTGGAACCCTAAAGACTTTCACGCAAAACCAATAATGAAAATTTATCAGTCAAAAGGTGGGGTGGGGGAGGGAGGAACATCAAGAATTAGTTGAGTCGAGCCATGGACTGGAAGCAGAGCTGACTCTCCATGCAGCTTCAAGAGCCAGGAATATGACACTGAAAACCCCAGGGGACAGCTGGGAAAAATATTCCAGGAAGCAATACGCAGGCAGGCTGGAGGATGTGGGCGGGCTGAAGTGGAAGTGATCTATGCGGGACCAGCAAGTGAAAAGCCAAACCGAGGGCTACTTTGCTATAAGAATGGCTGTCCTAATCCAGAAACCTGTGTCAGGTCTGGAAATGCACTGGGAAGTCTACAATAGAAGACAATGAAGGGCGTGACGTCAACAATAAAAGGATCACCTCTCACATGAGCATGACACTTGCCATCTTCTGAGGATGTTCCTCAAACTTCGCCCTCCGACCATTTCTCCTTGTTTTAGAGAAGAAGTGGTTTGAAGACCAGGGAAGGAAACACATATTGTTGATGGAAATATAACTGGGAAGTGAAGAAAACCAAGTATTTATGGAAGAGTCCCTATTTGCTACAGACTCCGCTGGGAGTGTCATCATCTCAGGGGACTCATAATCAAAAGGCGTGAGACCGGAAGCCCTAAAACTGATGTGTGTTAATGGTCTGAAGTTAGTGTGGAGGGGAGAAGGGAAAATGTGGTAAGTGGGGCCGGTTTCCTAACAGAGGCAACCTTTGAATCAGGTGTTAACGAAAAAACTGGAGTTCTCAAGAGAAAGGGAACAAGATTGGCAGGCAGGTGGTGGGACCAACAGGATCGAATGCTCAGTTATTCAGCAAAAATATACTGAGTGCTTGCTACACATGCAGCATTGTGCTTGTGACCTCTTCAGCAACGGGGGGAGGGGGGGTCCTCTCCCTGTCTTACAGAACTTTTCTTTCATTCATTCATCTATTCACTCAACGCACATTTTGAGCAGCTCCTATGAGTCAGGCACTGCTGTATGGAGGATACAGTGCTAAACAGCAAGTCCAGACCCTTATGGATGGAGCTTGCATTCAGTGGAGGAAGGAGACAATAAGTAAGAAGACACAGAAGTATATAGAAAACATAAGATCTCACTAAGGAGGTAGCATTTGAGCAGAGACCAAGAGATTAAATGGGTGAGTTCACAGGTTCATGGTGGGGACAACTTAGAACCATAATGTCATTCTAGTTGGGGGAAAAGAGCAAGGGTGAGAATAATAGAGCATAAGTCCCAAGAGATAAGGAGAGGGCGGAGAGAGGTACAGTGGAGAGTGAAGCTGGATGGTTTATACCAGCTCATAGAGAACACTGAATGCCACAACAGACTTGACTCCATATGTAAAGGGTTCCTAAGTGGCATTCCACAAAATCTCAGTCTGATGGGATGGCCCATGAAAAAACGGCCCTGTGCCTCCATTTCTGCATCTGTAAAAATAATAATATCAACTGAGCCGAATGCTGTGATGGTTACATGCGTTAATTCTTGTATAAGGTCAGGCAATAATGAGTGCTCAGTAAGTGTTCATTTTTATTATTAAATGATTCCAGGAAAGGTGAAGGGCAGGCTGGGCCTTGACAGTTTCTTTAGGCACAACAGAAATTCAAACGACAGGTGAGAAATAAAGCTAACAAAGCAGTCATAGACAGCGGAGGGTTGAGGAGAATGAGTGGTATTTGGAGGAGATGGTAATTTAGTTTGAGATATATTGGTATTGAGGCATCTGTGTACCTGCTGCCGTCTATGGTAAATACCTATTCTCCAGTTAGATGCAAGTGTGTGTGTGTGTGTGTGTGTGTGTGTGTGTGTGTGTGTAGAAAGAGAGAGAGAGAGAGATTAAGATTAAATCAGTACTCCATTCCATAAATCAAGACTCAAAGAATGAGAATACTGTCCCAGGATTTGATATGCAGACTTAACATAGAAATGGCAGCACACCCAGGGCCCCAAACCCTGGGCCCTCCACTAACAAATCTGTGCAAAACTGGCTGAGACACTGAAACTCTGAATTCTAGCTGTGTAATTTACAAAATGGGGGAGAAAGCAATCCAAGGTTGGCTGCTAAGCATGGTGACAGTGCTCACTCGTTCCATCTACATTCTCAGGGCTTCCCTCAAGGCAGAACATGGCCCTGAGCAAACAGAGATCATATGAAAAACCTTCTGAGGACGAGATCCCTTCATGCTCTGGTACACAAGCAACCTGCTCCAGGATATAGGATGACATATTTCAGGGGCTTCAATTTTCCCTCTTGGGCCAGCGTGTTTAGAAAACTTGGGGACTTTTTTGGTTTCCAAAGAGCTCCTTTTCTTTCTTTGTTTTTTTTTTTATGGTGACGAAGTTGTCATACAGTAAAATTTAAAAAGACTCACCCTGTTTTGGGAAAGAGTTTACCCGGCTTTCTCTGGTAAACTGATGAAGTAAGTTATGTGTCTTGCCCATGCCCATTTCTCTTTAGGAGATGGGGCTATTTTGGCCAAGAAGAAAACGAGAAGCTTTAGAGTTGGATTTTAGAAGGGTAGAGGCCACATCCAGTGACTTTAGCTCTTGTCCACAGGATGACCCCAGTCTGTCCCTCCACCTTCTTGTTCCCCATCCATCCATCGGCAAGACATGGATAATACTGTCCACCCATATCAACTTCCCTGTGCCATTCTGAGTACTAATGATCTAATATACTCAAAGTACTTGGCGTCCTTTGGAGGAAAGATGTCATATAAACTAGAGGCATTATAATTAATGTAATTTAAGGAAATGGCTGGCCCTAACAAAGAGGATTAGGTTCACCTGGACCACAAATGACCTAGTTATGTCCTCGGGTCACTAACAATCCTTTCTAATGAAAACAAATCTGGTATTTAGGCTCTTTTTATCCCTGAGTACTTTACTTAATTCTATACCAAAATTGAACTATACTTTAAAGTTACTTTTATCCTTATTGGGAAAAAGTATTTCTATATGAATCAGGCCATGAAGTGATTCACTTTAGGATAAAAGATTCTTCAACATAAAGAAAGACAAGTGCATGAAAAGCATGACTGTTGTTTGGATTAAGCAATTACTCATACTATGACAGACAAGAAAACAGGATGCTTGTATCCAAATGATGGACTATAAAGGCAAATCACAGATACCTTTAGAAATTCCAGAATCTCATACGAAGGGGAAAAAAGCCACCCTAAGTAATCTTTTGAAATAGAAAGAGGAACTTGTAAATAAATTATCACTCAAGGATGGTAATTGGGAAAATCAAATTATGAATGGAAAGTGAAAAGCACAGCATGTCAGGAACTATTTTGGTAACCAAGCTAAAGATGAAGAAACTCCTTGGATCTTAAATTTCAGGCACTGAGAATCGGGTTGTAGGCTGTGCGGAGCTCTATGGTATGTTCTCCTCCGCAAGTCTTAGAAAGTTATCTTGTCTGCCCTTCTTAAAGCCTCCTACCTTGGCCTCCTCGTTGGATACAGCTATTACGTAGTCATAAAGATATGTCACTATAAACCTTCCAGCGATGGTCCCCAGCTCAAACCATTTCTGAGACTGTTTTTTCTGGGAACTGTTTGACATCTTACAAGACAGTCGATGTCATCACATGACGTTGTGTCTTTTTATTCAAGATAATTAATTGATCTTCACTTGCCCACTTCACAAGGTCCAGTTCCTAATAATTTTGTGCTGTTTCAAAACTCAGTAGCCTTCTACATGCCAACCATGCCCGGGAAGCATTCCATGTCCGAGTATAAAGAATAAGCTGCAGCCTAGCTGAAGCCTGGCACGCACGAGTTTGCCAGACAGGAGCTGGCGTACAGAGATGAATTCCAGAGGAGGGACGGTGACACTGGAGGGAGGAGCGACAGAGTCTGTTTAAAGATGACAGGAGATTGAAACAAAGAGAGGGAAAGCGGATGCCTGACCCTCAGGCATGGTTTGGAAGTTAATTCGAATCTAAAAACACTTCTAGAATGCCTGGAAAGGAGATGACGCCAGGTTCCTGGTGGTCAGGCAGAACCACTGTGCTCAGCCTTTTCTCTGCTCCACAGGCGGACTGGGCCACGGGGTACCGGGGCACCAAGGACGGCAAGGCCACTTTCTGTGCATGTTTACCCGTGACACAACAGGAAACACACTAGTTGTTAATAGTTATCTGTGACTTGCAGAATACACTGGTGATCTTAATTTTTTTTTTTCCTGGCCTTGGCTGGCTTTTTTAGTGGATAGAGCGTTGGTCCAGCCTGCGTACATCCTGGGTTCAATCCCCGGTCAGGGCATGCAGGAGAAGCGACCATCTACTTTTCTCCTCCTAACTCTCCCTCTTCTCCTCCTGCAGCCAGTGGCTCAGTTGGTTTGAGCATCAGCCTCAGGCTCCAGATGGGGTTGCCAGGTAGATCCCGGTCAGGATGCAGTAGGAGTCTGTCTCTATCTCCTCTCCTCTCATGTAAGAACATTTTTTTTCTTGTATGATTATCTACATTTTTTTATAAAGAATATATAAGCTTTCACAATTAGAAGAAGAATCAGGAATCGTTTTTGAAAAGCCCTTACAGGGTGAAGATTTTCTGCCACTGAGGATATATAACACAAATTCTTAAATACTATTGAGACTTATATAAAGAATCTTTATAGAGAGAAATCTGGCAATATGTCATATAACATTTCTGAAGAGGTTATGTATCACTTGAAGTAACAATTCTAACTTGAAGAAGATATCCTAACGACTATAACTAACGTTTGGAAAGAGAGAGCGAGAAGGCTGTTCATCACACCAGTGCAGGTATAATGAAAGAATGAAAACACCTTAAGTCTCTTGCTCATAATAGAGACAGCTACATAAATTAGAGTACCCCCATATGACAGAGTGCTACGTTAACAAAGAGCATGATGTGCTAAGTTTCGTAAAGTGGCAGGACAATATGCATACCTCTACTAATTAGAAAGAAATAGTGGCTGCCATAGGGGAGGAGGTCTGAGGGACTGGATGAAAAAAGTGAAGGGATTAAAAGAAATTGGCAGTTACAAAACAGTCATGAGGATGCAAAGCACAGTACGTGCATAGGGAATAGAGTCAATAATATTGTAATAACTATGTGTAGTGTCAGGTGGGCATTGGAAAAACCAGACAAACACTTTTACAGTATATGATTGACCACTATGCTGTACACCTGAAACTAAGAGAGAATAACATTCAATGTAAACTGTAATTGAAAAATAAAAATTTAAAGTTATATTTTTTAAAAAGATGTTTGGAAAAATAAAATTGTAAAATTTTTAAAAATAAAACATAAATTTTAAAAAGCCATTAAGTCTGACCACATGGTGGCGCAGTGGAGAGAGCGTTGGACTGGGACACAGAGGACCCAGGTTCAAAACCCCAAGGTTGCTGGCTTGAGCCTGGGGTCACTGGTTTGAGCGTGGGATCATAGATATGACCCCATGATCTCTGGCTTGAGCCCAAAGGTCACTGGCTTGAGCAAGGGGTCGTTCACTCTGCTGTATCCCCCCAACCCAATCAAGGCACATATGAGAAAGCAATCAATAAACAACTAAGGTGCTACAATAAAGAATTGATACTTCTCATCTCTTCCTTTCTGTCTGTCTGTCCCCATTTGTCCCTCTCTCTATAAAAAAAAAAAGTAAGCAAAAATCCCTCAAAGTGTGAAGATTGCTGCTATTAAGGTATTCAAAATAGAAACAGGAAACAGAAAATAGCACTTCTCAAAGGCTATACACCAAATAGTAATCCCGCTGAAAAGAGGATTATGTGTGACTGCATATTTTTTACTTTGCACATGTCAAATACTGAACTTTTTATAATATACATTTATCTTATATACATTGGAAATATTCTTTGTGGGGAAAAAAGTCATTTAGCTCTATTTATTGATGTAGAAAGTTGTTTGTAATCTATTATTAAGAGGACGAACCGACCATGAAATGGTATTTCTATAAGATCTCTCTTTTGTGAAATGTGTGTTGTGTGTAGACATATGTATCAACAGAAAACATTCTATAAAAAATCACACTAAATGTTAACAGTGGTTATCTCTGGCTCAGGTAACTTTGTTTTCCTCTTTCATTTATCTCTATTTGCTAAGTTATCAGGACTGAACATTATATGTATTAAAAGAGTAAAATAAAAAGCTCAGGCTGTGAAAGCTGCAAAACTCTGGGCCAATAGCACAATCCCTGGAAAGGAAAACAGTCTCCCAATATAATTATTGTGAAAGAGACAAAATTGATTTGTATGTCTAGGATCTGGGACGTTTATTCCAGTCACAATCTGTTACACTCATGTCTAATACAATGCTCCTACAAATATGATTAATCCCTTTCTTGAGATTCTCCTTGGAAGTGTTTTCTTCCTTCCTTTTAGGCTTGGAGAAACTGAAGCTCAAGAGTTATTAAATGACAACTGAGACCAAAGAATAGCCATAATTAAAAGTTCGTGACACTGGTGCTATGTTAAGAGGAATTTTGACTAGATCGTTATATAAATTTCTGGCTGAGAGAACAAGCCACCTAAAAACCCTGTCTTTCTAATTATAATACTAGAAACAAAACAATAACAATAAACCCTTTTTAATTATTCCTGCACAATATATACAATTGAAATGACTAACAGTAGCCCGCTGGCTGTTATAAATACTTTGAGGAGAAAAGGAAAAGGAAGCGAAGGGAAGGGAGACATAGAGAAGGGGAAGGGAAGGATAAGACATTGACTAACAGTAAGTAGTGTGCATCATGCTCATGGCTGAGACAAAAGGCGAGGCGGAAAAAAAGTCACGTGCCTTTATGTTCATTCATTCACTCAGAGATTCATCAACCATTTGTGTACACCACGACATTCCAGGCCCTTTACTCAGAAGTGGGGGTACTTGTTAGGCAGACGCTACTGACCAGTGGGAAACAGGCAAGTAAACAGTGACCTAACAACCAGGAGAAGGGCTAGCTGCACACATGCCTGACCAACAAGTTAAGAAAAGCAAGCGGCTCTACAAGAGCTTAAGGCAGGTAAGATGAACACATTCTCTGGGAAGGGAGGGTCACTCCAGGAAGCAGGGACAGGAGCTGCAAAGGGAAAGAGTGTGGGAACAATTTCGGGCAAACAAAAGTGGGAAATAAGAAGGTGGGTGTGAAATCAAATGATAAGATTTCCTAAGGCTCGTATGTGCAGCATCCATGGGCAGATGAGCAACACTGAAGATGACGACCTAAAAAACTCTGAAGTGGACAGCAGGGAAGAAGAGAAACGCATCTGAGGAAGGCCACAGAGGCCAAGGGAAGGAGGACCACACAGGCCCAATGCCTCACAAGGTGCACCTTCAGGCACATCACTAGAATCAGAAAACCCCGATGTTCAGAATTTACTAAAAAGCAATAAAAATCATCACATTTTAACTGGCAAGTCGTCTGGAGCTGCCAAACAGGTTGAAGCCCAGACAGTAACTGTGATGTATTTTTGCCAAGATAAAAAAAAAAAAAAACAAACAAAAAAACCTCAAATGACTGAGTGGCCAGGATCCCAGTTCAACTCACCAAAGGCTGCCCATGACATACCTTTAGCATATCTGAACTCACATGTGAATGAAACTATCGGGTTTAACCGTCACTTTAAAAGGTGTTTCTCTGGGAAAGAGTCATCTGTGCCTCTTCCTCACAACTGTGCAGTCCCTGGCAAAAAGAGGCCAGGTATCTCTCAGACCCTGGACTGGTTCCCCTGAAAACAGCCCCGCCCAGCTCTTGATTGTAAGACAAAGGACTGAGATATCCCATCAGCCGGACTGGGGAGAGGTGAAAATAGGGATTTTGGTGGCTCCCAGAGTGACAGAGACAGAGAGTGAAAGTCTCATTCCCCTACCCACGGTGGAGATTGCAGAGGGAAGGGTCCCACTGAGGCAACAGCAGCAGCTGTTAGAATACTCTGGTTATTAGCAGTTCGCCTGTTCACAAGGCGGAGGGACCTGCCTCCAGAAGATAAGATTTTCAGGCTCCGTCAGTGGCTATTCATGTCAAGGACGGAAATGAGTGGCATGTTATGCTAATGTTGCAATGCAATTTAGATTTTCCCTGGGAGCTGATGTGACTGTGCTTTCACTGTTCTTTACGGGTACTTTGCTATCATTCACTGGCATTGGAATGGATCACACCCAATGGCAGGAAAGTTCTGTGACCTCATAAGGCACTCCCAACGGCCAACCCGATGGAGTAACACAGAGGCTGTATCACCAAACAGCTCCAGCAGGACATTAACCTACCTTAGATCCTGAGCTCACTGCTGGCCATGGGAGTGTATGTGTTAAAAGAGGCAGTCCATCAAAGAAGCACCATTATACCCAGAATGTAGTCCCTTTAGTAGGGATCCTAAGTCCCAGATTGAGAAGACAGAAAGATAGAACATACTTGGGAAGTGGGGTCTGATGAACCCAAGTTCAAATCCAGAGGTCGCTTAGTCACTTAACCTGAATTTGCCAAGGCTCAGTTTCCTTATAAGTAAACATTAGAAGCTAATACTGACTTAACAAGTTATTGCAAGGACTCCATGAAATGATACATGTGATTGAGGGGTGGGAGAGGGGTCTTGTGTTTAGTCCCTATCATCCACAGGCAAAACGCATTCGTTCAACACCCCTCCCTCATCCACGCTGAACTGGAGTGCAACTTGGCCATTCACTATTTGAGTAACCCTGTACAATTTATTTAATCTCTCCTGCCTCAGTTTCCCTTTCTATTATATTTGGAAGTAGACCTCCAGGCTGCTTACAGTCCTAACACTCTGTAGTTAGTGTAACTGCCCAGAGACAGGCTTCTTCTCAGCCTCTATTCTCATATCTTCTGATGCTCCCTGTTACACTCTAAATCTCTTTTGAAATCCCTGGTGCCAGAACCTTCTAGTTCCTGCCTTTTGGATTATACGACACTGGCTCTGTTGTCTCTCTCTACAGTATTTGCTGGAAGTGCAGGTCAAGGGCTGTGTTCAGAATGATATAAGCTTTATCATAAAGTATATCTGCACAACAACCACGGGGTATATTAGTATTACTATTATTATTCCTATTTTACAAATGAGGAAATCAAGGCTCAGAATATTAAGCAATTTATCAAGGGTATGAAATTTAAAGCTGGTTCTTCCCAGCTGCTCCTAATCATTTCAAGCTACCCTACCTTTCCATCCTCTGACTGTGTCTAGTTTGAGTTCTATCTTCTTGTGACCCTGTGCTGTGCTAGCTTATCTTATAAATCACTTTGTATTAATAACGTCATGTGCTACACCTGCCAGGTGACATATATCCATATTAACCAGGACTCATCATCTCTGAACCAACAGGAAACTCATGATGGGATTCTCAGGCCCTGCAGCTGGTAGGTCCGGGTGAGATTCAACACAGGCAGGGCCTTAACACATCTTTCAAATAACAACACACGATCAAACAGCTACTCAACCTCCATATGAAGCTGCTGGATGCTACTAAATTTTAGTTAAAGCCTAAAATCTACAAGCTTCCCAGCTGCCATAAGCCAACTCCCAATATCACAAATAGGTAAGAAAGGGGCTCATGCTTTGGGGTAAGACAAGCCCAGGGTTACAAGTTGAGTGCACTCTGGTGGATTTCTTAGGCTCTCTGAGCTTCCTATCCATTAAATGATCTACAGAAAGGTGACCCAACTGAGCTTCAGGCTCCCCAACTATAAAACTGGGACAACAGTCACCTTAGAGGGATGTTGTTGAATAGAGGAGTGCGTGGCTCAGAGTAGAAACAGATTAGCCTGTTGGGAAAGTAAAGGAGCTCAGGGGACAGTCAGACTGTTTCCAATAATCAGAGCTGTCTGGGCTAGACTAGGAAGATGGCAATCCATCAGAGGTCGTTGGACTCTCAGTTCCTGCCAAATCTGAGGGCCTATGCTGGTTGAGAGTTGGATGCCTATTACAGCATAGCCCCAGACTGGTCTGATCCTTAATTCCACACTGCTAGGCCACCTGGCCACTATTGCTGGAAGTATATTTTTCAGGTGAGAGGTTCCCAACTGAGCCAATGGGTAGAATGTAATCACACGCTCTCTCTTACCTCAGAGTAGCACGAGGTTGCCAGGGTAACTAAACTATTCTGGGCCTTCACTCTGGGATCCCAACTTCTCCTTCCGCATCCCAGTGGGCTTTCTTCCTTTGCCCTTGCATTCAACACCTCCATCTGAAACCGCTTCCTCTGGCCTCAGCAGATCAGAGGAAATGGGAAGAGAAGGAACTGACCAGGCATCTGGACCTTATCATTTTATTTCCTTATCATTTGATTTCCTTAGTTACGGCACATTTCCATTTATGAAGTACTTTCCTTTATACAATCTCTCAGTGTTTACTTCTAACCTACCAAATAATTCCTCTGACCTCTTCTTATTTTTACCCTTTAAATATCTGTTGATGGTTCATTCACCACATTCCCCATTCAGTTATTAATGGTCCACAAAAACTTACTAGCAGCAATCATTTACTGATTAATCGGCACAGCAATCCAGAAAGACAGGTAGTATTAATCCTTAGTTCTGCACAGGGAAGCCAAGGGGAAAAGAGAGGTTAACTCAGTTTCCCAAGGTCAGTGGCTAAACAAGATTCTAACCAGGATCTACCTCGTCTTCTATTTGTGTGAACACTTCCCAGTCTGTCATTCCCGTTCTTTACAAATCAAGATTGTCAGTGCAGCTAGGTCATTGCTGTGTTGAAATTCAGCTATCACGGAACAGTTTGAAACTGTCAAAATTCAACCAAAAATAATTTTTGCCTGCTAATAGTTCATAAAGAAAAGTTGCTAAAATGAAGAAATAGGACTTGAAGGCAAATTTTACTGGAGCAAAAGGGAAGAGAAAAGACAAGAAGTATAGGCCCATCTTCTGCCTCAAGGAGACTGAGAAAGTCACTTAAGTTCTCTGCATCTGAGCCATCTGTAAAAATGAATTTACACTGAGTGATATGCAAGATATCACGCTGTTTTAAATGAGATGACCGAATACTTATGAAACCAGCACAAAAATACAAAGCTCCATTATCCAATGCTGCCAGGATCATGATAAAATTGGTATATTCATTCACTGCTAATGATATACACAGCTACACCCCTTGGAAAGCAACATGCCAACAGACAATAAGAACCAGAAAGAATTTCATATCCTTGACTGAATAATTTAACTCATGCTATGTTTTACCCTAAGATATAAGTCAATAGAAGCAAAAAGATATATACAAACAAAATTTACATTTCAGTGCTAGCTGTCAGAGGAAAAATTGTTATCAATTTGTATGTTCATTTCAGAGGAATCTCTTATTAAATAAAAGCATAAAACAATACACATGTCATATTGCTATTAAAAAGATAAATATGAAAATTAGTCAAAGTCATTTAAAATCTTACAGATACTATCAAATTAAAATAACCAAAAGGAAAAAAAACCAAATACTCTGATGTCAAATATATAAAATGTGGACTAATGTGCAAGATCACAGGGAAACTCAAAATATGTTATGTTATTAGTTATCCTAATTAGCATTTTTATATTTTACTGTTTTTAATAAATGTTATTTTTCATTAACATATACATTTGATCAATTATTTAAAAATTTCTCAAACCCTGCTTTAAAGTTTCTGCCTTGCTGGCTGGGTAGTTCAGTTGGTTAGAGCATTGTCCCAATATACCAAGGTTGCGGGTTCGATCCCTGGTCAGGGCACATATAAGCATCAACCAATGAATGCATAAATAAATGGAACAATAAATTGATCTCTCTTTCTCTTTCTCTCTCTCCTCTCTCCCTCTAAGAATCAACAGATAGACCTTAATAATTAAATAAAGTTTCGGCCTAAAGCTGCATGTTGGTTGGCTGACATATGATTCATGACGTTATTTTTCCACAGTGATTTCTGCTCTCTACAATTCTTTAGTGTCTTTGGAGATTCTAAAATCTTAGAACCCTTGTACTTTGTTCCCTCACCTAAAAGCATTCTTAAAATGATCTGTCAGCCAATCTAGCTATGCTTCACCCCATGATTGCCTTAGAATGTTAATATTTGGCAATGCCTGATCCAGGAAGTCAAGATGCTTCTGATAAGCCTGACCTGGGGGTGCCTGTACGGCACCACAACATGGCCATTACAATTTTCAGAGGGCATAGGTAAGGTCGTTTCATATTCCAAGATTTTGGAGTTTTACAGAAGGGCATTTTATATTTTCAGAGGTCTCAGGACAGACTTCCGGCTGACTTTGGACAGCTGCTGTCCAGCAACACTGTGCTAGGACTTTCATTTCACGGGACTATTAGACGCTTCTTCATTCTTCAGACATGTTCTCTGACTGGTAGGTCATTTGTACATCTTTGCTCATAATATCTGGGAAAGACTGCAGAGCCAATGAATTAAAAATATGATTCTAGGTCTCCTGTGTGCCAGTGAGTGCCCTCATTAAAGCAGTGTGAGTAGATGAGATCGGTTTCAAAGCTTTCCATCCCTTTGCCCCAGAGCCACCAAGGCCAGGCTCTGAAAGGATGCACAGTAAAATTAAATATCTAAAAATTCATCTTTAATTAACAGAATTGGATTAAAGCTAGACACCACGGCATATCATACGAGAAATGGCTGAGCTGGCTTCCAAGTGCTCTAATTCAATTAGGACGCAGTGAGTGACACTTGGACGGGAAAGGTTAATTGGGGGCGCCAGAACGCAATCATTCCTTACCTAACCAGTCATTAAACTTCTTAACCTCTGAGGGCAGTCCCAGCTCGGTGAAATCGCCTGTGTGGAGAAGGATGTCCCCATAAGGCATCTGGATACCATCTGTTCTGGAGTGTGTGTCTGAGATGCAGACAAACCGCGTGTGGCCCGCTGGTTTTGGAGTGTCATATGGGATGGGGTCGACCCTAAAGTAGACATAACAGATCCCATAACAGTTAAACACATTGAACCCTTGTAATTGTCATTGTACATACATATCTATTATTATCTGTGAACACATCCCGACAAACTGATGCAAAGGCAGTGGGACCATTGTAACAAGGGACACTGTGGGGTGCAAAGGAGACAGTGTCACCCACCTACAACCTCAACGGACAAATTCAAAAAGTCTTACTTACCTGGTACAAAATATTTTTTAAAATATCTTACATGCGGAGTTGGAAATAACCCAGGAAACTGTTAAGAGTGATTATTGGTGAAGTTTAGGGACATTGAACCCCAACTGGGGAGGCAAAATTATGTTCTTTCGTCTCTCATCATGCTCCAATTGATCCCACTACTCATTAGGAAATGAATAACTAATTTATTCCTTCTTAAACATGCATAAGTTAAGCAGTGAACTAATTTATGAAGAACATGGCACATGCTTTGCCAACTGAGATGCCAAAAGACATACGAGATAGTACTGATATCTAATGTCCTTCCCAGAGCCACTATACAGCGGTATCTTCTTGTTTCTTCTAAGAGTCTCCCCAATCACATTATGGGAGGGAAAGCAATGCCCATATAACAGAGCTTTTGTAAAAAAATGGAAGTTAAAAAAAACTTAGTTCAGCTCCTTCTTGTAGTCTCTATTACCTTCGCTTACTTAGAATGCTCAAAGGCCTAGGGCAAAGATTCTATTCAGTGCAAAAGCAAGCCTTTTAATGAGTGTCTATAGATCCACAGACGCATTAATATATGTATAGTTTCAGAGACCTAAGCACTGTGAAATTACACTGGGGCAAAAGAATCAAAAGGCAAAATGATCAACCCGGAAGAAAAAAAAAAAAGAAAATGAAACAGAACATTCTCTTTTAATTGAGTGTAACAAAGTGTGCTAACTAAACTTGGTAAAGAAATGCAAATCTAACTCTTCAAGCATACAGTTTTAATTATTTAAGGGGTTGGTAGCAGTGTTAAGGATACTTTAACTATATTAACTCTCCACTGACAGCTTCCTTTAATTTCTCGGTCAGAATGTGCACTTATTTTGGATTATGGGTGAAGGGAAGCAGTTGTAAATGCAAAGAAAAGGTCACAAGAGAAGCAAACATGCAGTGCAGAGATTACAGTGCAAAACATTAAATAAGGAACCATATTTCACATCGCCGCCCCCCCCCCTTGCCAGTGAACACGCAGCAGAGACACACGGGAGGCTGGAGAAGACTGCCTGCACATCTCGCCTCTGGGTTTAAGGTTTCTTTTCTTTTTCCACTTTTTAAAAAGAAACAATCAGTTTTAACAATGCAATTGTGGGGAGGGAAATAAAGACGTCCGTATACAACCTGGTTGGTCTCGCATTTCTCCCACAGTTTATCTTTTAATTTTATTTTACCTTTGACAGAGAAGAAGGAAAGAAAGAAAAAAGAACTCGAATAAGACAGAAAGGAGGAAGGAGAGAGGTAGGGCCTGTGAACTTCTTAACATCGTGAATCTAACTGGAGCCCCATAGGGAAAGTTTACCTTCTGCAAAAAATCTAATAAGATTTTTCCCAGAAAGTTTAGAAATTAATAATATTGTTAACATGGAGAAAATTCACAAATCCACTGAGATCTCATGAGTAGCTGGAGACCCTCCTGATTATACCCAATGTAGAGTGTGTGTGTGTGTGTATACACACACACACAAGGATATATATGGATATATATGCAAAAATTTGGTATCATCTTTTCCATTATTGAGACTCTACATTTTCAGTGGCTTTAATGTTATCAATATCTTCTAAAGGTCTTTTACTCAGAGACTGGACGACTGCCCCCTGCTGCAGCAGACTGTGTCACTCCCTGAAAGTGACGGGTAACATTCTATTCCTCGACCTAAAGTCAAGGTGCTCACTAAAAGGAAAGTATGCACATTTATACTTAACACACCCACATTTGAATGAAAACTAAAGAAATTAACCACTGGACTTTCAGTATATGAATAAATTCAATATCATATATGTATATATACATGTCTTTATTTCATAGTTCTCACACTAATAATTATAACAGCCCCTATTTCTTCCTTTCAGTAACTCAGCTAAGTATGGGCACAAATACTGCATCAAAATCTTTTAAGAGCCCATCCGAATTCATCATTTTGATTTTATTAAACAGAAAACAGCACAGATATAAACCTTTCGCTGTGAATAGGCCCCGATTCTATGAATCTACTCAATTTAAAGAAGCAAGTCATCACACGGTACATAATTTGCTTCCCATCTTAGCTCTATACTGGGCAACAACTTTTCAACACTATTGAAATACCAGTCAGGTTTTGAATGGCTGCAGCTTCCTTCCTCACCCAACCACCTCCTCCAGAGAAACATTTAAATGTCCAACAGATTTAACATGAAATTAAGACCAATGAACAGCCTGACCAGGCGGTGGCGCAGTGGATAGAGTGTCGGACTGGGATGCGGAGGACCCAGGTTCGAGACCCCAAGCTTGCCAGCTTGAGCGCGTGCCCATCTGGCTTGAGCAAAAGCTCATCAGCTTGGACCCAAGGTCGCTGGCTCCAGCAAGGGGTTGCTCGGTCTGCTGAAGGCCCGCGGTCAAGGCACATGTGAGAAAGCAATCAATGAACAACTAAGGTGTTGCACCGGCAACGAAAAACTAATGATTGATGCTTCTCACCTCTCTCCGTGCCTGTCTGTCTGTCCCTATCTATCCCTCTCTCTGACTCTCTCTCTGTCCCTGTAAAAAAAAAAAAAAAAAAAGACCAATGAACAGAAAGCCAAGAGCCAGAAAGTAGGGAGAAAATGTGTCTTCCCAGCTCAGAGCTGAAACGAGAGTCAGAAGCACACAGCAACAGTCGCAGGGGAGGCTCACCCATCACTGCCAACAACTTGATGTCATCCACGAGAAACAATCTGTAGGCATTTGGGAGCGATATGGAGGATTGATTTAAGGTAGTGGCTTGGGAAAGGGGAAAGTATAAAGACGCAAATACAGAATTTCTGGGTCAGAATATCCTGCCCCAGAAACACTGATATCCGTTGTTACCCACAGGACCAGGTACAAGGATGCAAGATAGTGCAGTATGTCAGAGCCGTGCTGCAGGATAACATGACAAATATCACCAGGGGGTCACAGGAAGGAAGACATTCCCGCCCAATGGCATTCCGAGTTGAAATTGAAAATAAGATGGCTAGCAGAGTGGGCAGTGGATATAATTAAAGTTGAGACAATTCTGGGAAAACTATTATTTCCAAATTGGGCATTTGGTAAACACTTTAAAAAGTTAAGACAGGTGAGGTGAACATTTCACTGTAAAAGCATGTGTGAGGGAAAACCTGACTGCTCTTGGAGCATCTACCTATTCACATCGTGTGAAGACCCTCACACGACGTTCTCCCTCTTAGTTAACAACTTTACTGCTTGCTGTTTATGCTGCAGACTTCTCAAATGACCTAACATTTCCCTCAAGGCATCATGTCAAATATCCTAGCAAGTGAGTCTCTTACCAAGGCAATCGAACCCCTAGAGCCAGATTCAAAGATCAGAATGAGATTTGCACGTCCATCTGAGTACACCCAGGGGAAAACAAGATGACATGGGAAGATGAGAAGAAAACACGGCATCATAAAATCCCAGAGCTGGACAGAACTTAGGGGGCAGTGGGTTCAGTGCTTTGTATAAAGCTTGAATCCCCTCCCCCTTCCCTGCCTAGCTGACATAAATTTTCTTTACAAGGTTTCCAGAGAAGGGAAGTCCCCTTTCCCTCTCCCAGGGCAGCCCATTCTGGTTTCTGATAGCTCTCGTTTGCTAGAAACTTTTGGATCCACAATCTGCACCTCTGAGAAAGCTGAGCGTGGTCCAAAGAGACTTGGCCTGAAGCCTGAAGACTGAGTAACAATTTTTGGCTGAGTTATTCACTTTGGACAAGTTATTTCGTTCTTCTGGTCTTTATTTTTTTCTCATTTGTAGGATGGGAATAATAATGCCTAATCTGCTGAGTTGCTATGAGGATATAAATGGCCAAGCACTGGGTCTGGCAAGCAGCACATGCTCAGAAAGTAGACATGCAGAATGATGTACTAGCAAAGCCCAGTTAGCTGCAGAGCCAGACTGCCCGGCTCTGAATCCCTCTCCAAATTTATTAAGCATGATACCAGCAAGGAGCTTAACTCTTGTGCCTTGGTTTTCTCATCAATAAAACAAATATAAAAATAGTATCTATCTTATAAGATGACCGAGTATGACAAGGGATAAAGTATTAAAGTAGAACAGTGTCTGACACCCAGCAGACACTCAATCAATGTTATTTTTTCTCTAATTAGTAGTATTTGTACAACTATCACTAGTAGCAGCCTTCAGTTTCTCTGACGTCCATCTCTCCTTCTGGTACAAGGAGATAACAGCAGCGCCCACACAAGGATTTTGTGAGAATTAAAGAACACATACAGCCCAGCTTGCATGGGACTGGCTCTGTCAATAAATACATTTGTTTCCTTCCTGTCTCTTCTTTCTTAATCCTAGTTCTGAACTAACAGACGTAGACTTTACTCCCCTTTTCATTTGATAGTCCTTCAACTATTTGAGGACATGTATTACAATGTCCTGAAAGCTTCTGTAACTAAAGTTGAAGAGCCAGCTTTTCATCGTGTGATAGGACTTCACATGCCCCCAGAATCCTGGTGATCTCCTAGGTACAATCTGACTGGTCGAATCCCCTCCCACTGTAGTCTCAGAATTCATGGACCATGCACATTTGTGGACCACTGAGCAGCCGATCAAAGACAAATGCTAGTACAGGCGACGGAGAGCCAACAGTGATGGACACACGGGTGGACTTTCCTGGAAGCTGGAGCTATCATCTTAAACCATTTTCTAGTTAAATCTCCAGGTTTTGTGCCAAGCCTCAAATCTTGCTCTTGAAACTTGGTTTTCAAACATGCTTACCTATCTTACCACAAATTCAAACAAATAAACCAGATTCTCACTTATTCAGTTTGGCATAAAAGAGTTTTTTACTTGTAAAAAATAATATGATAATATTATTGCTCCTACTATAGAAACCTCTCCTAGCCATATGCATTGTTATTTTTGCAATCACAAATTCATACCACGTTGCATGTTCCATTGCTAGATCTTCAGAAAAGCTGTTACCACGTGGTTTGTTATGACATGTGTTTCTTTTTTTAGGCCATGTGTGCTTGTAAAAGTCTTGTGTACACAATTAGCCTAATGATTCAATGTCAGAATAGCATATAACCCTTATAAAGCATTTTAAAGGGATCTGAATGTATTTACCGTTCCCCGTCCACTTGAAAATCTTGGTGTTGTCCTTCTGCATTCCCCTGACTTTATCTCTAAAAAATTTGCAGTGTGACATTTTTTTCTTTACCCGGAGAACTTAGATGGCATGAAAGTTAAAACTGTTCCTGATGTTACAACATCCACCCTAGACATACTGTTTGACAAAGATATGCAAAACTCACCAGCAAAACAATGAATGAATAAATACCAGGCTTAAATTAGTAGTAGAATCACAGAATTTTTGTATTGGAAGGGACCTTAGAAATTATCTAATCCTTTGTTTCATGTCTTTGAAAATCCTCTTCACAGTTTTTGCATAACTTGTGTGTATGATTATTTAATTTTTGTTGTGTCGTACAGTATTTGCACAATTTTTTTTTAGTTTTACCTTACAGAATAGCATCCTGAAGTCATGAATCAGATATATGATGGTTGTACTTTTCAACTACACATTAAAATACTAAAATTCTGTTTAAGGTTAGTACACTCTAAAGAACAAGAACTCAGGTTTTCTAACGTCCACTCCACTTCCCTTCCCACCCACTGAATTTTGGAAGGTAAAAATATGCTTGCCCTTGGAGAATAAGAATGATAAAAGTTTTAAAATGCCAGCAAATCAATCTCCTGAACTCTTCTAGCCATTAATATCTAGAGAGACTGCTCAAATATACTGGAAATCACTGTCAAAAAAAAAAAAAAATCTAAGTATTAGTGCTCCATGAATTGACCCCTCGACGTCAAATGTCATCTATTAATACCTCAAAAAATGCACATTACAGTTTGTTGAGGGAGTTAGCAACAAAAAATTTTGATTTCTAGAATATTGGTCAAGATAAAAGAGTGCTCCTCATGCTCAAGCATGACAAGACACATGCTCAGACAGGCTGTAAGTGTTTCCAAATACAAGTGTCTTCAGAGGAAGTACTTGAGTGAACAGAGAAGCCTCAGTAAAAGAGCCCTGCTTGCAGGATCCCCGGGGCTTCCTGTGCTCTTACTATACTGGTCAGCGATTAGCTACGTGACCCTGGGCAAGTCACTTCCCCTCTTCTAGTCTGCTCCTAGAGTGTGAAAAGAGGGACAGAGCCAAATGATCTCCTAATGACCAGCTGCCTGGTTTCCATGACACTATTAATTTGTACAAGACTTTAGAAACAATTCAGTCTCCTCCACAGCTTAAAACACATTCTTTCTCTTGCCTCTTGCAACTGTATTTTCTGCTTCCCAGACAATGCCAAGAGAAAGGTAGTCCAGGTCTATCCAGCTGTAATCCGAATTAGCGCTACTATGTATAAAAAGATGTGGAACTGTAATTGAGCACTACAGATAGAGCTTCTACCAGGTACATCTAGTGTAAAAGAGAACAAAGAAACCAGAATGCCAGTGAGTGAGCACAGTAAAACAGGAATTTGAAAAATGTGTCATGTAACCAGTTGCTTCAGAAATGCGGCTGTTGTATTTTTTTTTCCTTAAAACTAAGAGCTGGTGAAATTCCCCTAGCTTAGCACTCACGCACCAGAACAGAAACGGTGCTGAAACACAGTAAGTGAGCATAATAGAACCAGATGTATAAATACAGTCACATTTGTACGAAGGGCACTGCTTTCCTCTAACTGCTGAACTGCTGTATCAACACTGTTCTATCACCAACTAATTACAGCTAACAAAACCCACTGCACGGATTGTCTTGTCTATTTTTTCCTGGTACAAAAGTACAGTGATGACATTCAATGAATATTAAGTGGTAACAATTTAATTCTTTGAGCGCTGCATATGCCGTGAATTCATGATCCTTGCACTGGTTCCATTTGAGGCGATTTGGTGTCGTCCATCAAGCTAGCTATTGTGTGAGCCCCAGAAACCTCTCACATTGGCATACTGTTGGGATATAAACAGCCCACTGGAGATGTACTGTCTGAAGTGAAATGTTTGCCACTCTTTTAACCTAGCAATCAAGTTAATCGGCTTACATATCAGTACTGGTCTTTCACTTGAGGAAAGATGCCATGCGGTGTATCAGCACTAGTTGTTCACTTGAGGAAAGAAGCCATGTGACGCTGTACTACATTTGTTAGTCTACACAGGCAGTCAGTCAGTCAAGAACCATTTCTTAAGTAGCTATCTGTGTGTCAGGTACCGCAGCAGCTTCTGGGAGGACAAAGAAGCAACAAGAGTGGTTCCTTCAAAGATTCTGCAGTTCACTTGTCAATTTATTATTCGACAAATGCTTACTAGCATGCCTGATTTCTGCTCCTTTAGTCATTTCACAACATTTATTAAGCACCATAGATTGGGCCAGGTGCTAGGGAGACAGCTATAACCAAGTCACAGACGGTCCCTGTGATAGGTAAACGGGTGACTTAGGACACAACATGAAAAGTTTTATAATAAGGGGTGTGCAAGGTGCTGTTGGGTAAAGGAGAAGATGTCTGGCGTGACTTTGAGGTCTGGGAAGAGCAGGGGACATTACAGCGGGCACAGAACACAAGGCAGTGTGTCAGTTTCCAAGGCCTGGGACAAAGGATCTCAGGCTCGGAAAAAGGAGGCATCAGAGTGACCTAAAGCTGGAATTTGAATTGAAATTTAAACAAGCATTGGGCTTGGAAAGTCAAGCAGTAAAGAAGTGCTGTTCAGGCAGCAGCAGCCAGGTATGGAAGCACTGGGTGTATTTAGGGACTTGTGAGTTAAGAGGTGTGGCCAGAGAAGTCATAGTGACATAGAGCAGTGGAAGGTCTGCAAAGCTGGTGGGACTAGGGCCAGACCACAGAGCCAGACTGTGGGCTTGAACCAGCCCTGGAGGCCTTGAAAAACATCTTCCTTCTTCACCTATTGAAAGAGAGGGGCCACAGGAAAACTGGCTTTGAGGAAAACCACTGAGGCTCCCTGCAGGATGTGAGGATGACCGCAGCGGGGTGGCAGGGCACTAAAGGAAAGGAGGCTGGCTCAATTTAAAATATATATATATATATTGATAGAGACAGAGAGAGGGTCAGATAAGGACAAACAGACAGGAAGGGAGAGAGATGAGAAGCATCAATTCTTCGCTGTGGCATCTTAGTCATCTTAGTTGTTCATTGATTGCCTTTTCATATGTGCCTTGACTAAGGGGCTACAGCAGAGCGAGTGAACCCCTTGCTCAAGCTAGAGATCTTGGGCTCAAATCAGCAACCTTGGGCTTCAAGCCAGCGACCTTTGGGCTCAAGCCAGGGACCATGGGGTCATGTCTATGATTCCACGCTCAAGCCAGTGACCCTGTGTTCAAGCTGTTGAGCCGTGCTCAAGCCAGCAACTTTGGGGTTTTGAACCTGTGTCCTCTGTGTCCCAGTCCAATGCTCTATCCACTGTGCCACCGCCTGCTCAGGCTAATATTTTAAATGTTAGGGGGGAACATTCATATGGAGGTGTTTTGTCTAATTAAACAAGATTATTTTTGTATTCAAACTTGATCAAAGGAGAACAAATTCTACTTTGTTTCTCCACCTTTCCAACTCATCAAAGCCAAATTTTCCAGGGCTTAATGTCTCACAAGTAGATGTAATGGCATTCACTGTTTAGTTAATTGTGCTTATCAGAAGTGCAGGTAACTTCATATTTGCATGGCTAATGGGCCTTCTTTAAAGTCTGTGGCCATTTCAGTTGGGTTTTAATGGTCTGTAAAGTTTTTTTTTCCAATTTTGGGTTGACTTGATTGACTTCCTTTCAAAAAATCAGTCATGCCTAAGGCAACAAGACCATTCTTAGCTACCTATGGGACATGTGTAAGTGCATTCCAAGACAAATTGCTTATTTGTAAGGCCACTTAACATGATGCCAACAACTAATGACCTTGCAGAAATAACCCAGTACAATAATTTTCAGGCTCGATATATGTTACTCTGGAGGCTGTTTCATGACAATGAAGAGAACCAGTTTACCCTCTGTCTTTATCTCTTGCTGAAATAGCTAGCCCACTATTCAACCATAAAAATTACATAGTTTTCACACAATGGAAGAACACATGGAGAACTACTTTCTTGCCCCTCTGGGAATGAATGCTACCCTGGTCAAGTATTTCATAGTTTACATTTATTCATGATTCTTTCAGGGTCAGTGTATCCAAGGTACAGACCTGGCAGGTGACCTGCCGGACATCACCAACTAGTATATGGCTGAAAAGAGAATCGCATCCATCTCTGCAATCAAAATGGAATATATTCAATACAACTTTTGATTGGCACTGGCCAAACTCTGCCAGGTTTCCCAGTAGAACGACACTAGAAAGGTCCACCTGTAGGTACACCTATAAATTAGAGCTACAACAGCAGTTTCAGAGCTGTGTTGGTTTCGAGTCACACAGCCTACAAAGCCTGAAGTCTTTACTATCGGCCCCTTTACAGGAAAACCTTTGTCCATTCCTGATATTATCACTCAACAAGCATTTATTAAGCAACCGTATATATTAGACACTTTATTACTAATACTCATACCTGATAATTAGCATTATCCACTCTGTGCCAGGATCTCTTTCCTGTATTATTACATTTAATCCTCTCAAGATCTCTGTATGGTGTATGGGTGTGTGGGTGCACTTTTATTTTTTTGTATTCCTCAAATTTTAGTGGATGTTATCTGATAAGCTTGGGACTTTGGATTGGGAATCTGTCTAAACCATGACTTTCTGCCTTGTGCTGTGCAATAGTGTTTCTCAGAGGTTTGGGGAAATTTTTAAGACTTTAGAATGAGCATCCTTTTAATAGAAGGCTGAAATCTCTGGGTGTTATCTCTTACAGGAAAAGACACCTTATGTTTTGGGCTAGTTTACAACCTTACAATGTGTACATAAGTGAGAGCAGTGCAAATAAGTCTCCCCTGTAGATGAAAAGGAATTCTGTCCATTGGAAGATCAACTGACTCCCCCTCCTGCTTTGCATCCTTTTGTCAATTCCTTTCAACACTCTTTTACTCCATGTAAATCTGAGGTTTTCCTATGAACCTGTCATAACAAATGTCTTGGTTCCCTCACTTATTAATAAGTTAAATAAAATTTTTGAAAAGTCTGCATTTTATATCTGTACGAGTCAGGATTTTCTTTTACAGAGATTACCAAGATGACGTTTTTACCATCCAGAACCTCCCATTTTTGCTTAAGAAGCTATCATAGCAAACTGTAATCAATGTGACCATAAATTATGTATACCTACATAGGTATGGGAGGCAGGAGAGTAAGAGAAATAAGTGATTAGGAAGTCACTTTAGGGGTTCATTTATGTCACTTACAGTATCAACAACACTAGGGTTTGGACCATGGCTCTGTCCCTGCCTAGCATTGAGACCCCGGGCAAGTTACTAACTTTTTGTAAGCTTCAGTTATCTCATCTGTAAACTGGGGATGATAACAGAAGTTGCCTCATAAAGTTGATATAAAGACTAAATAACTACTACTTATACTTATTTAAATAACTTGTGCCCATTAAGTGCTCAATAAAGGTTAGCCATCATTATTGAGATGGTTCTAAGAAAATATTGAGGAAAAGAATTAGTTCTATTTGGGGATGGGTAGTCTTCACAAAGTATATATATTTCATCTGGGTCTTGAAGGGTGGTAGGAGTTCACCAAGAAAACAGCTAAGATAATGCCATTTGTCATAAAAAGAACAGCATTTAAAGAAATAATAAAGGGTAGTATGAAGGTGAGGAAGGTGAGTCAGACTGCCAAATTATAGGAAGATAATTCCCTGAGGATCACTGCGTGTATAAGGTGACCTGGATTTTCCTAAAGTTGTTGAAGCCTGTACCTCTTTACATTTGTATAAGGATTGCTAAAATCAGTAGAAATGCATCATATAGATAAAAATTGTCACAAAAGCGGGACACCAAATCATCATGACTATAGTTATAACTGACTACTCACCCAGTTTAGGCAGTCATCAGGAATAAATGGTTATTTTATCCCAAATTCTATAAAACAAAAAGTATTAGACAAGAATGGCTGAGCCCAAGGCACAAACCATGTTCTACAGAGGCCAAGCTTTATTCAACACACTACTATAAGCTGACATAATCTTTCCATCTCTATCTCTGTCTCTGCCCCCCCCCCCCCGTCCTATACTCCCAGGATAATAACACACAAATCAAATTATACCCTGGTTCTTATCCTGGCCGGATCCAGTTTCTTTCAGTGCCCAGTTAAATGTCATTTCTACATTCTTTTATTGGTCTCATGATAATTCACATATAAAATTACCCTGCTCTATTTCAAAGCAGTGACTTTCCTGGATACTTTGGATAAGGGGAATAAACCTCAGGTAATTCTCAGTTCAGTGTCAACCAACATCTGCTGAAACTTTGCTAGAAAGCACCATGTTTGCATAGTTCTGTCTGGTCCTTCCCACCACTACATACACACCCATTTGAACGCTCAACTGTGGAGGCCTGTTATACAGTGTCTGCAGAATTGCCTATTGTAATGCCCTACAGGTCTGTTAAGACTCGGGCACTCCAGTGATTGCTTTCTGCTGGAGCAATGATGGATAAGATGAAAAGGAGGTTAGGCCACTTTAGTTTTTTGGCTGGCAGCTAACTTCCTCAAAAAGCCTTCTCCTTTAAAAAAAAAAATAAGAAGGAAGACAAAGCCCTTACAGGTACTCCCTGTGCCCTACTATCTGATACCATCCCACCCCCAGTCTCAGGAGGTTCTGCTGTGATTGTTTCAAGCTCTCTTCCGCATGAAGAGGTGACCACGTGACCACTGCCATCCATAAAGGCTGAAGTGAGTGTACTTAGCTAAAGGGCATTGCAATAATTTTTCTCTTCCACGTGAGAAAGTTAGCTTTGAAAATTCTCTGGCTCACTGCCTGTTTTTAAATAATCTTTTAGGAAGAGGTGGCCAAATGGGGCATATTAAGTTGGAACTGATCCCCTCTGGTTCCCATATTAATTGCTTTTGCAAACAACAATAGTAATAATAATAAAAAGATGGTAGCTCCTATCAAGCCTTTGGGTTTGCTTTCTAGGCGGTGGAAGAGACTGTATATTTTAACAGGCAGTGCCTCCAAATGCCCATTGTACGAAAGTAGTCCTGGCTGACAGATTAAACCTGATCACATCAAAGCTGGCGCAGTTTTGTACAGACAATGTGATTCCTTGGAAATCTAGGGTGCATGGTGGCACTGAAAAGATTTATAACCCCCAACTACAAATCAGCTTCTGCTTCCAAAGAACTTACTGTCTTTCACACCCGTGTTGCAGTATGCACAGTACTGGGAAAAGTGGTAAGAATCACGAACTCATTTCAGGAAGCGCGGCAGAACTAGAACACAATTTCTCCTTCTTTGACCTGACCCTTAAACGTTGGCTACAGGACCCACAGCAGGTGGGTATTTCCCCTGCAGCCCAGCAGAGGGGACGTGAGGATAGCTAGGAATTTTGATGGGAGTTTGCCAAAACAAAAGTTCGCCAAGATCTCGTGGCAATTTAGCACACAGCTAATTTTTATAAGCACTTGGCCTAAGAGGTATGGACAAGCTCACACACATCCCCACGTGATGCGTCCACAGCTTGCAAGGCTAAGTCATGGGCTCTTCTGTTCCTTCTCTCCTCAGTGAAAGGGGAAACCTCAGTCAGACCTGGCGGAGAGCTCCCTAGTAACCAAAGGTGCAGCCCTCACCTGGGAAAAGAAGCAGTAAGACCTCCCCCAGGGTGCGGTTCCGCTGGCCCTTTCTTAATGAGAGGGCATCAGTCAGGTGGATCTGTACATAGTGCGGCCAGGTTTCTGGGTTAAAGCTTTTTTTTTTCCCACAGGAGATTGAGTATAACTCACTCAACTTGTTCTCTCTACACACTGGATTCCTGTGGGAAAGTTCCAGTTACAACTTAAACTCGAGTCAACTACTTTGCCCTTTCTGATCTGCCTCCCATTCTCTTCATCTTTAACTTGGACCCTGGATCAACCTTCCTACTTTCCCAAACAGCTGCTTCGGAAATAATCAGACTTCATTCTCACCTGTGTGTAAAAAGGATAGCGTTATTATTCCCATTGGAATCTAAGGCCGGATGGGTTGAGGGACTTGCTTATGACCAGTGTTAGCAACAGAACTGGATGCAGGCTCTGTGCTTCCCGACTCCCACTAATAAATATGACAGCTACCATTAATGCCTGCTATTTACTGTGCACCAGGCTCCATGCCAAGCACTTTCTGAACATTACCTCATCTATTCCTTGCATGAAGCTTATAAGGAGGTATTATTAATCCCATTTTACAGATGAGAAGTACTGGGTTTATGAGGTTAAACAATTTCCCCCAAGGTCAGCGATGCTGAAAATGATGAAGCCTCAGTTACAAAGGAAGTCTGTCCGAGTCCTGACCCAGACACTAATTACACTAACTCTCAGTCCAATACTGTTTTCTACACAAATCTGACGTGGAGTAAAGAAATGTTAACTTTTCTCCAGATCTGAAGATTTCAAATATTAAGTATTCCTTGGAAATACCTAATAAACTTTTGAAATTCCAGCTTCGCCCACTTTGATACCATCCAACAGAAAACACTATACATACTATAAAGTGCTATTTTGACAGGTGTTCTTACAGGTCCAAATATCGTTTGCTTCCATCTCTTAGTTCATGTCAAAGAAAAACAGATGTTCAATATAAATTCCTGCATGAAATTTACTGGAATCCCCAGAAGACTTTATGAACATAGTAAGTTCTCAAGACAAACAGCATGGCTTCAAATCCCAAATATTATGAACTGACAACCTCTGGAACATGAGTTACTGGACCTCGGGCTTTGGTTTTCTCATGTTGACATTAGGGATAAAAATACCTCCTAGAGACATTGTGAGAAAGTAATGAGAATGCACAGGGCACAGTGGAAAGGACCGATCATTGTCATAATTATTACTGTTTTGCAGTTATTTCTGCCTCAGCAAAAGTTGTCAGGATCGCCTTCATTTCACTAAATTGACAAAACTTGACCACTCTTCTTAATGAAGTGCTCCAACACTCTCTAATATCCTGATAATAAAGCACCCTGTACCTTAACTGGGAAAGAACATATCACTTCCTAACTTATAATTCAACTCTGTCTCTCAAAATTATTATTCACTGGGTACTATTAAAACTGTCAAGGCTTCTAGGTCACCTAAGCACTTGTGTCAAATAGCTGTTATTTTACACAAAGTAATGTGTTAATTCAGTCAATTAAGAGCCACCTGAGAAACCAGAATCACAAAGGACAAGCCAATTTCCCTGACCCACAAAGGTGAGTTTGCCCAAAATATGAGAATTATTTTACAGAGAAAAAAATCTTTCTCCCCTCCTAATTATAAAGTTTATGCTTACTTAAGTCAGTAAAATTAAGAACGTGCATAAAAAACAAAGATGAACCCCAGAAATAGATACTAGGAACATTCTGGTATCTTTCCATTTTGTCTTCTCGCTATGCATTTTAAAAGCATAATTAAAATCATTCTGCACTCAGAATGTTATATTCAGGGAATTTTTTTTTCCTCTCCACTTAAACCATTATAACGTCAGCATTTTCCATGTTACTGCAGACTCTTTATAAACGTCTTCACTGGGTACAGGACATTTCACAAGTTAGTGTTGTCATAATTTTCCTAACCGGTTCCCTTTGCGGAACTCCCCCAAAAGGCTTTTAAGCTGTCAAGCCCAGACAAGATTTCTAGACACACAGCCTTAACAATGGGGCCTGCCTGTGGTCATGAACTGGGCCATTTTGGGAACTGGCTACATAACTTCTCACCATTAAGTGAGAAACACCGTGGGTCCTACTCTCCAAATGCCAACAGACCAGAAATTCAGCGATGTGTGAACCTCAAATGCCAGTAGTTCCGGGCGCAGTTACAACAACTTCTCTAAGATAAATAAAGTAATGTTCTCCACCGCCCTGGCCACCCACGGCGAGCAGAGGGAAGAGGCAAGCACCTTCCCCCTTTGTGGCCTGTGCTCCCATGCGGACACGACACGGGGCACAGACGCATTTGCTTTTCCCCTCTGCCCTTGCAGAGTATTTCCAAAAATCACTGTTCATCACTGCTTGACACCGTTTGCCACGGACTGCACCACAAAACCTACTTTTTAAAATCATGTATCATGTTCGTTCTATTATTTTTTTCAGAGAAAAATAAATATCTTAAAAGCTCTCATCACCAGGTAAAAAAAAAAAATGTGTTAACTGTGAAGTGATGGATGTTAACTAAACTTACTGTGGTGATTATTCTGCAGCACAGACAGATATCAAATCATTAGGTCTGACACCCAAATAGATACAATATTATATGCCACTTCTATCACAATTTAATAACTATGAAAACAAGTAACCCCACTTTCACTTAAAAACAAAAACAAAACTGACAAACAAAAACAAAGAGTAAAATATTTCCCAAGAGAAAAGAAGGTGGGTCTTGCTCATCATGGTCCCAGAGGAAACTCAACCGCCGGGGCTCACGCATCACCATCATGCTCATGCATGACCATCACCTCAACATCCAAAATGCAGTGCCAGGCCGTGCAGGTTAAGAGCAGAGGTGCAGCTCAAGAAAGAACCTGGCGATTTACACTTGCATTTTCCACAGTTAAAAACCAACAAACACGGATTTTTGTGTCAAGTAGTGAAAGTTTCCGCACAGAGAAAACACTTGTGAAATTCTAGTCACAGTAAGTAGCTGGCATCATAAATACCTTTGCTGCTCCTGATGAAAACAAGAGTGAGAAACAGGAAGAGAGATCACTGCTTCACGTTGAAAGTCAGGAAAAGCGGGGCTTGAACTCTGCTTCGAGCCTCACAAAGGAGGGCTATCAAGGGCCAATTCAGAGGTTTCTGTGTGTATTAAATATGGCACCTATAGCTCCAAACACCATGTCTGGCACAGAGCAGGTATGTCTCACCTTGTAAGAATTTTAGTGTTCCTAATGAGAAATGTCTCCACGGCAAGCAGGAAGCTGTCGGGAGTCAGATAGCACTGACGACAATTCACGAGGGCAAATAATCGTGAACAAAGTCAAGGACCCACAGATTAAAAAACTGAGGACTACTGCTTCCAGTTTTTTAAAAACAGTATAAAGCAAACTAAGAACCGAGGAGGAAAAACACCCTTCCCAGACTTCTTGGCTGTGTCTTGGGGCAATCTACCCAAAAGTGTGAATCCTCCGGACACTCTGTGAATTTCCCAGTAACTGCAGAGCTGGGTCTGATGTCCCCATGTCAGTCCCAGCCCAGAGCAGCAGCAGCTTCACGCCCACCACTCGGCGCAATCCGGGGCAGGTTTCTGAACTGACCATACCCTGACCACAGACAGCATTCACAGTCCTAATCCACGCGTCACAGCACTCAGGGACAAGCCATTCGGACATCTCCCTCTGCCTTCTTTGCCTTTTCACTTCAGTCTTAATAAATGGGTTCCTGCCCCCTTTCTGTTGTAAGCCTTTATAGCCTACAACAGTTCCAAGCACTGCTGTCAACTGGCCTCTGTCCTGTTCCTTTAAGGCTAGGCTCTGATTATTAAAATTCTGCCCACACACTCAAGAATGTCCACTGGAAGTCTGCCACCTGCTGCCACACCTTCTTTGAGTGAAAGGAGCCCCCACACTTGCCTGTGCTTAGGCCTGACACCACACGCTGGCCTCCCTGACACTGGTTCACTGGTACACAGCTCCACACAGCCATGTGACCTATCATCCTTTGAAGACCTGCCGCTCACACCAACCTCAAATGCAGACAGTCTTCGGGACTCCACAGAAACGGAGCTGGAAGACTGGTCTCCTCCACCATCTCCAGATGCCACTGTGCATCACAGCAGAATTCTCACTGACCTCACTCATCCCAGAGGACAAACCGGTTTCACTCAACTGTACATTATATATATATTTTAAGATTAGACTTTATTTCTTCCCCCTCATAGGAAACACACACCTCAGTCCAGGTCCTTTGAATGGGTCACTCATCCATGACTTACGAGCCCTGTCACTCCAAACACCACTTCATTATTGCCACTCTCTCGCTTTTGTGACATCAACCAACATACTAATTCACGGATTTTTGGCACCAGCAGTTTTGGGGACCTACTTTACATCCTCCAGATAAGAAAACGAGGCTCAGATATTGAGAGACTCGGTCAATATCGAAGTGCGAGTCAGTGGCAATTCTGAAACTAGAGGCTCCCGGACCCTGGTCTCTCAGGCCACTGACACATCCTTAGATGACTAAGTTTATGAACCAGTGAGATAAAGAAGTCCTCTCATGCTTCTCCAGAATCCCAGTTTCTCCATTCCAGTCTTCACTTCCATATTGTATTCTTTGAGGAAATCTCTTTCTTCCACAAGCCTCCAAATGTACCTCAAAGTAGAGAACATCTTTTCTTTCTTAAATTTTCATACTCAGTGTTGGGTATTTAGCTGGATGGGTTGAGCGCTGAGTGTTCCCTCTGGAATTCCACAACCTGTGATTGTGATTTTTCCAAGGTTAACTCTCCCGTCAATAATCACCAATCCCATTAACCATGGAGAGGAAAGTTCAGGAACTAATAAAAGGAATTCTGAGTAAGTTTGACCTAAAATCTTAGAATGTTAGAAATGCTAGAATCCTTGGAGACTATCTGCTCTAACAAATATTAGTTCCATTTTATAAATGGGGGAACTGAGGCCAGTACCATTTGATTATCCCTGTCCTCCTAATACTGCATTCCTCCATATTCTAAAGTGAAAAAGTCATCTTAGGTCATGCTTCTCTACAGAGCTTCTATCAGTGGAACTATTCCAAAAGCATATTTGTGGATCTGGAATATATTTACAGCATGATTCTTCATGACTTCAGTTCCACATGGTTTTATCATGAGCACTGTTTTGGAAACGAAAGAAGAACAAAGTCCAATTCTTTAATCCATGGGTCTGTCACTGTCCCCTTGACAGATAAGCATGACCCATAGTCTCAGGTAAACTTGTGTTTCACTAACCAGCTGTGAAACCCAAGTCACACTGGGAGGCCTCTTCTAGCCTTGGTATTCTTATTTGCAAAATGGGAATAATACCATCTACTTCCGAGGGTATATAACAAGCACTCAATAGATAGTAACCACTATCAACATCGTTGTTGTCGCTTCTGTGGATTTTGCCTTTTTCTGTCTGGATTGTCTCTTTTTAGCTGGTTTCCTAGGTTGAACTTAGGCTGTATGCCCTGCACTCATGAGGATGGAAGATGACCTAAGGTAGAAAGAAAAGGGGCTCCCCAAAAGAAGTGTTTAATCAAGGCTAAGACAATAAAATGAGAAATCAGCATGGAAAAATAATCACAATCATAAGGGTTACGTTTATATTCTAAGCTATGACAAAGTTTGAATGAAGGCTTAAATAGGTCATAAGTGTGCATTACATTGAAACTTTCCCCCCATAATAAATATGTAAGATTATCATTTTTTAATATTTTAAATAATCCCAGACTCAGGCAGTTTGCTTGCCTGAAATATAGCAGGAATGCAATAACTATTTGAATTAATGAATTAATTAAAAAATAACCATGCCAAATAAGCAAATACATATCATTATTCTGAAACAGTTGTATGTGCCATTCTATTTATAAAGCTAAGTTTTATTTTCAGGTTTTTTATTTTTATCTTTTAAATTTTTTATTGAATTTAACTTAACTAGAAGTATCAATCCAAAGTTTTTTTCTGGAGACAATGTACAATTCTATATAATTAAAAGATAAGATTCAAATAGTTTTGTAAATTTGTTTATTTTTCACTTATTTGTGACTCTTGATAGCAGCTATTTTTTCAAGACAAAGTATTAGCTTTTACAATGGTATAACAAACAGAGCTATTAGGTAACCAACCAGTAAATATCTCTATCAGTCATCTTGGTCACCTAAAACACAGAATGTGCAATTATTTCCATCTCTAGACCGACGGACCATATTTCCCATTTATATACAATAATTTGGATCAATTGTGGTATCAACTTTCTAGTAGTCCAATACTTTTGTGGACAAATAGAAAGCTGAGGTACTCCTACGTTTATAAGAATTCTTAATAGCAATGACCCGGGTCGGGGTCCAAACAATTAAGACACAGCCTGGTGAGTCTAAAGAGCCCTGTAGCCAAACTAAGAAAGTCAAAGGTGAGAACTCACTAATGACTTTTATCCTTTGGGCGTGTTGAGCGGGCACCGTAAAGGCTTTTCCAGATAAAATATGAATGAGTATGAGTGAAAGTGATTACTGTAGCTGGGAAATACATAGAACTCTTTCCTTCTGTTCCCATAAACTGGCTCCAAAGACAACACTTAAAGAAATGGTTTCAGAACAATTCTCAGCAGTGTAGGTATTTCAGGAATAGGTGATAACAACAGCAAACAGTACACACACACACACACACACACACACACACACAACTTTACTTATTTTGGTGAATTTATTAAAAATAAACAAAAAACCTGAGTCAGTAGTTGAAACACTTCAGGCCCGATAGTGTTTCCTGGGCTGAACTTTCTTTCCTCCAAAGCCAGAGCCAATCTATTCCCAGGGAAGAGGTGCCTTTCTTACAGGTACACTGTCAACTCTTCCCCCTTCTTCCTCTTCCTTTTGCTTCCTTCCCTCTTCCCTCTCTTCCTCCTTTCTTGTTTTCTGCTTTGTTTGTTCCCTAGCTGGGAATAACAAAATGTGAAGAGAAAAAAACTGAAAGCATAAAAATGTTTTACAGTCACAACTAATTCTTTTCAACGACTTAACCAACCTGGTTCTCCTCATTTGGACAATTACAGCCAAAAGAAGGATCTTGTTTCAAAGTGCAGCTGCTCATTTGAAGTGGGATAGGCATGGTTAATTTTTCCAATGAGAAAGTGGTGAAGAATTGAATAGAAAATAAAGATATCTTTAAATCTAGACTTAAAAAAAAAAAACATTTTAACTCAAGAAGGTCATCAATTTGGAAATATTATCCAGAGAATTTTCAAATCACAGAGAGGAGTTTTCAGAAAATCTTAAGTGACTACAAATGGAAAGTATGCCTTGGAGATCATTTTAAGTAAAAGTCACAGTATTCACATAGGCAACTCTAAACCCTGCAACATCCAGCTGCAGAGGACTCTTAGGGAGGCCACTGGGATCCCAACGTACACAGTCATCTTCTTTGTAAACCACATGGCAATAGCAACAAAGGTCTCTACAATTTTTAATAAAAGTTTATTGCAGATTGCAATAATATGTAAATTCTTATGACTTCAGAATATTATTTCTCAGACTAAAACAAATGATCTTTAAATCTACATCCCATTTGGGTCACACAACTATGTTCCTTTTGTGAATATTCATTTAGTTAAATACATATCGTCCGTACACTTCTCTGTATGTACGCCATGTTTCAATTAAAAGTTTACTCATTGAAAAGAAGTTATACTGAATTCTCTCCTTCCATATAAAATGTTTCTCCTGGATGTATAAATATTTTAAATAATATAACACAAAACTACACATATCCTTCAAAGTCTTAATTTTTTTTAAAAAAACTGTAAGTTATTTAGAAATACTAGGTTTTCTTTTGCGTTTCGTATCAAGTCTTATCTTTTAAGATAGAAAACAAAAAAATCCTACTCCTTCATATTCTAATTTTTCATTTATCACATTTAATTCTTCCTATTTGGGTCTACTAACACCTTTCCAAATAACCAAAGATCGCCATTGGTTATGAAGCTCCTTCTCTTTGTCACTGTATCACTTTAACTGGCATGCCTTTGCATTTTGAAAGCAGTTTTCACATTTACCAAAGGGCATAATCAGCACTACAGCTGCCGGCTGCCTTGTGGGATTTTATCAATAATGTAGTTAATAAACAGAGGCTTTGTGGATAACCGCACTGTTATAGGTTATCTAAGAACTCATACCTTTCCTTTGACTTCCATCTTAAAAATTCATGAATTAAGAAAACCTCAGTGGAAGGGGGAGGTGATCTGTGAAATAGGGCACTCTCATTTGTCAAGGAAATTACTGACTTTGGAAGTCTGCGATTACTATTGTTGTGTTAAATTATTTATTTTCAAGGAAATAAGCGGGGGAATCTCAAAACGACTTTTAAGGCATCTGATCTGCCTTAAGGATACCTTCTAAAGAGCCAGTTCAGATAGGTATTTCTTTACTGGCTGCTAAAAAAAATATGGCGACTGACTGACGTTTTTGGTTTTGTTTTATGTAAACCATTTTCTGTAGCCAACTGCTTGAAAAACGTCAGCCTTATACTTCCAACCAACAGTGACTGGCATTTACTCTTAGTAAGCAGAAGTTGTCACAAACGACAGAAAGTGATTAGCAATCACTTGCTACACGACATGAGACAGTCTTAAAACTCCCATTTACCCCCTACTGAACCAATATCTTAGCTCATTCTAGAGAATGTGAATGAGGATTTCTCCAGCAACTAATGTAAGTGAAAATATGAGCCCTCGCACTGTCAAATGCAACAAATTCGGTCACAAAGGAAAATGAAAGCAAGCCCCCTAACACTAACTCAAGACACTTTAGTTGGAGAAAAACAGCCTGCATCCCATAACATTTTATGATAGCAAATGAGATGCCGGCAATGTAATTTCACTTATGTGATTCACTTACAAGCGATGCAAATGTAATCTTGCTGATTACATTTAAAACAAAAGACTGAATCTGCTTATTTATAGAGCAGACCCATAGTCATGCAGACATCATGCCACCCCCTCCCGGTGTGAAACAAAAAAGAAAACAAGCTGGCTGAAGACCTTTTCATCACTACAGAAAGAAAAATGATGTTAGCGTGAACCCCAGGTTGACCCAATATGCTTAATAATGTGGCTTCTTCGTGCCCTCGACAGAAAACAAGGTCAACCATGTGAGTAACATTAGCTGGGGTGTTCAGCCAGCATGTAAACAATGTCCAATGTTTTATTTGTTGTTTCAACAGTCATAAGAAGGCTTCAGTAAGCACTTGCATCTATATTGAATTTTAAACCTTTATATATCTGTGGGCATGTGTGCATGTGTACACAGACGTTTCTGTGTGCATACAATTGAGATCTGTAATTTCCACAGTGAAATGTAGGTTGCTACAACCAATATATTCATTAGCTGGACTCCCCACAATGCATATTTTATGAACTCTGCCCAGTAAGTTGGCATCTTGAGCATTCCAGAACTACTAATTTTAATCATCACCAAAAGTAGAGCTTTTATTAGATCATTTTTTTATTAATGCAGTTCAACAGTCAGAACTCAATGTGAGTGTTGCTACCCAGTGCTATCTCTGAACTTCCCAGAAACGCAGAGCTGGGAAAATTTTCCTACTTTCTGTGATGCTCAGATTTTAGAGATCTATCCATTACCTCTGGCTCATGACCAGCAATGGAACCAATGGCCAGTTGCCAGCCACTGCACCAACATCCTAGGCATTTGGCTAGAATCTTACTGATAGCTAAATCTGCAGCACCGTAAGCAAAGGAGCATGGCCAAAGCCAACCTGAGCCGAGCTGCAGTTTTAACAATCAAGAAGTTTAATGTGATACCTCAAATTTTTCACAGAGCGTTTTCCAAGAGGGAAATTGCATGTGGCTGGAAATGCTCCTTGAGGCCTGACTGTGGCCCTAGGGTTCCTCAATCTTAATGAAGACAACACACTTCAATAGTCTACCAACTGACACCAACATGAATGATGGATAACAGAAGCAGTTTTCTGAGCAATAATACCATTTCCTTTTAGTCAGAGACACAACTTCCAAATAGAGACCTCTAAGAACGTCTCAAAAATGGAGATGCCTCTGAAGTTAATCTGTATGCTTGATATTCAACTGGAGTCACATCTCAGAACTGCATGCAAATTGAACTTTGTCGAATTTGTGTTGAAGCATCCAACCTACCATCTTCATGTCTCCAAATGGGAAAGACCTAACAGCACAGGACAGGTCTGCTCATTTCCACCCAGTGCAAGCACTGGGCCAGAAACCATTTCACTGGATTGGAATGTGAGCCATCATCCAAGCCCACAGCATATGGTTGCACACTTCTCAATTCCCACATCCCAGCAAAAATGCAACTGCTGTCCAAGTGTGCAGTTTCTGAGCAGAAAATGGCAGCGGTTTCTGGAGCCCTGGAGTCCAGGAGCTACTGCCAGACTTGAGAGGAACCAAGAGACACAAGAGTGGTAAGAAAAGAAGGCACTATCGTGAAACGAAAGCAAAGTGTGAAACTCCAGGGCAGAAACTGGCTGCTCCTGTTTAATTTATACTGCTTTCCACCACAGGGTGCCTCCTACAGACAGCCTACTTCCTTTCATGTCTGGGACAGGAATAGGACCCAGAGACACTTTGTCTACCCTCAGGTATATCGACAGAGAAAAGTCAGGAATAAAACTGGAAAACAATTTAATCGAATTAAGTCAGATATCCATTCAAAGTTTTACTTTGGACTTGTGCTTGATGAAATTCTCCCTCGTTTCTTCAACTCAGTTAGGTCTTATAATCTGTCCCAAACTCTAAATTCCTTAAAGCACTTTCTGCTCAGTAAGGATCAGAAAGAGAGACACACTGTACTGCTAACCAGCTGTCCTGTATGACCTTCATCAGGTGGATAACCCAGAAGCGTAGCCAACTGGCCATGTGCAAAATTTTCTATACGTGTTTCCTTCAGAGTAAACACCAGCACACACATATACAAAAATACACTTTAATCTTCTATTAATAATAATGCACACATGACTACTTTATCATATATTATGTAATTCAGGCTCAAATGATTATCTCCCTAAATAGGCAAAACACCCCTAGACAGACAAGGACTGGATGGTTCACACTTCCACATTATTCTGACAGACCCAAGAAGACGTTCATTTATTCATTTCTTCATCGAAAACTATTTATTTATTGTAACAGATAGGGTGCTATGTCCTAGGGATAAAACAATAAACTAAACAGCCACAATCCCTGCCTCTCATGACAGTTCCAGTAAAGACTTATTGATTTATATGACTGAAACATTTTCAATGACACCCAACTTCCCCAGACTTCCCACTCATTCCTGTGTCCTGTAGATGGTTTCCAAGGCACCCACCAAGTGAAGCAACTCTCTTCCCTTAGTCAAATATTCTAGAGGTTCTCATCTCCCTATTCATAGAATCACAAAGGAGGCCTCAATCACTTAGTGCCAGAATATCAGAGCTGGCATCAAACCATCCTTCAGCTATTGAGGAGTGAGTGACAGGAGGAGCCAGGTATTTTCAGCAAACCGCAAGGAGGAACACTGAAGCAAATAAGGCTGGGAATAACTAGTGCTTGGGGAGGTAAAATAATACCAGGGATGACTCTCTACAGAAGATGGGACAATTTTAAGTTCAGAGATAATTTACTGTGAGGACCAAATGACAGGAAATACACATGAGAGACTGTTGTCGAAGATGTAGTTAATTACTGAGCCCGTGGACACTGCAGAGGATTCAAGATCAACCAGCATGGGCCCTGCCTTGACAGAACTTCCAGTCTAGGAAGGGAAATACTAACATCTCGGCTACCCCTCCCCCACCATATTACCAATGTAAATCTTAAAATGGAGATAGCTGGTGCTGGACCATTTGTGAATGTAAATCACACGGTACATCTTAAGGCTGCTCTTTCGATCCTTCTCCCATAGAAAGCATTGTTCTGGGGCTCGGTTCTGAGAAACAACTGGGGATAGGAGTTGTCACACATACTCTCTTCTGCTTTGTCCAGAGAACGCTGCCTCTGTCTTGATATTTTTTACCCTTACCCCAAGATCTCATGGTTATTTCACGGGGTTATGTGGACCAGAAAGGTACACCATCTACTAAGTATCTTATACCTTTAATGGCTTTTCCCAGTTCATCTCAAGTGATCACTATTGACTTTGCCTGCCCTCAGCGTCATGGATGTGTGCACTCGGTCTCTGGGTGTGCCATACCTTGCCCTCCCCAGCTGTCCTGGACAGTGTTAGGAGCAAACACTCTGATAGGACTTACCATTGGCCCAGGAAATGTTCTAAGTACAATATATACATCATCTGATTTAACACTCACAACAGCTATATGAGGTAGGTACTAATTTTTCCCTTCATTTACAGATGAGAACACAGAGAGGTTAAGTAACTTGCCCCAAGTCAAACAGCTAGTAAGAGGCAGACTAAGACTTAAACCTTAGCAACCTGGTTCTCCAGTCCACGTTCTCAAACACTGCTCTCTCCTGCTTCTTTATCGCCTCACAGAGTACACCTCAGGAACATACTCCAGATCCTTAAGCATTTATTCCAAAACTATTTATTAAAGCCTCGTATGGGAAAGTCGGCCACATTTTTTAAATTTGCTATTGCTCCGCATTTACACTTACTTCTAAGATCTAAACAAGAGACCCAAAAGAAGGAGAGAATGGTGGAAACAAATGCACCCAATTAGGTGAGCAGAGAATGCACTCAGGGCCCCTAATCTGACTCCATATGTGAGCAAACAAGATACATAAATCTGAGTAGATTGGTTGTTCATATAAGCAATTCCGAGCTTTATCATGCCTTTCTGATCTGACTCCAATTCATCAAAAATGTAGGAGCAGATTATATATGGCACCCTTCATTAACTGAAACACACCAATAAACTTCCAAAATGTAGAACTCAGCATCCCCAAAATTTATATATATATATATATATATATAAATGTAGATATAAATAATGAAGAAATCCCTACTCCATTGCAGAACTCCATACAGCTTGTGTCTCCTCTGTGCAGTCTGGAATCATGCATAATGCAACACTGCAACTGCTAACAGCAGGCGCGCACCAGATAATTTACACTTGTTTTTATGGACACGAGGAACTGATCTTTGAAGCTGTCCCTAATGAAATTCCTTTTGGCCCTAACAGCATCCTGAGAGAGTGTTCCGGTTTTCTACTTGGCATCCGGTGCATATTTATAATGCAGAATACAAGCTCATTTAAATTGCACATGTGGATTTTGGTGTCTTCGCTATTTTACAGAAAGATTTTCATATACTAAGGAGCAATGACTCCTCAATTACTAAACCATACTTTACCTAAACAATGTCACTTTCAGTCGCTACAGGTATCTATCAAAGAGGCAGGTCCATCAAGGGGCTCCTACCTACAGGGCAAAAAGCTCCCCCAATTCTAGTCCACACTCAAGTCCAGAAACTCAATTAGGTCCTCAACCAAAGGGCACTTCCAGAAAGATTAATTATGCAACTCCTTCTTTAGAAGTAGACACAGTCACAGGGAGAGTTAGGGAGCAAACCTGAAGTCAGCCACCTAAATTGAAAATGTCTTGCCTCAAAGAGCTTGCAATGCAAACCTCTCTTTCTTATTATCTCCCCTCTTTTAAATTCTGCTCCATGTAAATTAAATTCTAAATCTTAACCTTGGCACTTTACACAGGTTTTTTTTTTAATCATTTGGTTTGCAGGAGGATTATAGTTGAGTTACCCTTAATTAGGACTCCATTACATACTTCCTTTAAATTTCACTTGTTTTCCCTTTAACACAACTTTTAAAAGGTTTTGAATCATTGTATCACCCCAAAGTAGTTATGATGGCATTACCCGTACTTCACACAAATCATAGATTTCTGTCAAAATAGTTACTCTGTAAGTTTGAAGAGTTTACTGTTTCGGAAAAATAAGAAAAACAAGTAAAGTTGTTAAGAAAATATGCGAGCACAGAATAAAATTGTGTGATTCCCATGGTAACAGATGACCCATTTTCATGGTCATTTCCAGTAAACTACATATTAAAGGAAGGTGTCAGTCAGACTCCCAGAAATCAGGCTGGAATATATGCTAATTAATTTCACACTTCTAACCAGTAATTGTTGACTCCCAATAGGATCAATAAATAAGCATTTTACAAGAACTTTGAACAATATAGGTCTTAATACAGGAAGTCCAAATATTTAGGGTCCAATTCAAAGTGAAACTTCGATGTTTTTGTTATGTTAGAAATGTCGATGTAAAAATCAACTGAAGGCAAAATACACAGTTAGTGCAGGAGATTCAGAAATTCTAGCTCTTCATCCAGCTCCATTCTGAAGAAAACATGGGAGACTTCTAAGTTACCCCTTTGAAAGTCAAGTCTGTATACAAGCTCTCAGAATGAACGACTGATTACAAGGAAGCCACAGTAAGAGAATATTGAATCCTTGCACACTCAAATTTCATTCATTCATTCAACAGGTACTTGAAGCACACGTAGTGTGCCTAACACTGTGTGACAGGTGCTGTAGATGGAGGTGGATAAAACAATAAAATAAATAAAAAGAGAGAGCTGCTGCCTTTGTAGAGCTTACAGCCTAGTGGAAGGCAGTCTACTCGCAAAGGTTTAGAAAATACATTTATAGAAAGTGTGACTAAGGGAATGCATTACTTGAAGGTACTTTGGGTTCACCTAATCCAGAGAACAGCATCAGAGGTCCCCTAAAGGAATAACAAAGGGGGAGGGGAAGAAATGGTATTTAGAGAGAAGGGCTGTGTCTATCCTTCTGAGCCTGAATTTTAGGACCAGCCTGCTTTCTCCGTGCACCCCTCAGTACCTTTCCACTTGGAAAAATTAAAAATACACAGTGCAGGAAGCATGCCTAGAAAGTTGGATTTACAACACATCTTCCCTTCGATGTCAGCACCGAATCCAGACGGGATGGAAGACCTTGGGAAAAATCGGCGGACGGATCACCAATGTTGGCACTGACTGCTGCCAAATGTCTGGCTGGCACCAATGTACAGGCTCAATTGGCCATAAAATACCTCACTGTAGTCCTGCTCCTCTCAAAGGAAATCATTTTGCAATCCACAATGAGGCTTACCCAGAGGCCAGTCTTAGGGGGAGGCCTTGAATTTGGAGCTTAACTCAATTGCATGGTTTAGGGCAAGAGTTTCAGGTTTCAGATGGGCAGTCAGGTAATCTGATCTCATCCGAGTTTTAATGGCTTCTAAGAAATCCAAAGTGTTAAATCCTTTTCCCAGCCTCCCCCAGAGCAGTCTAAGAGTGCTTTCTGCCAGCCTCCATTCTCCGCTTCCCAGTCTCTTATCCTCATACTCAAGCTTAGACGAACTGAGACACTCATTTAATACTCATTTCTTAATCTGAAAGTCTGATCAAAATCTGTGTTCTAAAATGGTGCACACACCTACTGTATTTCCTTTAAAAAAAATAAAACACTGAAAAAAGAAAACGAGAATAACGGAAGTGGAATATGTAGAAACGGTGTTTTATTTCATGGATAATACTGTTATGAGTCTTTATGCGCCTGGGAAGAACATTTTCTAATTCTGTGGAAACCAAAGGGGGGAGCAAACCCAAACAAAACCCGCAACTTCTGTAAAAAGCACATGTCTGAGAGTTCCACTGTCCCAGGCCGAAGGCAAGGGGCTGGGATAAATATTAAGTCTGCCCTTGGCTGTCCGTGGGTTAGCACAGGCTTAACCCTCCCCTCCCAGTGTGGGAATCGCTTTGGAAGAATCCTAAAAACTTTACAAGTGGGAAGAAAACAAAAGTAAAAACTTCTCATCAAAAATAAAACCGACACACTAAACTTACTGGCAAGTATTATTAATTATTGGACTTCATAATAACATCCACCGTGCATCGCGCATTGAAATATTGTGCTCAGTTCTTTCCTAAGCACTAAGCATCATCAAATACAACCTTCACCATTACCTAGTAAAGCAGATACATACTACTCACAAAAATTAGGGGTATTTTGTTGCTTCACGCTTATTTTAAAATATCCCCTAATTTTTGTGAGTAGTATATTACTGTGATCCCCTGCGTCAGGATGAGACACTCTCTCTCAGCAGAGAATGTAAATGAACATTTGCAAGGCATGGGGGATAGAGAGGCAAACAGACTGGATTCTGGATATACTTAGCGTTTTATTTATTTATTTTGGGAGGGGGGAACTCTTCAAGTGATTTTTAAAAATATTTTTAAATGTGCCTACATTTCTGCTTAGCAACAACCACTCCACTCCCGAAACTCTCTCCCCTCCAAAATACACCCTTTCACTCTTCCTCTCTCTCTCCAGTTCTGTTGAGCGTTATTAAGACAGGAAGGCCAGTCTGGGGCTCTTGAAGCCCAGTGGCCCAGCACCTCGCAAAACAGCACTGTTTGTTTATAAGGTGATACAACCTTCCCCCGCGGAGTATGGGGGCATGATTAAAATCTACTAATGGCCAAAAAGCTCATTTTTGTTCTTCACTTGACAAAATAAACACCTCGTAACGGCAGGTAAGCAGAAGCTACTTTTCACTCGGGCCTGCTTTGTCTTAATAACCTCTCAAAGGGAGGAATTGCAGGGAGCTGCCAGGCTCGGGCACACACAGCACACAATGATGGCACAACAATGGCCAAAGCCCGTATGTCAAGTTAAATTACGTTTTTCCCTGCAAAGGGGGTCCCTCTCCTAAATACAGAGCAAGGCTGATTCAGAGGTTCTTCCAGTGTAAATTCTGGCAGCGGCCCGCGGGACCTGAACGAGCCTGTCGTTAAAACCAGGACACTTGATTTCCCTGAAACCAATTCCTAAAGGACTGGCTCCCCCCCCCCTCTTTTGTCCAAAGCAAATGAAACTCCACTTACATGTCGGAGGAAATATTACAAAACATCTCCCCCCTTTTTTTCTCAACATGCGGAATTTATGGTAACAGATAATTAACAACAAATGACAAACAATCTGAGTAGTAAAGGTCCCAGTTTGGTTGCCAAGATGATGGTATCAAATTCCAAGATAAACAGCGGAGCGTGCCGGCTGCCATTAGCGTGGTGGAGGGGTCAGAGGCAGAGATACTAAACAGACTAGCCATCCGCCACCAAGGGGCACAGTGAAAGGCACGCAACCTCCCACGGGGTCATTATTACCCTTCTGAGTTCTCCAGAGTGCCACTGGGCCAGGCTCTCACCTCTGTGCTGAACAGGACACCCAATCCTTGATATTTCACATGGAGGAAACCTTGGATTCTTCTCTAAACTGCATTATGGCAGAATCAGGAATTAATAGCCTTTAGGAGTTAATGCAGCCTTGCTATGCTGTTGGTTCTTCCCAAAGATTTGCCCCTCCCCATTCCTCTTCTCTCTAAGTTTGAGACAAAATAGGTTTCAGTGCTACCAGCTGTGCCCAAAATGTGAGGGTTAAGAGCAAAGTGAAAAGAAGTTAACCTGTAAAAGTCAGAAGCTGAGCACAACATATGGTACGGTTCCTCAATACTAACAGATGGTGAACCTTGGGAAATTGCAATTTCAGATATTCTTACATTTCTCAAAAGCAAGTTCATGGTTCACTATTTGTCAAATGGTTTCTTGTTGTTGTTTTTTTTTAATATTGAAACATAAACCTAAAGTTTTGAGTTACCTAACAAATTGTTCCTTCTCAGAGATCAAAACAGGGCAACGTATCAAAAATGGTTATGTCAGTCCTTTCGAATGCTGGATTCATTGGTCTGTAGAATTAGCATGCATCTCCCAGAAAGCTAAGGTGCTCTTTGTCTTAGCTCTCTGTTGACTCACATTTAAGGATGCTGACACTCTCCTGGTGGTTAAGTCAAGCCCAAGGTCAGGGACATCATAATTGCAAGAAAGAATTATAAGTTAATGAATATAACTGCTACGCCCTCTCTCCCCCTCTCCTTCTCACATATCCTCAATTTTCTCTTCTCCACAAAACATGCATCTCCTCATTACATACCTTGCCTACCTAAGCAGGACCATTCAGGACCATTATGTAATAGTCATATTTTTTTTTATAAAAGGAATACATTAGAAAAAAATTAAATTAAAAATGGAATACATTAAGTATAAGGCAGAACCAAGAGCAATGGGTATGATATTTGTGATCTTAAAAATATATATATCTAATACAGTCTAGCACAGGCTGTGGTTATCTCTGAAGTCTTAAGGCAAAGCAAAATGAAACAAAAGGGAGAAAAATTTTCCAAAACTCAGGACCAAAATAGAGCTGGTAAAATGTCTATGTCACAGCAAAAGGCTAAATCTTTTAGGAAATTTGAGAAACATGCTGAGGTTGCTGAGCTGGTGGGAGACTTAATATTTTTTTTCTTGATTTCAGTTTTAAGTCTTTATGCAAAACACATTTTTAACTGAGTGTCCAATATGTAAACACTCTGATTCTTGGTCTGTGGCCTAAATACCTAAACCTGAATACCAACAGTGAGCCACTTTCCTTAGCCAATCAGTATAAATGTCAAACAAGCCCACTGCAAGATGGGAAAAAAATTTTTTTCCATCTCTAGACTTATCGAATCTCTGAGCTAGAAGGCTTCAGAGACAGCATGAAGAAATAAGTGTGTCTGGGGGAAAGTCTATGGATGGTGCAGGGCCCTGAAACCTTTGAAGGAAGCCATTACCAAAGAGGGCCTTCAAGAACGGCTTAATTCACACTTGGAATTGTAAAGCTCAATAGCATCAAGTACCAAAAATTAACCTCTGTTTGCTTGATTAAATGGTGCTGGGTTTTTCTTTCTTTTTTTTTCCAACTAGTTTCAAGAGCTTCACTACTTATTATAAAACTGCACAATTGAAACCAACTACAGGAGCTTATATTCTGGATTTGTATTAAAGAAAAAAAAACAAAACGCCTCCAAAAATGCATTTTCTTATTTGCATACATTTTACCCTTCTATGGGGAGCAGAAATTGAAAAAAAAAATCTTCAAAGCAAAACAGAAGAAAAATATGCAGACCCAAATACTGCAAAGGCCAATAAATCCAAGAGTTTCCTCTGCAGACATAGACAAAGCCTACAACTGTACTTTTTACATTAAAAAAAAAAAAGCAGACTTACATGGTGGTCTGCAAAAGTACGGTAGTTTTATCAGTACTAATATTGAAATAATAGCCTAATCATGCCAGGGCGGCGACTGAAACATCTAGTTTTGAGTATGCTATGAAATTCTAAAAGGGAAAAAGACATGGGAAAGAGAGACCTGAGGAAATACTGCAAAGGAATAAAAACAAGCTGATGGATAGCTCTTCCAAGACTCAGTGAGCTCTTTCTCCTTTCTGAAAACACTTGAGAACTAGCTAGGGGGGTGGTTATTCAAGATGTGGTAGTTTCAGTGGCATTAGCTTTGTTTTTAGGTCTTAGAATCTACATCTTCATAAGCTCTAAAGTCTCAGAATTAAAATTAAATATGTCTTAAACACAGACTCTGTATTACATTACTTCCTGTTAAGCTTGCCTTGCCATTTTGCATGTATATATCAAAACATTTCCATGAAAGAGATTTTTTAAAAACCTGTACTTGGAATAAGCAATAGAGTTGATCCTTAAGGAGAGGGGATCTGATGGCTTTGCAGTTTCCTATGTCTAGCCATTGACTGTGGCCACATTTTCCCTATGTGTGTGTGCGCGCGCGCGTGCACGCGCGTGTGTATGTTGGGGGAGGGTGGTCCGACTATTTTTTAAAAGCACCTAAATAGTCCCTGGCCATTTGGCTCAACGGCAGAGCGTCAGCCCGGCATATGGAAGCCCCGGGTTCAATTCCCGTACAGGACACAGGAGAAGTGTCTATCTGCTTCTCCACCCTTCCCCCTCTCCTTTCTCTCTGTCTCTCTCTTCCCCTCCTGCAGCCAAGGCTCCATTGGAGCAAAGTTGCCCGGGCGCTGAGGATGGCTCCATGGCCTCCACCTCAGGCGCTAGAATGGTTCTGGTTGTAGTGGTGCAATGCCCCAGATGGGCTGATCATCGCCCCCTGGTGGGCTTGCCAGGTGGATCCCAGTAGGGTGCATCCGGGAGTCTGTCTGCTGCCCCTCCTCACCCTTCTCACTTTGGAAAAACACACACACAAAAAAATACTTAAATAAAACAATTAAAAAAAAATCTGTGACTTGGACATGCCTTGAGTTCAATTTTGCTAGGATTGACAGAAATAGCCAACAGAGCACTAACCTCCTTTCTCTGTTGACTACACAATTGTAGTCCAAGAGGTTTAGTCTTACTCTGAAAGACTCATGTTAGACACTGGAAGGGTCTCAGAGTGAATGAGCACCAGGTCTTGAATAGATAAGAAAGATGGTGACGTCTTGTCCCATCTGCTAAAAGCACATCCCACGGCAGAGGAACGAGGAAAAGCCGGTGTGCATTCAGGTGCTGCAGAGTACTTGCCTCTTGATTTCCCCCACATGCTGTTCCCGACACAGTTTAAGCCGCACATGATTTGAATAGTATTATGAAGTGAGAGGAAAGTACAATTCCTGGAACCAAGTGCTCCACTGCCCGTAAGTCCTTTGTTCCCCGTATTGTTGGAGTCATGCACATGCAGCACCCTTTCCACCAGCAACAGGAGAGACAATGAAGTTAGCACAAGCGAAACAGTCCCGATGAAGCCTATTTCCCAGTGGAGTGAGGTCAGGGGAGGAAGCTAGAAATGTTCAAGAAATATTTCCACATGGAGACAAACCATATAGTATAAAGCAAATCGAACTAGGAGGTCAGGAGACTCTGCCAAGATTCACTGTGTGACATTTGGCAAATACCTTAACGTCTCTGTTGTTATCCATAAAATGTGGGCAACCTGCCACAACCCATGAGGGGCCCTGAAAACCAAAGGTCAAATTGTGGTTGAAATAACTCTGCAAATCTGAAGTGCTACACAGACATAGGGTATTCCTTCAAACTGTGTTTGGAACCACAGACATGCATCTGTTTTGTGAAACATGCACTTTTTTTGGTGTTCGCAATGGCTTTTGTATTGAACTTGTCGAGGTGACGCTGGTTAACATAATGATAACAGGTTTCAGGTACCCAATTTTACAACACATCTCTGTACACCATATTGTGTGTTCAGATCCCTTTTACTCTCCCTGGCAGAAGTCATTAGCAACTTTCTTATTTTATGTCTACGTTCTTGACTACTAGTTCTTTTACAAGGTCACAAGCGATACTTACATATGGACATGTGGCGGCTGGAATCGGCTCTGGTTGATGTTGTAGTGCGTGAACGCCTGGGTCGGGTTAGAGCTGTACTCATCCACCGTTATGGTAACTTTGCCTTGAGAAGGAATCCCATGTGCCATCCTTCCTCCCTACAGGCAGGAGCAATTCACAACTTTCCGGAGCAAAGGATGGGAGCAGGCATGGTGCGTTTCAGCCAACTGCTGAACCCAAGGGTCTACTCATCAACACTGCTGTGCGTTTCTGGGAGGAAAAAAAACATAAAATGAGAACAAAAAAAAAAAAAACAAAGAGGGTGTTCAAAGAGATGTCAAATCTGACACCTGGACATGAAATTGGTTCGGGGGAAAAAATCGCACTGTGTTGCTGCCTCCTGGATACAACCTTTCCCAACTCTCTATCCTACAAGTACCTCAGAGTGGACATTACACTCCATATGACACCGCTGGCTGCTAGCAAATCATTTCAACGGCATTCAAACTAAGATTTCCTCTTTAATTATAATTATGGCACTTAATGTGAATTACAGAAGGGCCATATCCACAGTTGCCATGGCATCTAACTATAAATGGTTTGTGCTTGAAGTGGGAGACTCTTCCAAACCTTCCCTGCTAATTGGAATATTTGGTCTATACAAAGTTGGTATCATATCATAATTTGAAATCTCGATGCTTAACGCAGCCAAAAAATGCAATGACAAATGTAAGTTAAAAATGCTGTACTCACCACAGTACCTGTGCGTACCTGTATTACACATACCACGTATGCACACATTACACACAATTTTTTTCTTTCACAAGCAGCTCCCAAAATACATAGGTGCTCAGTGCCTAGTACACATATGCATTCCATTCCAGCAAAGAACTTTAGCGAAAGGCAAATCCTTCCTGCTTAATGTAATATAATTTCTCTAAACACTGCAGTGACTTGGGGGAAATCTTGGGCCACCACCCTGATTGCATTCATTACTGCCCCTCTTCCAGCCAGGAGCGAGCAGTAAAAAAGGGCAGCCATTACGTCTACCGCCTGCCTCGTTCTTGCTGGATGCTGCAGAATTCTCAGTGTGGTAGTTGGTTTCATACTTTCCTAAGTTTCCACTACTTTTGAATCTTCCCTTAAATGTCAATATATGATTTGCTGCCCTGGGTTCGGAAATGAGGATGTTTACTTTTACAGCAGGTGTGCAGACTGAAGAGAGCACATGCTTGAATGGAAGCATTCGCAATTGATCAGTGCAGTAGCAAGCAGCAGCGAGCAGCACAGTCCTCGGGTAACCCTTGGGTAACCCACGCTCTTACTTTAAGTGCTCTACCTCAGAATACGTTTGCCATGTGCACCATTAAGCACCGGAGTCTTAGCTGCTATCTCAAATAAGAATATTTAGAATAGTAAGATTAGATTTAAATTTGGCATGAAACACCTTAAATATCAAGCAAAAGGCAGATGGCCTGCTATAGGCCATTTATTTTATTATTTTACAACCCAGGGCTTGTGTAGCCCTCCATATGCTAGCTGGGCTAAGAAATTCCACAGCGTTCTACTCAAATCATTGCCTCGTTCATCTTAGCCAAGGGAGCTGATCAACACCCACCCTGCCTGCGCTCCTAAAGTACAAAGGCACTGCCAAGCGATGAATCCCTGGTACGCTGGCATTTTAAACAGTGCCACTTTGGGTTCTCTTTCTTCTTCCTGACTTCGTGGGAGGTATCAGTCCTTTAAGCGCCAGGTGAGAGACAACCAGGCCAGCAGGATTAACAAAATTAAAACTTGTCCCTCTTCCTATGATGTAAGATATGTGTAAGAACTGCTTACAAGTCATAATGTGGCAGTTTTCATACCAAGTTTGCAGCTGTCTCCTTCATTTCCCCCCACAATTATATTTTACTGTTATTTTGCATAACAGTAAAACACAACACCTGCTTCAAATTGCAGTCCTGTTCTAAGTACTGTGATTCTCTTTTGAGACACAAAGTACCCAGACACTACTGAAGCGCACAACTGCCTAATTGCGCCATGCTGAAAAGTAAATACAAATGAAAACATCTTCCTGTTATAGAAATGACTGTCATTAAAAAGAATGTTAGCCATCAAAGCACAGAGAAAAGACATACACACACACACATTTTCAGACTGTGAGAACTTAAAAGTGTTTGCACAAATTAGAGAGTAATGTAAAAATTGCGTGGTAATTCTTATGTTCCTGCCATCAATGTCTATTGTGTGAAATACAGCACGTTAAGAAGCAAAGGAAACAAAAAATTCATGTCTAGATCATTGTGACCTCTCAGTAACAATCTCTGCACCCAGTGCCAGAAGCAGTTAAATGTTTCTGGAGCAAACTCACTAATTAAACCAAAAATGGCCTAGAAATAAAATATACATAACCATTATGTAAATATCTAGGCAATGACTTATAGGGAGTTAGCATTAGAACCTGCCACTGGAAGCCTAGAAGAGATCGGAACTTAGAAGGTGATCAAGTCACACTCGTAAATGGTCCACTCTATCCAAAAGTCAACGTAGGATTGCCTTTTCTATCTAGTGAACATCTGTGCCTCTCTGCACCTTTGCCCCAGCAGGACAATAGAACATCTTTTCATCAGCAAGCACAGGCCCCGGTAACTCGGAATGGCGAACTGGAGGGCTGGCACCTCATTTGAATTCATTTTAACCATGTTCTCTTTTAAGTGTTTTATCAAAACAGTGCACCTGCAGCGTCTATCTTCTTTAATCTGGAGTCCTTTGAAGAAAATGTCAGACTGAGGCAGAGAGCTTCAAAACTTTCATAGGAACCTTTATAGACAAATCAAGAAAATATAATGCTATGTTTACCCCCACTCACATCACTAAATGAACATATCTTAAGACTGCTAAACACCAACACATGGGATTTTTTTTTTTTTTTTGTAAACTCAGGGATGGCACAATGGTCTCCTCCCTTTACCTGAGAAATATATTAAAAGCTTGAAACAAGACAGAACAATACACTGCCTGGAACTACCAGGAAGTCACATCACCTTTCTTCACATATTTAGTCAGGAAAACTTTCCAAATGTTCGGATTTTGGAGTATCCCATCCTCATCACGCATTACTTTTTACATACAGTATTTAAAGAGAACTGTATTCTTCTAATTTTTTTTTTCATTTTATACTTCAACACATTTGCTCCACAAAACAAAGAAACACAGTAGTAAATGCCAGGAATCCTCAAGAAAAATAAAAAAGGGACTGACACTGGCAAACATTCCTGCTGGTGCTAGTTTGACTTTCTCTTTTAGAAACAAAATCATGTGAGCACATTTTGCATTTCCTAGACAGCAATCCTATCTCCTGTCCCTGAGGCTGTGCAACTTGCAATTGTTCCCCCCAGAAATTTAGTTGGAAAACATTTTCAAGTCTGCTGGCAATGAAAGGATTAAAAGCTGAAGAATTAAATAACTGTCTCCACCTCCTAGACACCAGAAATCCAATTTACCAAAAGTTTCAAAGCAACAATTCATGACCTCTCTCCCGGGCACCGCACGGCAGAGCCCATGAGAAAGGAGCCCGTGATTTCGACGTTTAATTACAAGGATGCTCATTTTATTCACTTGCCCTGAGAACATAGCCCGACCGACAGCCTTGGCCAGATGTTGGAATCCGCCCGCTCCAACTCTGCCAAATTCTCTCCTCCCCCTGCTACACAGATCGAGTTATCACTCAACTCACGCCGTGCTCTTTTATGCCCACCTCCAGTTCCTCATGCCTGTATCCCAGAGGGATGCTCACAAGCCTAGGCGGCGGCTACTCCGCCAGGGTTTGGGGAGGTATGCTCAAAGTTCCACGTGCCTATGTCCACAGAGCGCCCTCCCTTCCGCTGCACTTACACCTGAACTTGTCTCCAGCACTGCGGACACCCGGTTGGCACATTCTTTCGGAGAGGAAGGGCAGGACTTTTCTCCTGCGCCTCTGGCTACGCGTGCAGTCTATATATGGTGGGGCGGGGGGCGCAGAATTCTCTACTTTGGATTGGTGTGTTTGTTTTAAATCGGGGGAATAGTAGGGGGAGGCTTCACCATCTACTCATACACACACACACAAACACACACATACACACATACACACACACACGCGCGCGCGCGCGCTCGCCCTGCCCTCCCGGCTCACGGACGGCTCTCTGGGCTACAGCTCCCCCTTCCTTCCTGGAGCACCAGCTCGCCTTACTCGCTTAGTCCCCGGTTGCCACTGCCTTCGCCTCTGCTGCCGCCACCGCCGCTGCTGGCACTGCTGACGCTGGCGTTCGCGGCCCCGGGCTCCGCTGGACGCCTTTCTTTCTCTCCCTCTCCCCTATCCCCAGATTGATTGATGACCACTGGCGGTCAAAGGCTCTGACACCGGGCCATCCTTGCTGAGGCATCATAGCCTCACGCCCCCGACGTCAGTCTCCCCGGCGCGTTGGCATCCCCGAACCCTCAGAACGCAGCCCGCGCCCGGAGCCGCCGCTGTCGCCTCCCTGCTCTCCGCCCCGGAGCGGCCGGGCTGCTCCTCTGGAGCGGCTGAGAAAGGAAGGGAGGGAGCCAGAGAGCGCTGGAAGGAGGTGTGGAGGCCACGGATCCCCCCCCCCCTTTGGAAATCTTTTCTCTCACTTAAAGTTTTGTTTTTTCCATCCCGACCTATTTCTGTTTGTTTGCAGCATCTCAAACCAATTAAGCCTTTTCCATGACCCGAATTTTGCACATAATTTGGGGTGTGTTGGGGAGAAGGAGGTAAATATGCTATAAATCTACCCCACTGGGGCATCCTTAATTTCTTTTCTTGCTGGTGGCTTATAAACCCCTCCCCAATCTCCAGGGGGAAAATGCCCCCTTCACCTCCTAGGCCGCAAAACCCCGGAATTCAAAAGCTTTACAAAGATAACCCTGTTATATGTAAATAGCAAAGAAACTCCTGCCTCTCTCCAAAAGAAATCGGGCGGCAACGGTTACTTTTTCTCACCACTCGACCCCCAGCCGCCCAGCCCGAGTCATTGGCTCGCTCCGCTGGCTGCGATCGCGAAGACCCGAGGCAGCTGGGGAGAGCGAGGTCGGGGCTCGGGGACAGGGAGAGAGAATGCCCCGCGCGAGAGCGACGCGCGCGCGGGCGGCCCCGGGGGCGGCAGTGGAGCGCAGCCCAAGCACAAAGCTGCGCGGCGCCTTCCCGGCCACGGCACCTCGCTCGGGCCGCCGCTGGCGCCCGGGGCTCGGGCCAACACAATGCACCCGGGCCTAGGCCGGGGCAGCTCGAACACACAACCCCAAGACTTTCTAGTAAACAGCTCGCCGTGCCCTCATCCCCACCCCCATCGCAACCGCCTGGCTTTTGCCGCGGCCCCTCACCGACAACCTCTCCTCCCCTCCTAAGAAATCCCGGTGCAGGAGGGGGCGGGGGTGTGGGGACCCCGAGAGGTCGGGGGCCGAGGACTGGGGGAGGGGAGAAGAGCAGAGGGGCAAGATGGGGAGTGGGAAGGAAGACAGCTCCTAAAAAAGAATTCGCTTTCTCCCGGGGGTAGAAAATAAGCCCCCCTCGGGTTCCGAATTGTCCGGGAAGCGCCGGCTCCTGCGAATGTCAGGGGCACCGGGGCAGCCGCGGTCCGCAGCCTCCGAGCCCCCCGCACGCGCCTCTGACAAGGCACCTCTCACCCGGGCTCTGCTTTGTGTGTGCATTTTTTTCCCCTTCCTCTCGCGCTCGGCACCGGGCGCCCGGCTGCCTCCTCCCCCTCCCCCGCCCTCCGCCTCCCTTCCCGGGGCGGATTACCTTTCCCGGGCTGCGCTTCGGGTCCGGTAGATGCCTTCAGCGCCCGGCTAGCAGGCGATCCATCCCAGAGCTGCAGGAGTCGGCGGGAGGCGCGCGGGGGGCGCGCTAGGGGCGCGCGGGGGCGGCGAGGGGGCGCGGGCGGGCCAGAACCTTCGACCTCCCAGGTCCCGCGGAGGGCTGGGGCCAGGGCCGGGGGCTAGGGGGCGCGGCGCGAGAGGGAGGCAGGGGGGAGAAAGGACGGGAGCAGCCTCGATCTGGGGAGAGAGCGAGCGAGGGGGCGAGGAGAGAGAGCGAGGGCGCGGCGAGCCGGAGGGAGCGGTGCAGTGACAGGGACTGCCACTGGGGTCAAAGGAGCACAGCTCCAGGAAGCAGGGCGGCCGAGGCGCCGCTCCGTGCGCGCTCCCCGGCGGGACCCCGCGGCCCCGCGAGCCCTCCTTCAGCCCCGGCCCACTCGAATCCCCGCCCGCACCCCGAGGGCCCGGGGTTGCAGGAGAAGGAGGGAACTGAGGGCGAGGCCGGTAGCCTGCTGGTGCTCCCGGGTCAAGCAAGCTGCAGGAAGCTGAGCTGCAAGTTCATCATCATGAGTGTGATCAGCGTAAAAAATGATAAGGGATTGGGGAAGGGGTACTACAGAACCCCGGGAACGAAAAAAAGGGAGTTTTCCCTCCAAATGGGAGTCTTTTGCAAAGAGAACGCCCAGGCCTCCCACCAACCGACCTGCCAGGCGCTGTCTGGAGTCCTGGCACAGCTCCAGAGCGCAGAGCTCACCGCTGGGGCAAGACGAGAGAGAGGCTTGGACACTGCGCTCAGTCCAAAGAAGACGACCTTGGGTCCCCTCCCATCTGCTGAGCTTAGGCTTTCCTGGGGGAGAGATATGCTCTCGGTTTTTTTCTCAAGCCTTTCAACTCGCCGAAAACCACACGTACATGCTCACACCCCTTTCTGTGCAATGTTGTTCCTGAGACAGAAAAGGCCAATCCAACTGATAATTTTTTTTCACCTCCATGAATTAAGACAGGTTCAGGATAGGGAGTTGAGGAGAGGCAGACTCGAGATGTTTTCATTTTTGTCTTTGGGGTACATATTCCCCAAAAGATAAGCCCCTCAAAAACGTTTTATAAATCAAAGTTCGTCCCTTTTCTTTCTACTACTTTGCGTAATGGGGGGAAATTGGTTTTCAGAATTGTATACAAACAACATAAGGCAAGGGAAAGCGCCGACGCTAGAAGACAGGAGACGAGGAAGAGAAGGCTTTTAGAAAACTTGGTTGGCAAGGCTGGCTGTGAAAGATGAGGTGGCCCTGTGATGTTATGCCATTGTCAGAGCTGGAGGATTTGGACTGCAACCAGATCTAATTCCTTTCCAGGAGTCAGACTCCAAGATCTAGCCATTCTCCAAAGGAAAATCCAGTGGGTGTGCATGTGAGAGAGAGAAGTGTGCTAAGGATACTATGTGATAACTGAAGAAACATCCTGGCTGAAATTATATCCCCTAAAAATAAAAAGGAGCCATTTCAACCTGGTCTGTGGCCTCAGTGCTGAGACTAATTGGTTTCCAGGGTCTGGGAGGAAGGGAGAGAGGCTGGTAGGAACCTCTATAAAAAAAGATCAAACGGAATTCACTTGAAAATATTTCCCTTTTACAATAGGCTTTCCTGGCACTTGAATTTTAAGTAACCCATCTCTTATGCCTGGGCTGAAATGAAGGGGGAAATGGGCTTGCTAATGTATTTATTTTGTTCTACACTATACCCAGAGTGTCAGTACTTGTCAAATGTACTGGGATCAAGGAAGAGTGACTACTCTTGCCTGGCACAAATCACAGCAAGCAGCACTGACATTAAAGAATGCCAAAGATGAGGTGGTGGTGCCTTTCTTGTTTTTGTTTTCTAACCCAGCAGCAAACATCGACTAGAATCATATTTTTGAAGAAATGCTTAGTTTTGTTTTCCTTATTCTGTGAGTTAGCAGTCTACACCTCTTATCTAAATGTTTTGAATCTTTAGACTGATTGGGGATGATTTAATGAGTCAAAAAAATAAAATAAAAAAACAATTTAATGCCAGCCAAATAACTTCTGTGGTTTTTCTATCTTTTTCTTTCATTTTTTTAAATAACTGGTAGTCACTCAAAACAGCCCAAATAGTTTGTACATGATTCTAACTCTTTGTGCACACAGACAGGAAATAATAATGCTTTTTAGGTATAGTGGCAAATTTTATAAGATCTGTAATAATATAAAAAAATATCAAGTAAGTGATCCTTTACAAAGTTACTGAAAATTTGTATATTATTTTACTGACAGAAGAAAATTTGAGCAGAAAAACAAGAAAAAGCTTAAAATTGTAACTGGTACTACAGGAAGAAGTCAGTCTGTATTGTGTCCATGCTGATCAATTATCCACTGAGAAAGGTAGTGACCAAGCTGTATTAGAGTTCTGAAATTTTATTTCCATTAGGCTCCCAAAAGAAAGAAGCTGGAGAAATGTAAGTGAATTTCAATAGTAAATCAGTAACAAAAGGAATTCACCTTTCAAATAATTCTCATTACATAGATTTGAACATATTGCATTTTCTTAAATCGTATTCTCCACCAATATAGCTACCTACACTAAAAGCTTGTTTTAAAATGATTGGATGTGAACCATGTCTGTCCCCTGACATCAGCTTTGAAACATTGAGCCTCATTATACCAAATTTTAAATGCTAAAGGCTGGCACTTTTATTTTTTTTTAAGATAGTGAGCTTATAAGCTACGTTTTTTTGGTTATTGTTGTTGGTAAATTAAATTTTTATTGTATATAATGGAAAATCAAAGGATAAAAATCAAATGCCAAGTTTATGATTGCTTCTATGCACACACTAAAATTTATTTCCTTAATGGAATGTAAATCTGGACCCTTCCTCCAGTATTTCATAGAAGGAACTGGTAAATATGTTTCCTGATAGGCTGCTGCAATATCTTTTAAAATACATTTTCAGAATGTATTTTGGGAAGAAAATGAGAGAAAGGAGCATGGAAGAACTTTAGGTGGAAGCTTGGAAAGTAAGAGCCGCTTCCCTTGGAAGCTCAGTTCTTTATTGGAGAAGGCTTTCATTCTCCCTTTAACAGGCTTTTTAGAATTTTAGGGCTACTTGTGTGTAACTTAAAAACTTGGTTCAATAGTGTGGTTGTTCCTCAGAAAAAAAATTCATTGAAACTATTACCATTTCATTGAGTAATTTTATTGAAACTGTATACACTAGTCCTGGGAACAAACAGCAACTATTTTATGTCTCTTTTTTCTTTAAATTTTCTGTATTTTTATTATTCTCCAGCAAAAGCTAAGATATATATTATGAAAAATCAGAGTCTCTTCATAGAACTATTATCATGATGTAATCAGAAAATAATCTGAGCCACCAAACACTTTTATTTTATTCTAAATTCCTGCAGGTTTTACATTTATTTTATTTGTTTCAGATATTTTCATTGTAACCTCAAGTTGAAGCGTTATACTCTATTTTCCTTTGTGTCTTTCATTCTTATGTACAATACAAATACTAGAAATTGTAAATAATGTTAAACAGTTGTACGGGAACCCATGAGTGAGTGAGACAACTGCACAGTGACGGAAAATCCGTATGGGATAGGCAGGAATGGAAGTGATGTCATGAGGCCAGTGCTGGGGTATAAGAGTTAAGGACTTTCCATGGAGTTCAAATAGCAGTTAAAGGAGTTTGCTATTATCTTCAGAGAGACATGAAATAATACATAAGACTCTTTCAGAAGTTGGTTTTCTCATCGAGAAACTGAAGATTGTTATGCTTAAATGCAGCCTTAAAAAATACAGTACAATGCAAAAATAAATAAATAAAAGAAAAAGAAATCCTGAGTAAAATTTCTATTTTAAAATTTACTGGAAAATTGTAACAAGATATTGTTTCAAAAGAAACTTATGTGATTAACCTGATTTTTTGATAGATCTTTGCTTGAAATTCTCAATATAAATATATAAATGCTTTTTGTATTTAAAATGTCCTGTTGGTTAATCAATAATGTTTCTGGCTGAGACAGATTGATGAAGCACTAGAACTGATGAAGTTTCATTTCATAAAATAAATTATATAGGCACTGTCTTAAAAAACTAAATTTGTTCCAACTTTGCCAGTGGCTTAAATAATACACATGGTGGGACTGAAAAATTTGAAAATTTTACAGAACACTCACTAATTCTTACCATACTTATTTACCAATATCTTCTACATATCAAAATTTTGGTATTATTTATGAAATAATAATTTTAATAATCAATGTAAAAAATCTGAACAAGGCACGAAGCATGTGTTAGAGTTTTTTGTCCTAAGAAAAGTGTGTTCATCAAAGTAAAAATCAAAGTAATCTCTTTTGAAAGATGGGTAGTGCAGAAGACTCATAATCACCTGATTAAAGAAAATGTATGTGGGAGTTTTTAAGTTTCATAATTCAATTTGACAAGCTATATCAATATTTTGAGTAAGCAATATATAATGTAATTTGTTTTCTCAGCAAAAATAAATAAATGAATGAATACACTAAAAGAAGTTGAATTTGAGAGACCAGTAAAATCTAAAACCCATTTCTCTCTGTGTTATTGCTGTAATTATTGTTATTCAGCACATATTTTTTAAGCTCTGTTATGTGCCAGGTGGAGTACTTAAACCATGCTGATGGTCTAATGATGCAAAAAGCAGTTTTCCCCCACATTAGGAAGTTTGTAGTATCATGACCCAGAGAGAGTAACTTTAAATAATCACACAGATAAATAAAAATTATTTTTATGGATAGAAGCAGCTGGTGCACAAATAAGCAAACACACACACACACACACACACACACGGGGGTGGGGTGGGGATTTTTCTGCTCTGAGGTTAAGGAAAGACTTCCCTGATGGAGGAAAGGAATACAAGGATGTCATAGGACAGGGAGAAGCCATGGGGTGGCGTGCTGAGTAAGGAACTGCATGGCACTTGTGAAAGAGGTCTAGATCTGGATCTGTAGGCAGAGGCCAGATTTAAGGGCTAAGTTAGAGACGTTTGAAGGTCACAGCGAAGGCTCTGTTTAAGATGTTTGACTTTATCCTGAGGGCAATTGGAAGCTGTTTAAGGATCTTAAGTAGAAAAGCTAACATGATTAGATTTGTGTTTTGAAAAGGTCACTCTTCCCTCAGCGTGAAACATGTATTTTAGGAGGTTAGAGTGAACCTTGGGAGGTCATTTGGGAGCTGTTGCAGTCATTGGGTTGGAGGGGATGGTAGCCTTCAACAGAACAGTTTGGAGGCCATGAGACATGGAGAGACATGAATGCATTTGAGATGTGAATAAATTTTATATAATAAAAAATAAGACTTAAAAAAACCCAGAATCTTGAAATACTGGCTAAAAGTATAGTAGTACCCAGACAGAGTGGCTGGGAGCCATAGTTACCTAATGACTTGCTTTTGTAAACCCCTCAGTCCACTCTAACTTTCCTATGTCTTCAAGCCATCTTCATTCCATCTTCTACACACCTTTTGGAACCCCATCTGGTCATGAAGAACTGCAGTATTAAATGTAACACTGGCATAAAACATCACTAACCTAACTTTTTTTCAAATCGATAGATCCTCAGACTTTATCCCCTTATTTTTGGCCCACATATAGACTTGTTTTCATTTTGCATGAACTATATATCCAGTGAGTTAATGTGTTCCTGTTTTCCGTTAAATTTTTTAGATGTTACATCAATTTCATGTCTGTTCTCATCAGAACTAGTTCACCTATATTTAATATTCCAAACAATATTCTAAGGGATCCTTAATAAGTAGTTGTTTTTTTAAGTGAAATCTTCAAAGAAACAGATACACTCTCAGAGAAAATCCACAGACACTAACTGAAAGAAAACATATTGCTCTTTTGCCTCAGAGTTATTCTGATGTAGCCCTAACCAGTCTTCACAAACCCATTGTAAGGAGGATATTCTAGTGACTGGGTTCTTTATTGGTAGAAGTTAAGTCTCTGCTTAGTGACTCAGACTTCCAAGAAAAGATGCAATGGAAATATATACAAGCATTTTTATGACTTCTCTAAAGGCAACTTTGTTTTTCTAACTTTATCCCTTTCTTGGTATTTCTACATTTTCAAGGCACCATCAAGTTCTTCCGTTGTTCTCATAATTCTCTATAGTGACCATCTATGAACAAAGTGCAATCTGTACACAAGAGAACAGTTGAATAGTCAAGCTTTAGGGCACATGCTTTTACTGGATGCTAAAATAAAAAGAAAGTTTACCAGAGGGAAATTTAAAAGAAAAAATTCACAGCACTCTATCAAAATCCTTACTTCACACTTAGCACAGGGGAACTTCAAAAAGATTATTTTTTTCTCTTCCATTTTTTTCCTTTTACTATTCATTGTTTTGTGAAAATTGGAAAATACAGATGAGCAAAGATTTTTAAAAATTAGCCATAATTTCATTCATCAGAAATATACACTCTTAACATTTTGTTATAGTTTTTCTAGTCAAATGTATTTTACAAAAATGGAATACAACTTAGCATGCAGTTAAGGGTATAGTGTAGTAACCGAGAGGAAAGCGGGGCTGGAATCCCATCTTTTCCTCCTACTACCTGTGTGACTTTCAGTAAACTGCTTAAGCTTTAAATGTGCCTACTTCATAGAGTCGTTACAACATTAAATGAGTTAATATTTTTAAAGAGCTTAAAATATTGGCTGCATTGACCAAATAAAAAGACAACCCACACAAGGGGAAAATATATTCACCAATACATCTGATAAGGGATTGATAACCAAAATTTATAAAGAACTTCTAAAACTCAACACCAGGAAGGTAAACAATCCAATTAAAAAATGGGCAAAAGGCCCTGACCGATTGGCTGGCTCAGTGTTAGAGCATCAGCTTGCCATGTGAAAGTTCTGGGTCGATTCTCATCCAGGGCACACAGGAGAAGCACCCATCTACTTCTTCACCCTTCCCTTCTCTCCTTTCTTTGTATTTCTCCCTTCCCCTCCTGCAGTCAAAGCTCCATTGGAGCAAGGTTGGCCTGAGTGCTGAGGATGGCTCCATGGCCTCTGTCTCAGGTGCTAGAATGGCTTCCGTCACAACGAAGCAGTTGCCCAGATGGGCAGAGCATCACCCCCTAGAAGGCTTGCCGGGTAGATTCCGGTTGGGTGCATGCAGGAGTCTGTCTGTCTGCCTCCCTGCTTCTCACTTTGGAAAAATACAAAAAATAAAAATAAAAGAATGGGCAAAAGAACTAGACAGACATTTCTCCAAAGAGGACATACAGATGGCCAATAGGCATATGAAAAAATGTTCAACATCACCAATCATCAGAGAAATGCAAATTAAAACCACAATGAGATACCGCCTCACACCTGTCAGAATGGTGCTCATTAACAAATCAACACACAGTAAGTGTGGATAAGGGTGTGGAGAAAGGGGAACCCTCCTGCACTGCAGGTGGGAATGCAGACTTATGCAGTCACTGTGGAAAACAGTATGGCGTTTCCTCAAAAAATTAAAAATGGAGCTGCCTTTGACTCAGCTATTCCACTATTAGGAATATATCCTAAGAACACCAAATCACTGATTCTAAAGAAGAAATGCACCCCCATGTTTATTGCAGCATTGTTTACAATAGCCAATATCTGGAAACAGCCCAAGTGTCCATCAGTGGACAAGTGGATTAAAAAGCTGTGGTACATATACACAATGGAATACTATGCGGCCATGAAAACAAAAGAAATCTTACCTTTTGTGATGGTATGGATGGACTGGGAGATTATTATGTTAAGTGAAATAAGCCAGGCAGAGAAAGACAAATATCATGTGATCTCACTTATATGTGGAATCTAAGGAACAAAGTGAACTGAGGAATGAAATAGAGGCAGAGGTGGGACCACAGGGAGCAGAGGAACAGCTGTCAGAGGGAAGGGGGATGAGGGGATGGGATCAGAGAAGGTGAAAGGAATAGTGAAATTATATATACATAACACAGAGATACAGATAGCAGGACAGCAGGTCCCAGAGGGAAGGGAGATGGGAGTTAGGGGGAGGGGGGCAAAAGGGATTTAAATAGGGACACGAAGGAGGGGTGAGGGTGTTATATTGAGTGGGAGACTTGAATCCATGTTAACACAATAAATCAAAATTAATTAAAAAAAGAAAAGTATGTATTGTCTGTTATATATCAAGCAATTATTATACAGTATTATAATCCACTTCTAAGTTTTTAATACAAAATTAATACACATTCATTGTAAATAAATATAGAAATACCTTAAGAAATGAAAGCTCCCCTTTTTCTTCCTCATACCACCCACCTACATTACCTATTCCGCCAAATGAATAGAAGACTACGAACATCTTTCTATGTCATTAAACATCTTTCTTGGCTCTATAGACTACAACTTTCATGAAAAGAAGTTAAATGTTTAGACTATCCATCAGTCCAAATTCCATTTCAGACTGCACACATAGTACAATCATACAAATTACTTTAAAAGGTGCTTCCTTAGGAATTTAGTAGTCTTAAAACATTAAGAAAATTCTTTTAATATTCACATTTATGGGAATGATTAAGTTGCTTTTTGCAAGACCAAAAGATTTGCATTTTGCTTATTGTCAGTTTATTAATTCCCCCCTTTTTTTGAGGCATGAGAAATATTCAGTTTCTGGTTATTTATGCTATTTAAATTCATAAGCAAACAAGTAAACTGATGGTGACAAATTGACACACCAACTGTTGATATAACATTTATTTGCATATGTCAGAACTGTCGAGTGTATATAATAGGCCTTAATCTACAGCATTCGTTTGATAACAGGAGGTTAGAAAAGTGATGGTACTAGCCCTGGCCAGATAACTTGGTTGGCTTGAGCAGCATCCTGATATACCAGAGTTGCCAGTTTGATTCCCGGTCAGGGCGCATACAAGAGCAGCTGGATGTTTCTGTCTCCCTCCCTTATTCTCTCTCTCTCTCTCTCTCTCTCTCTCTCAAATCAAGAAGTAAAAATTAAAAAAAAAATGATGGCAATAACATGAGAAAGGTATAGAATTTAAGGGAGGAAGGATTTAAGAATTTTGGGGGACTTGGTTGTTCTTTGGCAAATTGTATGGCTGCTGCTTTTCTACCAGCCAAATATGAAGAATATGGAAGTGTTTATGGCCAGTGTTTATTTTATTATAAGATTTGCACATCGAAATAAAATAGTCTGTGGTAATCTTCAGTCTTAGCCACATGCACAGGTTAATTTGGTTAAACAAACATGAGCGTGTTTCAGTGTCAAGGGGTTGGCCTGGAGGATTCTAAGATTTTTATTTTAGAAAAGGCTGTAATAAGAGAAAAATGTGTCCCATAGCAGCTCATATCTGGTATCTGAATTTGCTGTTGGCAAGCCATTCTTTGCATGTCTTAGAGACATATGGAAATCGATGATGAAAAGTGCCTAGTGTAACTAGAAATATAATTTGCTGAAAACCGAAGCAGTGAACTGTGAGAAACTGTTCAACCAGTGTCATCAAACAGTACTTTAAAATAATGAAACAGAACTACTAGCCCTTTATGAGTAATATTGGGTCAAAATGAGAAAAGCACATGGTATGTACAAAAAGTTTAAATATATGAAGTAATGCTCTTTTTAATTACTATTATTACAAAGACCACTCCAGAAGTCTCCACCCAGACTCCTTTCCATTTATCTCTAAGTAGACAATGACATCGCGTCTCCTCTAAGTCATTCAGACTCAGGGGATGGAATTGGCTCATTCAATAGGCAATGCCATGTTTGGTGTTGGCACTATACTTAAAACCTCTCTCCACATTATCCTCAAACTGAAAAGAGCATTTGATGGTGGCCAAATGATTTAAAAAAATTTTTTTCTCTAGACTTTAAGCACTCAGAAAATATGAAGAACAAAAATAGAACTGTACCATAGGTATAATCATGAAACGTCAGAGGAGAAAACTTAAAAAGTGAATAACGCTCCAGTCATCTGACGGCTAGCAGTTCGTGAAGTCATTAGAAGTCATTCCATACAGGCTTAGTTTGAGGAAAAAGTCAGAGGTTGCTTTGTTCTTGATTCTGAGTGAAATCAAAACCTACCCAGACTCTATACAAAGGCAACTGTGGTCCGCCTTTTTCTTGCTTGGGCTATGCTACTAAACACACGTAAATGACTTACATTCAGAGAAGTGTGTGATTCTGTTCATATTAATCCATGTCTCAGGTTGGCAAAACGCCTAAGCACAATCATGGAGAGGGATAGAAGCCTGCCTTTTCCTACAGGCTAGAAATTTGTACCAAAAGATCACAGGGCAACAGAGACAGCTGGAAACATTGGAGCTGGGGCTCTGATTTTCCTGCCAGTGGTCCACCTAATGCAACGGGAATGCAGACGATCAGGAGAGTGATGTATGTTGTTTAGTCCACAATACTACATGTACACAGAGGTAAAAACTGTAACAATTTAAAAGTAATAATATACTGTAACACAAAACCCCCTTGTTGTTACAAAGAATTAATATACCAGAAGGCAGCAACAAGTTGCCGTATAAAGAAAGAAGAGGGAAGCAATAACTCCGAACTTAGTCAATAATCATTTCTTTGGGGGAAAAAAAAAGGTTCTAACCACTGTTTTTATGTACAGGGAATTTTCTGGAAGATGACTTTAAATGCTTGGGACACAAGGGGTTTTCCAATGAAAGATTTTTAAGACATTTGTGCTTCTAAAAGAATGTGTATGATTTTTCTTGGGTTTTAGTAGGAGTTTTACTCATAATAGAGAATTTAAAAAAAGCAAGATGTTAGATGTCATTCTATTACTTCTCTATTTGAAGGGACCTTTTCATTCAAGGTGCTATTTAATATAATTTTGGTCAGATGAAGGGTGTCATCCACAACTGAAAAGCCATGTGGAAAATAAAGATCATTGAAAGTTTTACTGAGATGTGTTGAAAATCTCTGGGGTCTATACTGATTCAGGCTGTGTTTTCAGACTCCGACACTCTGTGGCCTTTGACAGGCATGAAGACAGGACCAAAACAGTCCTTACAACACAGCCGGTGGTCACAAAGAGCAGCCCATGGAAATGTCTGTCACTGAAGAGAGCAGCCTCTGGAAGAGAACCAAAAGGGGCAAAGACGTGAAAATGAAGTGTGTGTTTTTTCTGTGTGTGTGTGAGAGAGAGACAGAGAGGGAGACCGAGGGAAAGAGAGATGAAAATAAAACATTTGAACACTGAAGATACAAATTAAATCCTGAGAAATGTCAGTGGTTGGACTCATAGACTTAAATGTTTCTCTTTTCTTTCATCTCTAGCAACTTTATTAATAAAAAAAAATTAAAAGTATAGATGGTCAAGCAGACAATTAAATTTTTAAAAATCTTCTAGAAACTTCTGGCATCTTAGCGAAATTGGTTAATAAGTTCCAGAAGGAGAAATGGAATATTCCTAGAAACAACAAACTTAACTCTCTTAGTTCAGTATTTATGTTAAACATTTTCACCTTTAAAAAAGCAGCATCATCTTCTACATACTAATGATATCATTTGCTGTTTTTCTAACATGCTTTTTTGACATTCATGTGCTCTTACGTCAAAATTCTTTCAGGGTGATATTTTGATGAGTGACTGATAATAGACTGATAATATTTATTGAGACAAACATGTTTATTTAAAATGTGTACTCATGCCCTGAAGCTTTTTTCAGAAAAAAAAAGATTCCAGTACTCTAAACACATATCTACATAAACTCACGTACACCTAATATGGAAATTTTTTAAGCAAGCCTGGTGGAGATAAAATCGTAAGCTAATATGTTGCTAAGCTTCTATCCTGCCATTCTGTCGCCACTTGTCCCCCCCTGGTTTTCCAAATAAACAGCAGCCCTAAGGGCTCTTTGAACTTACTAGAGTGTTCAGCACCAGCAATCACTGGTCCATGTAGCTTATCTTTTCCTGGTATTTCTATGTGATTTAATAGTTCCAGGCTGGTCAAAGGAATGAAAACTTCTGGGTCTGTTTCGGGCAGCACTGCACTCTCATTACCATCTGTGATAAACCAAATAACCTTTCTCTGCCTCAGCTGTTTTCTTAAAATTATGTCTGTTTTGCAGCAATAGAAGGAAGCTTGCTTGAGCAAGGAGTTGGTGCTGGTCACTGGTGATGTAGAAATTTTTGAGTCATGCAGGTGTGTCTAGTAATTAAGACATGAATAAGGACCAACCTCTTGATGGTGGTATTAATTAAATATCCAACATTAAAGCGGCATTTAATTGCCGAAGGATTAATAAAACAGATCCTTACTCTATTAGATGGGGATTCTTTAGTTATAAGTAATAGAATCTGACCCTGGCTAAGATCAGCAACAGGAAGTTTATTGAAAAGCAACGGGATTACATCAATTGAAAGGCTCGAGGTAGGGAATTAAATTTTCCAAAAATGATTGCACCAATATATACCCTATCCCAAATGTTCTTCTTACAATGTGATGTTGACTGTAGTCTGTTGAGAGGTGGGAGGGTCTGTGTTCTTTCTCCTTGAATGTGGGTGGACATTTACAGTGTTTCAACCAAAAGTGTAACAGAGGTGACCTCACATGACTTGAGAGGCTAGATCATTAAAAGAGACAGGGAGTCTGCATGGATCTTTCACGAAGGGTGGATCTTTGGATCCTTGAGCTGCCACGTAAGATGTCTGGCCACCACCCTAGAGCCACCATGCTGGATAGATCATGTGAAGATTTTAAGAGATGCCCAAGGAGCTCCATCTGTTGTGGTCCCCAGCTGTTCCAGCCTTGCCTGTCCAGGCGCCAGACTTATGAGCAAGCCTTGAAGTGCTGCCTCTAAGCCACCCCAGGCAAAAACAAGGAGAGTTGAAGCAAGCTGACCCTGCTAAGGCCTGCCCAAACTGCAGTCTTGAGAAAAATAGATGTTGTTATTGTTATTGTTTTAAACCACTAAGTGTGGGTGGACAGTAACAGCAACACTTGGGAGGAAGCAGAAATGAAGGAGAGAAGAGCTGAGAACTAAGAAGTAGGGAAATATCTTATAGCATGAGTAGTGTGGTTGTGGTACTGCCACCAAGATGACTCAGCTCCAAATGTCTCTTCAATGCTGTAACGCTTGCTTAATGGTCAAAATCCTGGCGACTACACCCAAGGGCCTAAACAAACTGTAAATGCAACTCCCACCTGCACCTGAGTGGTGCAGGAAGGATTTGGTAGAAAGAGCCCCCAGCCCTGCTGAGACTCCCTGGCAGGAAGGCAGGCACATGGATTTGTCATTCTCACCAAGATTATAACATGAGGGGAAAAGAAATTAGAGTGTTTTTCAAAACAAGAAATGGATGACAGAAGTCAAACAACAGTGAGTCCACTCAGACCACATTTCATTTTACTTTAATAAATTCTTTTTTTGAGTTAAAGTATCCTTGATTACAAATTAATTGCAAATAAAATGTATGTCTTGTCTGCTAATTGCATTTTGGAATAAAGTTATTGAAACAGTCTTGAAGATAGAGTAATTTATTAGGCGTTAGAAGACATTAGATTCCTTCTTTCCTTCCTCTCTTTAGTATTCATTAATAATTTAGCATTTAGCACTCAGTCTACAAATTATTCACAAACAGGAGGGCCTGCAGATTATAAAAATACTTAGAACTACCTAAAACTTTTTTTGGAACAAGCTGGAGGAATAAACAAATAATAAATTAATAAAATACTAAAAATAATTTCAGGGTTATTGTCCCTGAAACCATAGTTCTTTTTCACTTGTATTTAGTCTGTAGCAAATTTGGTGACCCAACACACACGCACGCGCGCACACATACACCTCAATCATTTTCAATCAACTATGCTGCTCAATTTCTTGAAAATAGTAAGACTCACAAATTGTGTGACTGGATCAGAGGGTTGTTTGACTGAATTGGCAGGCCATTGATCCAGTGGCCCCATGGATAGAAAATGTAAAGCATCAATTTTTTTCTTACTGTTATTGTTCATTCACATTTTAATTTATTTTAGTTATTTAACAAGAGACATTGTTCTCTTTCAAACTATGGTGCATGCAGTGGGAAAAATATGATTCTTCATCACTGAGATTTCTCTGTCATTTTAAACAGGAGAAATAAAGACATTCTCTGAACCAGGATGCCTTCTTTTCATCAGAAAAGACATCTATAGAAGACTCATGATTTTCTCAAGGATTTAAATCAGATTTAGTCACAATATATACTAAAACAATGCATCACTGTTAAGATACTTTATTATCATTTCCTTGAACGTGCACAAAATAAACTTGGGAATACAACAAAAATATAAAGAATCAGGCCAACCTTGGGAGTCTTATATCGTTTCAGATTTTACGGGTGAAATTATTTTATGGATAGTAGACAGATAGATGACAGGCCTTCACCTTTTGGCTATTGTAAATAATGTTGTTGTGGAATTGTTGAGTCAAATGTCTCTAGACATTGCAAATGTCCCTAGACATTGCCAAATGTCCCTTGGGGGCAAAATCACCTCAGATTAAGAACCACTTGCCAAAAGAAACAACCTTCTTTGAACAATAATATTTCCACAGAGCTGAATCACAGATTTTTAGGTTTAGAAGGGATGTTAGAAGCCATCTTGTTGAGTGAATCATCTCTACCTCATTCCTGAGACTTGGATTTGGCCACTAGTAGTGCTTGGGAACTTTGTCACTTATAAGGCCACCTCAAACTTTCCCTATCAATTCTGCCCTGCATAATCTCTTTTAGTCTGCTGGCTCCTTCTCATCATCCTACAAACATGCTTATGTCTCTATATCCTATATCTTCTACCTTCTGGTCACCAGCAAACATCTTCCTAGAGTAATCTGGAAAACTTACACTCCCGTTTTTTATTTAATCAGTTAACAGCTGAAGCTACTTTTAATACAATCATGGAATTGCTAGATTCAATAACTTCTTTTATCTTTCTTCTTGACATAATCATAGCAATATCCAATTTAATCTGACTTAGCTCTCCAGTAAGTCATTTACTCAACAAGTATTTATTGCACCTACTATACATCACTGTGTAGTAAAGGTTTTATTGACTTTTTTCTCTGGTTCCTGAAAAATAACTTCTAAACCCTTGAACTTTCCCAAATGATAAATATATTTTCCTGATGCACCCCTCAAACCACACTTGAAAGCATATGTTAACAAGGAGACTTATTTTGTGTCTCTAGATAGTTTATGCCAATGAGATGAGTCAGGATGGTAGTTGGCCATGCTGGAAAGACGAACCCTGTGACTAGACTTTGAGACTTTGAATCTGTGATATATGCCTGATCTCTGGGAAGAAGGATGGCACTGAAAATTGAGTTACATAGTCAGTGATTCAACCAATTTTGCTTGCATAATAAAATGTTGATTAAAAACTGTGGACACTGAAGTTCAGGTCAACTCTTTTGTTTGGCAAATGCTCTTTGTCCTGGCATACATCACTGTGATAAGAAGGTAGTGTGCATCCTGAGGACAAGGAAACTACACGGTTGGGACATTCTATGCACCTCTCCTTTTGGCTGGTTCTGATTTGTATACTTTTTCTATAATAAAACTATAATTGTTAAATAAAGTGAGTTCCCGAATTCTCTGAGATATTCTAACGAATTACCAAACCTGAAGGTAATGGGACATTTTGAATTGTAGCCAGCAGGTAAGAATTAACTGAGGCTTAAGGACTTCCAAATTTGTGTCTGGTGTCTAAAGTGAGGTAAATCTTATAGAGGATTGTGCCCTTAATCTGAGAAGTTTGACTTAATGTTAAGTAGCTAGTGTCAGAAGGCATTACAGTTAGTCTGAGGTACTCTGCAATACCATGTTGAACAAAACATTGTTTTTTAGCCTTGTCAAATGTAGACAGACATAGAAATTAAAATATAACCAGAAAACTAAACATAGAAACTTCTTTCGGTACAGATGAATTAGATTTCCAAGTACTATTTATAAGTCTATTTGTTCCTAACTCTAAAATGATGTTATACAAGTGATAAACATATGCACATCAATTAATATTAAGTTTCACTTTGTTTCCATCATAATCTTATGCCAGTAATTAGTAGTTTTCATCATTCTTGCTGCTTGTACATTCATTGGATATAATGAGATTAATAATGCTCATAACTCACCTCAACTATGAAACACAAACATAGCAAGCACAAGAGAACTAAGGAAATGAAAACAAAATGACATGATTAAAATGACTATACATGACCACTTCTGCCTTCAGTCACTGGTGAACAAATTGACTTGGCTTTGTTCCAGGGCAAAGCTTTGTTTATACAAATGTCTATGAATTGAAGTTGGACTTCACAAAGAGAGACTATACATACATGCATATAGATGGATCAATAAGTGGCTCATTTAGGTGGAAGTGTGGGAAAAAGCTTTTTAATAACCTGAAGGTTGAATAAAAATTAGGCAGAGTACCACTGAAGGAAGAAGGTCTAAGAGGTACAAAGATCCAGAGGTAGAAAAGAGCTGAGCACACTGAAGGGAAAGCAAAGTCTGCGTAGGGAGTGTGTCTGGGAGTGAGGAAGCAGTAAGGTAAAGGAGTCTGCCTCAGCAAGCTAGCACCCAGGCTCAAATATCAGAGGGTAGCGATGGCTGATGTATGTTTGGGTAAATGATATGGCTAACACTGGGAAACATGCTAAACCAGTTACCTGACTGGGATGTGAGCTTCGTGTGTGTGTGTGTGTGTGTGTGTGTGTGTGTGTGTGTACATGTGTGTTTGGGATTGCTCGCTTGTGTGTATGAGTGATTTGGGCTATAGTAATTTGAGGTTAATGTAGGGAGGCATTTTACATGAATTAGATCAGGACATTCCATGATTTATTTAACTTAGCATTAACAACAACACTATTTGACATTAAAATTATCGATCAATTTTAAATAAGAGAAAGCAATAAAGTTGAATGGTTAGACTGGAATTTGAACTCAAGTGGTATGTTTCCAGAGCTCTCTCAGCTACCGTGGTTCTTCAAAACAAGCCTGTGGTGGAGTGTACCACGGTAGAAGTGCATTATCTTTCCCACCACACAGGGCACCCACCAGTTGTGAAAATGAAAGCCTGGATTGCCCACTACCAGCCTGAGTCTGCAGTGGCTGTGAATTTTCCCATCCTCAGCTCTGAGCCAGGCATCCAGCCTGGGGACTAGTGGGGTAGGTGATGACATAAAAGACTCTGAGGATTAGGAATATACTGAAGCAATGAGTTTCTTTAGAAGACTTGACTTTGTTAAGTCAACCGAAGGGGGTTTGGTTTGTAGAAGGATATTGGAATATCAATGTAAAGGGACCTGGTTTTCATCTCATGGCTGATAAAGTCTGGAGCATTCTCATTCTATGAAATTAGCCAGCTCATCTTTGCTCGTTATTTTCATAATGGTATTAATGCTGCAACTCCAATTCTGAGCTTCCTGTGTGCAAATTGAAGCCACTCCTCTAAAGTCATTTCACTTCTTGTAAGAGGAGGTTGGCTTAACTCTAGGTAGCTAGTGCCAGAAGCCATTACGGTCACCCTGAGGCACTCTGCCATAGCATATGCTTCTAAGTTTGTATTAACCTAGCGTCCATATTGAACCTCATCAAACATATTTAATTATATTTTCTAAAATACTCTAAAGTGTTCCTGTAGTGTTAGTCTTGCTGATAGTCCATTGCTACCCTAAATCCTTGTGTCTTTCTCCTGTATTACACATTTGGGCAAAATATTTTATATCTGTTTTATTCCACGTTTAATGACCATTTGTACATTTTTTCATGAAGCTAGTCCTTGAAAGTTATTTCCTTTGTAAATTACCCATTGTCTGTATGAGACAGTTTTTGCAAATGATTATATTTGTTCTTTATTATATGCAGCTTTGGTTTTTAACTCAATGTTTGGTGCAGTTTCTAAACGTGCAACACAATTTCCTGGTAGGCATAGAGGAGATTCTAGTTGGCTTTATAAATGTAGCAATAAATAACATCATATGACATTATGAGAAATGTATTCCTTTTCTGATTCTTCCTCGATAATTGGGACTAACATGAGTAAAAGTATTTGTTCCATAATAGTCTATATTAAACATCTATATAATATAAAACACCCTCTGTATAGAAATGAAAATCTCTCAGTATCTAGAGAGAATAAAATAAAATATTTTGTTTTCACTATATTTATTTCCATATTATAAGGCAAGTAATAAAGATAAATGATTCATATAGTCATATGATTTTAAGGAATAGATGTACATAAAAATGTGAGTAAATGCTAAAAATTAAGTAAATACTAGTACAGTCTGCATGTAGGTGTATCAAAAGTCATAAAGGGATGCATAAATGCCAGAGGGTTGGAAAATTCTCTTCTCATGAAATATCAGTGCAATATCACCATGAAACATATCTTTCACTGATATAACAATATTCTTAAGAAAAAATAGTGGACAATGGAACACTAATGTGGATATGAGAAGTCTTAGTTCTGGCGTTGGCAATGAAGGCTTAAGAAGACATGATAAGGGTCATGTCCCCCAGATTTGACTCCTGGTTCTACCATGTGTTGACTGTACTAACTTAGATGATTACATAGATTTTAAGGCAGCAAGATCTGACAGAACTTTCTGCGATGACGTTTTCTGTTCTATAATTTGAGGTGAACAATGCAGTAACTACTACTGAGCGCTTGAAATTTGGTCTGTGCAACTGATGGACCGAACATTACAGTCTATTTAAATAAATTTCGTTTAAATAGAAACATGTGGCTGGTGGCTGCTTATTGGACTGTTGCAGCCCCAAGGCTTAGGTTTTTCATCTATAAAATAAAGATGATAACATTTGCCTCAGGGGGATAGTTTGAGAATTAAATAACACAATATGCATATAGTCCTTAGAACTTGGCACAGAAAAAGAACTTAATAATATTAGTTCTATATTTAACTAGCTCTATAGGTGATCTGTTTCCCATCTCTGAAATTCAGTTGTTGCTTTTGTATTTTAATTTTATGGTGTCTAAGATCGCCTAGATACTGATGTGGTGAGTTCAGGTCTTCCACGAGACTCAAGGGTAGGATTCACGGTAAAGGCCCGATAACTATGGGTAAAGGAGAGAGATTTTGTTGTGCTGGAGTTGTTAAAATCTTATTTAAGAGTTTCAAGTTTCGCCTGACCAAATGGTGGCATAGTGGATAGAGCATCTGACTGGGACATGATAGACCCAGGTTAAAAACCCCGAGGTCACCAGCTTGAGCATGGGTTCATCTGGTTTGAGCAAGGCTCACCAGGTTGAGCCCAAGGTTGCTGGCTTGAGCAAGGGGTCACTTGGACTGCTGGAGTCCTCTGGTCAAGGCACATATGAGAAAGCAATCAATGAACAACTAAGGTTCTTCAATGAAGAATTGGTGCTCCTCATCTCTCTCCCTTTCTCTCTGTCTATCCCTATCTGTCCCTCTCTCTGTCTCTGTCACAAAGAAAAAGTTTCAAGTTTCTTGGATTTGTAAAAGTTTCAATGTCTAAGACAAGAAAAGGAAATGCAGGGTGACCAAAAGAAACTTGGAGTAAATTAAAAATACTACTTTTATGTCAAGATCATGTTAAATTGGATCCCAAAGCAAGTGTGAAGGTTTGTTGAATTGAGTCCGTCCTGTGTTAAAATTTCTGGTATTTTGGTCTTCCAGGCTCCCTCCCTTGAGAATAAATGGGACAGTTGCCATCTATCAAGAGCCCGAGGCATGCCTCACATCTGCCTGGTTATTGTTGCTTATTCCACAGTCATCTCACAATGGAGCTGCTGCTACCCCTATTGTAAAGGTCAGAACACCCGAGCCTTAGGGAGATCAATTGAGTTGCCTAAGGTCACACACCTACCTGGTTATAAGTTTGCTGTCTTTCCACCAAAACACTGACATCTCTGCAGGCTGTCTAATGAAGTGATAATAGCCGTTCAATCATATGACTCAGCTTATTATTTCATTTCATCTGAATCCACATAATTCTTCAGTTCTTTAGAGTTTTTTTCAAAGCTATTGCCAAGGATTATGCTTCTGTTTGTTTGTTGGAAGATTCGGCTGTGAAGGCAAGAAGAGAGATTACTAAGACACAGTTACAGTTTTTATAGTTAACATTTGTTGGCAATTAATAAGCACATGCCACTCTTACACCCATTTTATTGACAAATGAACTGGAGCACAGAGGACAAACAATGTATTTAGGATGACTCAAGTGTAACTAGGATGTGGACCCAGTTGTGTGACACCAGTATCCAGGCTAACAACTACGATGCCGCACTACCTGCTGGTAATACTGGTGTGAAGCCTGCATGCTGGGAGACACAAGTGATTTCTCTAGAAAGTTTCTTGTCGTGACCTGAGTCTTTGTTGCTTCCCTCACAGTCCTTTTTCTTCTTTGTGCCTCTTCTGCAATTGACCTTTTGTGCTGCTACATTCTAATTCCTTCTCGTCTCTGCTTATTTTTACTATTGGGATCCTTATATAACATTAGGAAGTACGTAGGTTTTATGCCAAAAAAAATTTTTTTATTGACCAAATAGTGAACTTCTGAAGCATGTGGGAAAGAAAACTGTTCATGTGAATTCAATAAGCAAAGAATCTCAGATATCAGTCTCTCCTTCAGTTTTGCCTGTTTGGTTTGGAACGAGTGATAAAAAAGCACTATAGCCTGACCAGACGGTGGCGCAGTGGGTAGAGTGTCGGACTGGTATGCGGAAGACCCAGGTTTGAGACCCCGAGGTCGCCAGCGTGAGCGCGGGCCCATCTGGCTTGAGCAGAAGCTCATCAGCTTGGACCCAAGGTCGCTGGCTCCAGCAAGGGGTTGCATGGTCTGCTGAAGGCCCGCGGTCAAGGCACATGTGAGAAAGCAATCAATGAGCAACTAGGATGTCGGAACAGCAACCAAAAACTAATGATTGATGCTTCTCACCTCTCTCTGTTCCTATCTGTCCCTATCTATCCCTCTCTCTGACTCTCCCTCTGTAGTGTTCTGCTTTCACAAAAACTGTAGACCTCAGAACTACACTATTTAGGGGAATTAATGAAAAAGATCCAAGGGAAACACTAATCATATGAGGAGAAAAATACATTTTCTATGTCAAGGAAAAAATATTCCTGTGTTGTAAGAGGGCCAAATTATGAGAATTATTCACAGACTTTTTTTAATAGCACTTAGCAGCGCAGTTAGGATAATCTATGCTCTATTGCATCATGTGGTACGTTCAGGATTTGGCATTTAAGTATGATACATGTTAAATTGAAAATATCCACTTGTTAAAAGGAAAGAGTAAGAGAATTCTATGAATGATTTTTCACCTGTCAGAGGTTATCGTAAGCCGTAAGTCAGGGAAACTATGAAAGAAAAGATGTAGATTGCCCAGTAGACTAATATTACATAGTGAACTTCCAGTCTCCTCAGTGGGGTGTCCATTTGACAGGCAAAGAAGTGACACACTTTGACAATTTTAATCATAAGAATCTACTGTAAAAAAAGGTATTCAAATAGTATGTCGAATTTATACAAAACGCAAAATTTGTAGAGTATGTAGAGAATATGCAATGTCCCTCTGCTAACTTTAGCCAACGGTGTCTTTTCTCTTATTGTTGTTTGACCAGAGATAAAACAAAATAATAATGAGTTGGATGCTATTGCTGAACTCTACCATTTGGAAGTTTATATGATAATTAATGTTTATTCTAGCAACTGATTTGGGCACATGCTTGAGATTCTATAAACTGTAAGTCTCCATGTCTCTGTAAACTATGAGGTTTCATCAGGAAGGAACTAATATATAATAGAGAATATGAATCATATTTTTATCTGATGCCAACATTATAACAATTATGTTGATTTTAATAGGGGAAACCATAAAGAATTGTCAATATTTAACTGTTGTTTTTATCTACAAATTGTCAGCTTTATTTGGCTCAACCTAATATTTTAAGATGTGAATAAACCACAAAGCAATGATATTTTTTTATTCTAATAATAACTGGAGTTTCCCAGGAACTTGTGCTGATATACCAGAAGCTATGGTGATTTGAACATTTATAATTTTTGATTGCATTTGGAAGTGATAGGCTGAAAAATAAATAGATTTGAAAGTGTCCTCTGACATTCTTAATTAGTATATCAGGTTTGTTTGACACAGCAGACACTTTTGAAATTTCATGGACCCAAACAAATAAATCATAAGTGGATAATGTAAAACATCTACTGATTAGGTTGAGCACTTTCTGTGTTAACCTGAAGAACAATTAAATGACAAAAGGAGGCACAGATAGCTTCTCTGCCTAGGAAACTCTCCAGCCACACCAAGGGTCCCTTGTTTCTATAATAATAATTATGAAAATTAAAATAAGAATAATGAAAGAAATACTGAGACCTGGGTCCCTCAATTTAGACATCTGGATTCACTTTATCATCTAAGCTACAGAGAGGCCTCTCCAAGAGTGAAAACAAGTGCCTGATTAAAGTGATCACTACTGAAACCCCAATGTCATCTAGTTCCTGGAAAGAACAATTAGCTAAACTAGCAAATTATTTCCCCTGTATTTTATTTTGAAATATTTAAAACTTGCAGAAAAGTTACAAAACAGCACAATGATGATGCATTTAATCACCTAGATCCACCAATAGTTCGATTGTTACTATTTTGTTCTCCCTCCTCTCACCCCTCTCTCCTGCAATTGTTGTGTCTCTTCTGACAGAAAGAAGCAGAGGTATATGTTTAGGTGATTTTTAAAATTTTTTCTTAAGTGAGAAGCAGGGAGAGAGACAGACTCCTACATGTGCCCCAACTGGGATCCTCCAACAAGCCCCCCTATGGGGCAATGCTTTGCTCATCTGGGGCAATTGCTCTGTAACTGAGCTATTTGAGCACCTGAGGCGTGGCCATGGAACCATCTTCAGGGCCTGGGGCCAACTTGCTCCAACTGAGTCATGGCTGTGGGAGGAGAAGAGAGAGGCAAAGAGAAATAAGGGAGAGGGGGAGGGGTAGAGAAGCATATGGTCACTTCTCTGATGTGCCCTGACAGGGTATTGAACCCTGAAGATCCACATCCTGGGCCAGTGTTCTACCACTGAGCCAACTTGCCAGGGCCAAGATGATTTTCAAGGATCTTTTGCATGCTCTTCCTATTAGAAAGGGAGATCTCTCCCTTTCTCCAGTTTAAACAATATGTCAAAGACTCATAGGTAGATCCTGTCTTTGGTAAATGCTAAATTAGCTCAGAAATGCATTCCTAATCCAGCCCTCTCCATACCACAGAGTTCTACAGTTCATTCTTTTAAGTAGAGGAAGCAGGGATGGTCATTTTATCATTTAATACACAGGGCATGTAGGTGACAGCAATATATTCACTTGACATCCTCAGCAACAAAACGAAGTTCTGACAAATCAATTCAAAAGGGGAAGGGATTATATTATCTTCCCCGTATCAAAGACTGGTCTACCTTTCACAGCACAATCTTTGGGGAGTTTGTTCTCACCTGATCTTGTGCCTCCCCTGGAGTAACCTGCTAACTGATCTCCCTGCCTCCAGTTTCTCCCTTCACTCTCTCACTCATCTCTCATACAGCTGCCAGTTCAACCCTCTGGAAACTACTTTGATCATGTCATTCTCCTGGTCAGAAATTGTCACTGATGTTCTATGTCTTAACAGATTAGATTTCAACCTTCTTAGTCCAAGGCTGATATTTGGCTGGTATATCTGGGTGTATCTGTGTCCGTTGTTAAAATATTTCCATACTGATTGGTAAAGAGAAGTACTCTACTGACTGTAAATTACTCACTGATCTAACCCTGCAGCAGCTACGGCAGAGAGTGGAGGACGTGGGCATGGCGCTGGCACGAAGAGGGTGGTTGATGGTGATTGCTAAGGGGAAAAAGTAGTGGAGGTGGTGCCCACGGTGGTGGCAACTCCTGCCGGCTGCAAGCCAAGATGCCATCTTTGTTTTAGGTCTTGTCTTCAGACCACTCATTCAGTCCATTTAAAAGAAATAACTAGATTTAAAAAATCTGCCTATGTCTCTCCATCAGCACCACCACAATCTCTCTAGTCAGCCCTCCATTGGCTCAGCCTTTGCAACAGTACATCATTCCCCACTGACCAGCCAGAGCGAGCCGAACGCTCAGATCAGACACGCCAGGGCACTGCTTGAAGCTCCCAGTGGCTTCCTCGCACCTAGTAGATAAATCTCCAACTTCCGAATCACGGTCTTCAATGCCACATGTCCTGCCTACTCATCGAACTCACCTTCTTCTCATTGGCTCTGCTCACACCGGCTTAGTTTCCATCTCTCGACCTTGCCAAGCTTGTAGCCATCTCAGAACCATTAGTGTTTGCTCTTTCTACTTGGAACACACTACATAACATTTGCTTCATGACTGCTATCTTCTCCTAAGCCATGTCTTTCTTCAAAAGCAATCCTCAGAGAGGTCTTCCTGGACCACTTTTGAACAAAACTCTTATCTCCCCTACTCTAGTCACTCTCTACTTCGATACCTTTTTTTCTTTATAATATCACAGAGCACTTGAAATAATTTTTAATTTCTTTTTTACAAGTTTATTTTCTATCTCCTTCTACTCTCTAAGTTTCTCAATGGCAGGGTTCTGTTTTATCATTCTGTATTCTGTCACATGGAACAGTGCCCTGGTCTAATACATGTTTGTTGACTGACTTACTGAGCGACAAAAACACCGTGTCTGACACATAGTAAGCACTGTCTCTGCTAGCTATTTATCATCATAGTATTTTATTTAGTTGTATATTTATTGGCCTCCCTACCCTTTTGGCCTCATCTCTCTCATTTTTACATACCAACATCAGTAATGTGCTTGGCACTAAACTGATTTTGTTAAATTTATTTATTTTTACTACAATAAATAATTATCAACCTCTTACAGAGCTCCAAGAGAGACTTCTTGGGGTAGCTGTATATTTTTCTTTTTCCTAATTTTGACTTTGGGAAAAGAAAGACCAGATTTCTTAAAAATAAAAAAACTTGGTTATAGATTTCTCAAGTCATATATTTTCCTACAAAACAAGTGTTGTAAAGTGGTAGCCTGGGGTTCAAGACAACAAAACTGGATATGATTTGTTTTGCTCAGCAGCATATTAAAGTGTTTTTCAATGTGTACTTAAAATAAAAGAGTTTCATAGCACTTGGGAAAAAATTATATTTTCAGAGTTTCTTAAAAAAGAAAAGAAGAGGATCTGTATATGATGAACTCAACTTTATGCCGCAATTAGCTGGAGATGAGTAACATTTGCTCACTGCAGCCTGGGCATGAGCCCTTGGGGTTGTTCTGGGCCTCGTCTATCTTTTTTCATTCATTCGTCACCTGCCTGGATCCCTGGAATAATGAGTTTGTAATTTTTGTTGTAAAAAAAAATTTCCATAGGGGGAATCATCTATTTATTTTTTTACTCTTTGTTGGATGGAATTGAAATTTCCCCAGCTCATCTGATACAAGTTCCTGGTTTCATTGGATGAACTAGGAGTTAAAGAAGGAAATTTAGAAAAAAAACTAACTTAGATATCATGGAAGGGGAGAGGAGCAGGTACGAAATGGAAAGATTTTATGGAACAAGATGCTTAACCTCTATTATCAAAAAGAATATACAATTACAATTTCTTTTAAAAAAATAAGATTTTCTCCAGTGCATTTGAAGAGACTGGAGCAAAGATGGGTCCCTAATGTTTAAGAATCATTAACTCTATTGTTGCTCCACCTCTGATTGGAGTGAGGAAGAAGACGTCAAGCTCTAAAACCATCCACTTAGATATTAAATATCTGTGCTCACTATACTATCAAGCATGAAACTGAAGATTTCACTAGTTGATAAATGTGTGGTAATTATGAAATTAAAAATAACATAATAAACACAGAAGGTTCTGTGTCAGATAACTTGATAAAATACAAGATTAACAATATCTCAAATTATTCCTGAAAGCGCACCTCGAATTCTGGGAAATTATCACAAGTAAACTAATACTCATTCATCATTACTTCAAGAGAGAACTATTCAGAGTATGTAGGTTGATTTGAAAGCTTAATATGTCACTTCTGGGTTTATTCAGTGAAATATGCAAAATGTTACAGGTGTTTTAGCTACTAGCTGAGTTCTGTGACATGAAAACTAAGTTTGGATTAGTGCCACACTCCAGACACCAGCAAATCATTTCCTGTTGTGTCTCAAGAGAAAAAAGAATGTTTCAGATTATAAGAGGGACACAATCATGTCCTTGGCTAAAAACAAAACAGAACAAACAAAACAAAGCAAACACATTCCAACTGGAGAATAGAAAGAAAAATAATAAAGCATAGGAAAAAGTAAAATATGAACAAATATTCAAAAGTGTATTGGCCACTACTTCATGCACTGCCAGAGTTCTAGCATACTTAATAATACTGACACTTCCTAACAAATCCCTGTGTTTCAGAAATTTGTTTCTAGGGCCATTATGTGTAATTAAAAATAACTTTCTTAATTTAAACTTGTTAAAAATGGTGTTTGAGTTCTGCTATTAAGCCATAGGAAGTGGCTTTAGCAGTATCCTAGAGTTAAGAAGAGATGCAGAACAAGTCTTAAACTAGGGGAACAGAGGGACACAGACACAGGAAATTGCAGAGGATAACACTCTGGTAGGGGCAGTAAAAGTTCCAAACATGGATGTGAATAGAATTTCTTGAGTAGTATTTCCAGAAAAGCTATTTAGAGGGGACCAACGCAGAGGACAGGAGCACTCTAGTTGCTCTTCTTTATTTTTCCCTCCCGGAGTGTAAACATGATGGCTGGAGCTGTAGTCGCCATGTTGTAGTCATGAGCTAACTTTATCTTAGAGGTCATGTACTAAAGATGAAGAAGAAGACAGAGTGAGCCTGGTAAATTTGTGAAAGTGGGAGCCTGACTCCACCTGCCTTTCTACCTCTTTTACATGAGATAAAATAAACATGGATCTTGTTCAAGTTGCTTATATTTTAGGTCTTTGCTCCTAGTAACTAAATACCATTTTGTAAGTGATACAAGGGACATAAAGAAAATGTACTGAAACACTTCTTTTTGCCAGGCACAGTTTTGACAATAGGAAATGAAGATGTTACTCTTACTTTCAAAGTACCGTTACTTAGTATATAGCAAGCAAAAAGATCACTATAATAATGTGTGATGTGTGCTAGCGTCTGTAAGGAGAGCACTTATGATGGATGCTCAGTCTCACTTGGAACATTCTTTTAGTTCAATTAAAAAAAACCTTTTCATTATTTGGTGATAATGTTGATTTAGCTAAGAAATTTTAGTACTGTATTATCCTGCTGTATAATACTGGAAGGGTTAGATGCTTACATCTCATCAATCTTTCCCCAGTTTTCTCTATTCCAGTGAATGGCATCCCTCCCCCAATTAGGACTTTCATTTTATCTTTGGTGATGTGTCTAGCTTGCTGTGAAGTATTTTCATTTACTCTCTTGGGAATAGTCGGGCTTTTTGAATCTGTGGATTGACATCTTTCATCAGATTTGGAAAATGTGTATTTTCTCTTCAAATGTTGCTTCAGCTTATTATCTTTTTCCTAGTCTCCTGATGGCAGTTATGTATATATTAAACCTCTCCCTGTCTTCTCTGTCACTTATGCACTCTTCTGCAGTTTCCATCCTTTTGTCCTTCCCTGCTTTGTTATGGTTATTTCCTCCTAGTCCAGTAATTATCCCTTCAGCAATGTCAACTATTCATTAAATTCTTAATTCTGATGTTGTAGTTTTTAATTATTGAATTTCTATTTGGTTTCTTCTCAAATGTGATTTGTCCTTTTTAAGAGTTTCAGATTCCCTTTTTGAAATTATGAAGACTGAATTTTATAGAGGATTTATACTTTGCGATCAAAAGTACCAGGATTGAGAGTGTTGGTTGGTCTATTTCTATTGGTTTTTACATCTGCTGGTTTTGTATTCTCATGTATCTAATCTGATCTGATCTTATGCTGGGCTTGAAAATAGTATTTGTAAAAAAAAAATGTAGTGGGCTTTTATCTTTCTCTAGAGAGGACTTTCCTTTGTCTTAGGCACCTGTGCATGAGCAATTAAAGATCATTTTAATCCAATTTCCATGCTTGAAATTTTTCTGGGTCTCCCAGATGACTGGTCATTGGTGCCATCTGTGCAAGGACTGATTTGCTTCCAATTCACCTAACTCTAATAATGCAACCCTTCAGGGCCCATGCTGAGGTAGGAATGGCTCAGCAGAGTGCCCACTCTTGCTAATCTTTAGACTCTGACTTTCATTCCCTAAGCTTGAGGATATTAAAAAGAAAAATAAAAACTACCCAATTTCTGGACCTCTTCTCCTGAAGGAGAAAATAAAAGACAAAAGTAATCTCACATATTAGGTTCACATCTTTGGATTTACATCCTATTTCACTCTTAGTCTATTAATTGCTCATTTATTTGATAGCAGTTTGGTTACTCTAAAAGGTTAAAACAAAGCACGTATCCCACCTTTAGTAGTAGTCTTCAGTAATGATTTGAATGATCTAATCTGCAGCTACCAAAAGTGAAAGTCTTGTTCCATCAATTTCTAAGTTTTATCTGGAATCCATCCAATTATCTCCTTTTCATTACCAACATCCTAAACACCATTATTTCTTACCGAGATCACTGAAACAGTCAGTAATTTTCGTGAGTCCTTGGTTGCTTCCTTGAATCTAAGGTTTCACAACTCAGCAGTATAGACATTTCAGGCAGAATAACTTTTTGTTGTGTATTGAGGCAGGGGAGGGGGAAGCTGTCCTGTGCCCTATATGGAGTGTTTAGCAGCATCCTTGGAGGCTACCTACTATGATAATAGAACTCCTGCCTTTCCTCCCAGTTATATGAACAAAAATGTCTATAGACATTGCCAAATGCCCCTAAAGGACAAAGGCATCCTCCAGTGGGAACCACTGTTTTAATCCATCCATTACACAGAGACAAATATAAACTTTAAATATATATAAGTTGTTAGCACCCCCCATCATTAAAAGCTCTTTAATGGCTCTAAAATTTTTTTTCAGACTTCTTGTAAAGGCTTTCAAGGCCTTACAGGCAAGAGTTTCTGCTTATATTCCGAACCACATCTCGTTTCAATTTTCCATTCAGGCTTTATAGTGTAACCACATTGATCTTTTCTCTCCTCAAAATTTTAACTCCTATAGGGCCTTTGCATGCAGTATTTCCTTTTCCTGGAATGCTTTTACTTTTGCTTTTTATCCTGTAGAACTCAGCTTAATTGCCATTTCTTTAAATAGGCATTTTGTTGAAGAAGGAAGGAAGCAAGGAAGAGAGTGAGGGAGGGAGGGAATAAGGGAGGGAAGAGGCAATTTGGATACTATCTCAGATGAAACATCTTATTCAAGACCCTCTTAACAAGGCAAGTCGAAACGAACAAATAATAAAACCTTACCCTTTCTACCAAGGTAACTTATGATACTCTCCTGATTTGCTGAGTTTCAGGAAAAAGTAGTCCAGAAAACACAACTGGTGTTTTTCTCCTCATTCCACCCTCCACCCTGCACTATTCCTCAGCTGGTTTTATGATTCCGTGCTTTATGACCAAGCTAATGGTTTCTGACATGATTAAAAACAAACCAAGGTCCTTATTTTCTATTTTTTTGTATTTTCTCTACCTTGAGTTCATATTCCTACAAACTACCATTTTAGAGCATGACTAAAATTATAGAGATTATGTTTCTCAAAGGGAATTATATCAAATGTGTTTTACTTCATGTTTTTTTAATTAAAAATATTAATTCCACTTTAAATTTCTTTCTTTTGTGTTTAGATCTGGAAGAACGTCAAGTGACACAATGTCTGTTTAGTCCATTACTTCAAGTTTCAGCATAATGATGCCTCTGCCTTAAGGTACAGGTCTTCGAGTCTTGGCTGAAAGAATTCTGGAGCACTCTAGTCTAATAACTAGTTAGTGAATTTACATGAACTAACTTCCTGATGGAGGATTAACAGTTTGCAGATATAGAAGGTAGGAAATAATACTCATTCATGATATTTTCCCACTATTCCTGTTACAACAGAGATTATAAAAGATAGAGTGCTAACGTCAATGAAAGAGACTTTGAATTGACAAGACTTGTCCTAGAAAATATTTTGAAACAGTATACTGCCTTTTCATATGTACAGTTTATCATCATTATTTATACCAGACGATGAGAAACAGATGTAAGATGTCAGTGGTTTTCTCTAGGGAGAAATAAGTAATACTAATGAAATACAGATTGTGCTTAAACAGATAATCAAGAAATTAAAATTTATGGCAATGAATAGTTCTTGGCATGGAAATGATCTACTTGAAGCTTCTGAAGATAATACACACCTGAGAAGAAGTATCAGGTACACTGAAAAGAGGAAAAGGTACTTGAGCTGTACACTCTTGAAATATTAAGATGTAGCCTTAGGAAAATCTTGAAGTACAAATGAGTCTAATTCACACTTTCTCAATATGAATAATATATACAACATTAATCAGGATGTAACTAGAGGAACATTGGGGAAATTATGATTCACTTATGAAAGAGTAAGTCACACATACAAAGGATAGGGCACATGACAAATAAATATTTTATCTATATATTCAGTGTAAGAAACAAAAATAAAAACTTATGGAACAATGGAACAACTTCAGGATAAGAAACAAAAATAAAGACCGGCTTTTATGGGAAAATGCTGGGCTGAAAAACAGAAGCTGCAGTTTTAAATATTTGCTCTAGCTCTGTGACCTTGGATGAGTCATTTACTTTTTTCCTTCCAAATAAATAAAGTTTATTTTTTAGAGCATTTTAGTTTCACGACAAAATTGAACATGATGCACAGAGAATTCTCATACCCACTGTTCCCACCGATGCACAGTCTCCCTGACGATCAACATCCCACACCAGAGTGATGCATTTGTTACTGTTGATGGAACTTCACACCTCATGATTAGTCAACAACCATAGTTTACCTTGACGTTCATTCTTGATGTACATTCCATGGGTTTGACTAATGTGTATCCACCATCATAGTATATAGCACAGAACAGTTTCACTGTTCTCTGAGCTCTGCCTGTCTATTCCTCCTTCCCTCCTATCTCCTGGCAACCACTATTCTTTCATTGTCTTCATGGTTTTGCCTTTTCCAAAAAGTCATACAATTGTACTCATGCAGTAATGTAGCCTTTTCAGATTGGCCTCTTTCACTTAGTAAAATGCCATGCATTTAAGTTGTCCCTGTGTCTTTTTATGGCTTGATAGTTGGTGTTGGGTTTTGTCGGGTTTTTTTATCTTTTGTGCTGAGCAATATTGTATTGTCTAGAATGTTATTTATCCGTTTACCAACTGAAGGTTGCTTCCAGGTTTTGGTTATTTGGCATAAAACTGTTATAAACTTCTATTGCAAGTTTATGTGTGGATGGACGTTTTCAACTCTTTTAAGTAAATATCACTGAATTAAAAGGTTATTAATAATTATTTCAATTTCTTTAATAGATATAGGATTATTCAAATTGTCCATTTCTTCTCATGTGAGTTTTTATAAATAGTGCCTTTCAAGGAATTGGTATATGTAATCTAGATTATCAAATTTGTGGGCATAGGGTTTTTCACAATATTCTTTTCATTATCATTTTAATGTCCACGGATTCTGTATTAATGTTCCCTCTTTAATTCCTGATTTTAGTAATTTGTGTCTTCTTTTTCCATAGTTAGCTTGCCTACGGGCTTACTGACTTTATTGATCTTTTCAAAGAACCAGCTTTTGGTTTCATTGATTTTTCTCTATTGATTTCCATTTTTAATTGATTTATGTTCTAATTTATATTACTTTTTTTTCTGCCTACTTTGGATTTACCTCATTTTTCTTTTTCTAGTTTTCTACAATGGAAACTTAGATTATTGATTTTATATCTTTTATCCTTTCTAATATAAAGATTTAATTTTATAAATTTCTCTTTAAGCACTGCATAGCACATAAATTTAGTAAGTTGTATTTTTTCATTTCATTTAGTTAAAAATATTTTAAAATTTTATGTTTTTTTTTTGACCCATGTGTTATTAGAAGTGTGTTTGCTTAAACTCCAACTATTTTGGAGCAGGTATTGTTAGATTTCTCTTCCTTTATGTCCCACAATGTGGTCTTTCTTGATGAATGGTTCATGAGAGCTTTAAAAAAAATCTGTATTCTGCTGCTATTAGATGAAGTAGTCGAGAGATGTCAATTATATCCTGTTGATTAATGGTGCTGGTAAGTTTAACTATGTCCTTACTGATTTTCTTCCTATTGGATCTGTCCATTTCCGATATAGAGATGTTGATGTCTTCAACTGTAATAGTAAATGTATCTTTTTTTCTTTGCAGTTCTATCAATTTTTTGCCTCATGTATTTTGACACTCTGTTATTAGGCACATACACATTAAGAATTGTTATGTCTTCTTGGAGTATTGACCTCTTTATCAATATGCAATGCCCCTCTTTATATTTGATAACTTCTCGTGCTCTGAAGTCTGCTGTGTCTGAAATTAATGTAGCAACTCCTGCTTTCTTTTAAATAGTGTTAGCCCAGTATATCTTTATCCACCTATTTACTTGTCATTTGTTTATGTCATTATATTTAAAGTGAATATTTGAAGACAAAACATTGTTGGGTATTGCTTTTTATCTGCTCTGACAACCTTTGTCTTTTAAGTGGTGAATTTAGACAATTGTCATTTATGGTGGTTATTAATATAGTTGGATTAATATCTACCATATTTGCTACTCTTTTCTATTTGATGGCATTGTTGCTTCTACCTTTTATTGCTTTAATTGAACACTTAATATGATTCCATTTTCTTTCCTTTCTTGGTATATCAATTGTATTTCCTGTTTTACTTTTTTTAGTGGTTGTACTACTGTTTGAAATATGTTTACAACTAATCCAAGTCCACCTTCAATGACACTGTATTGCTTCACATATAGTGTAATTACATTATAATAAGAAGAAAATATTTCTTATTTCTTTCCTTTCCCTTATACAATATCCATGTTTAAGCATACATGAGCATATATAACTATATAAACATACATAAATGAACAAACTGTGGTTATAATTTTAAACAGATAATTATCTGATAAGTCAATTAAAAAAAAGAAAAAGTTTTGTTTTACTTTCACTTGCTCATTTTCCAGAGTTATTCCTTTATTTTTATAGGATCGAGTTTCTGATTTTTTATCATTTTCATTTGCTCTGAACTTCTTTTAACATTTCTTTCAAGGCAGATCTACTAGCAACAAATTTCCTCAGTTTTTCTTTGTGTGAAAAAGTCTTTATTTCTCCTTTACTTTTGAAAGATAATTTTTCACGGTACAAATTTCTAGTTGGGTGCTTTGTACCTCTTCACACTTGAGACATTCCACTCACTCTCTTCTCGCTTTCTTGTTCTCCAGTAAGTCAGATGTACTTGTTTTCTTTGCTCATCTATAGAGAAGGTATTTTTTCCTCTACCTTTTAAAAAAAATTTTGTTTTATTTTTGATTTTTCTGAAATTAATGTGATATGCCCCCATGTAGGTTTTTAGCATTTATTCTTCATGATGATCTCTGAACTTCTTGGATCTTTGGTTTGGTGCCTGACATGAATTTGAGAACATTCTCAGTCATTATTGCTTTAAAATATCACTGCTTTTTTTTTCAATCTTTCTGGTATTTTAGGTACATATATTATTATACCTTTTGTAGTTTTTAAATATTGTGTTCTTTATCTATCAGTTTCTTTCTTTCTTTCATTCTTTTTTACTTTTGGTTATTTTAAATATTATATCCTCAAGCTCAGAAACTCCTCAACAGTGTCTGGTGTCTTCTTAATGAGCCCACAAAAGGCATTATTTATTTCTGTTACAGCATTTTGAACATCTGGCTTTTCCTTCTGATTCTTTCTTAGAATTCTAGCTCTCAGCTTATATACTGCATCTGCTCTTACATATTATCTTTTTTCTCCTTGAAAGCTATTAGCATGTTAATCATAGTTTAAAAAGATTTCTGGCCTGATAACTCCAAGTTCTAGCCATTTTTGAATTTAATTTTGGTGCTTGTTTGGCTCCTTAAACTGTGGGTGTTTTGTTATTTGGGAATTTTGTTTGTTTTTTGCCTTTTAGTATACCTTGTAACTTTTAATTGTAATGCAGAAATAAGTACTGGATAAGATGAGCTGCAGTAAATAGGTCTTTAGTAATGCAGTATGGTGAAATGTGGGAGGAAGCCTCTATAGTCCTATGAGTAGGACTCAGTGTTTTGACGAGCCTGTGGCCCTAAACTGTGATTTTTCACTAGTGCTGCCAAGTCCCTAAGTCTCCCTGCTCCTCCATACGCAGAGGTAGATCAGAATGGCTGGAGGAGACCCCTCCACATGTCCTTCTTCCTACGGGAAAGGTTTGAAGGGGCTGGAGTTTGGTATTTTCCTCCATCCCCTAGGATCTAACATAACTACAGCAGTTTATGTTCTCGTAAAATAGTTTCTTCTGAGGACAAGACTTGTTTTAAAAAAACATAATTCCCTGACATAATTCAAAATGGTCCCCTTTTCCTTCCCTATTACAAACACAGGGAATTTTACTCTGATATTCTCTGTGAAGACCTGTTACAGCTCTTGGAAGTAAACCTTACAAAACCATGAAGGCCCCTATGACTGAGTCCTCCTGGAGTTTTTCTCTCAGGTTTGTGCACAATGAACCTCCAGCAATTAATCTATTATAGTTCAGATTCCCTGCCCTGATATTGGCTCTATGTAGGTTTCTGCTTCCAAGTTTCTGCTCTGGTAAGTTATGATTCTCTGTATCTGCCTGTCTGTCTTACCAATTTTTGCTTCTCTGACAGATCTGAGAAGGTTTGTTGATTTTTCTATTTCAGTTTTCTTTTGTTTTTTATAGGGTTTTTTTGTTTTGTTGTGTTTTTTGTTTTTTTTTTTACTTGTGGTTAGAATAAAGACTTTTAATCTACTTCCATGCCAGAATGAAAGAGAGAAGTTGAGTCGTTTATTTTTTACAGGTTCAGCTTCATTGTGTGTAAAGGAATGAGTTTCACCCTCCGTAGTAATTAACTTTTTCTTTTAATAGACTGTTCAGAAAAAAGTTTTGTTAAAAGGCATAGTTTTTATTCTAAATGAAAATTATTTTTATCATATCTCATGAAATATACATTCATAGTTTAAATTTAAACGGAATACCCTTGAAGAACAGCAAATACGGAGGCATTTTTCCAGTCATTCATGCTGAAATTAGATCCTAGCTCCTCCAGAGAAACTGGGCAAACTCTTCCTCTGAGACCAGTAGTAGCTCTTCAAAGGACTATGTTTATTCCAGGTCTAAAATTACATAAATGCTGAAGTTTTATGTGCTCTTACCACCCATTCTAAGATATTTAAATTACGAGGAGATAAAATGTTGGTGCTATTTTATGGGATGAGAAAATTATATAGGTAGTTAATTCTATAGTAAGTCACAATAAGAGGTTCTTAGAAAATATAGAGAAATGAGATGATAGTTCACTTTTTAACCCTTTCATTAGTCTCTGAAAATATTCATTTGCCCTTAAGAAAAAGATTATACACACTATAATAAGATATGAATGTAAGAAAGTTCCAAAGATACTTTAAAAACTGCTGAACTCATCAGTTGCTTGTAAAAAACCTGAGAACATTCGGCCCTGCCCAGAAACCTCTGCATGTATGAATGACAGGGATGGAAGCATAAATGGCTGTTGGGTTTTTAAAGGTAGGGGTTCATAGGGCTGAGATTCATTGTAAATGTTGAGTGGAGCAAAGGGACAAGAACGAAAATAAGTATCATTGAAATGAAAGAACTAAAGGGATATCCTGAGGATTATGGGTCAAAAGAATAAAATAGAAATGAGAGTTTTTGGGTTTATTTAAAATCCACAGCATCTCTTAGCTTTGGAAGACAAGGAATTCTATGCCTAATGTTTATGCAGGAAAACAGAGCAAGGAGATGTGGACATTCAAATGATGAGGGTGTTGAATATCTGACCATTTGAGAAGAAATCCTTTATTTTCTTCAGTGCATTGTTCATTCTCTTCTCAAAGGAACTACCTGACTTTCTGCTTGCTATTTTCCTAGTTATTTGAGAAAAAGAGCTAATTACACTCATAGATTGCATTATTATCTTCACAATTTAAAGTCCTCAAGAAAAACCTCCCATCAGCAAATCCAAATAGAATAAGGACTCCTCTTCTATGTCCCCAAATTCTTGTGCATATCTGTGCCATAGCCCTTACCACTGTGCACTTGTTGGGTCTCCACTTGTTGGCTTTAGGGCATATAATCTTTCTAGACCAGTGGTTCTTAACCTGGGTTCTATCGAACCCTAGGGGTTCGATGACTCGGTCTCAGGTGTTTGGAGAAGCCTCTGTCGTGGAGGCCAGAATAAAGTAATACCGTAATTTGTTGTGAGTTCATGCACTTTGTTGGTTTTGTTCTTTGAGCAAGGTGATGTTCACGCACGGCTCATTTTGTGCACCAGTAAAAGAACATATACCTATGTCTTGAATTTGGAAAAAAAAATCATATTTTATTTATCACTAAAGAAGGGTTCGGTGAATGCACATATGAAACTGGTGGGTTCGGTACCTCAAAAAAGTTAAGAACCACTGTTCTAGACTAGTTGAAGGCGATTCACTCTTACTTATCAACATCATTCTGTTCATCGGGTAGCACTTCCGCCTTGTGCTGCTATTTGTGAGGGATGTTTACCCCACTGATTGATATAGCCAGGAGATAGTCTTCTCAAGGTTTCCAGTAAATGGATAACTTTTCAATGGATGTGGCTTAATATTATATCTTTTCTTTTTCACTATGTCTATCCTGCAATACACCACACTGTATAAGCTGTTCAACTCCTCATTTGCTCTCATTGTATTTATCCCACATTGTTATAAATAGCATTTTCCAAGTGATGTAAATGATCAAACTTTGGCACAAATCTGCAGAAGATTCAGAGTAATCCAGTGTCATTTTGTAGCAGTTTTTGAACAACTATTGTATCAAAGTGGCTTTTGTTTCTTTTTTTTACTATCTATTATAATTAAATGAATGAATGATTTGAATTGGGCATAAGAAACTCTAAATATTAATTATGTGTATTACAAATGGTGGGATTTATGGGACTTTAAAAATATATACCATGTTCTAATATTTGGGTATTTAGTTTTTTAAGTCCCATATGTTTTGACATAAGCCACCACTAATTTTTAGAACTTTCATATACAGATTTTTGCTCTTGCTTCCTCCAGCCTGGTCTCTTCCTTGTCTTCTGCTTGGCACACACATCCCTGGGTTCTACCCTAAAGTCTCTGTACAACTCACATGTTAAATAAATCTTAGCATGAGACACTTTAAAATGTTAAACCTCTTTTTTTTTAAGCTGAAGAATGTATTTTATGGGGTTTGCCCAGGGGAGTTCATTATTGCGAAGCTGGTTGTGGCACCTAAATAATTAACCTATAACCAATACACATGTGAAATTACTGCCTTAAGCTCGCCTTGGTGACTGTTTGCCATTAAAGTAGTAGGATAAATAATTTACGCCAAAATGGAAGCCTGAGATAACACGATTAAAACTGATAGCACTTGTTCATTAATTGTAAAAAATTGGAAGAAGCACAATTCCCCAAGTGCAAGATACCCTGAGGCATAAATGGTGTGTTAATTCTAAAATTGTGTGGACGAATAGATGAAGATCCTGGAATTGGTCAGCTGATGCAGTATCTAATTCAGTAAGGTGTGTTTGAAAGATTGTGCCAAATATTCATAGAAGGGCCAGTGTCTGTGTGCAGCTTTGAAATGCTTAGAAACAAGCATATAGACAAAAAAAAAAATTCTTAGATAAGAAAAGAAAGAATTATTTAGTTTCATTCTTATTTCATGGCAATGATTCTTGAACTTTTGCTGGTCTAAAATCACCAGGAGTACTACCCCCAAAGGAAATCCAAGAATATTTCTCTCAAATAAGCATTGTGGGTGATTCTGGTGCAAGTGCTTGGTGGACCAAAAATGAGGAAGCACGAGTCTGTGAAATTTGATGTGTTTGACCACCTTGTTGGCAAGGTCTCTGTCATATTTACTTGTACAGCTCCAGCATTTAGGTTGGTTTCTTTACTCAATAAATGTCATTTCTCCAGAGAGTACTTTATGCCTGGTTCTGTGCATAGAGTAGTCAATATAGCAGATGAGTTTTAATTGTTGGAATAGAAGGAGCAGTTTTTAATACCTCACCTGTTAGATCTTTCTCTCAAAGTGGCTCCTTATGCAACAATTTTAAGGTAATATATTGACATGCTTGTGGAAACTATGATAAAAAAGATGTCAAAGAAAGCAGTTCAAACCAAGTGTGAGACTATTCGATACACAATGGAAATAGTGCTTACACAGCGACTGTGTCAGTCTGTTCTGAGTGCTATAACAAAATACCACAGACTGGGTTTCAACAACAGGAATTCATTTCTCACTGTTCTAGAGGCTGGGAAGTCCAAGCTCAAGGTACCAGTATGGCTTCAGTCTGGTAAATACCTTCTTCTTGGTTTACCATGAGTGACTTCTCAATGTGTCCTCATATGGTGGAAGGAGAGTGTAAAAGAAAAACTCACTTCTTCTGTGTTTCTCTTTTATCCTCACATATTACCACCCTCGTAACACTTCTATGCCAGATGTGTGGGGATTTCCTCCACACCAAGCAATTCTCTGGGACAGCACCTGGGTGTTCTACAATTCAATTCAATTCAATTCAATTCAATTCTGACACTAACAGAGTTAACACAGACTTCATAGGTTAAGGACTCCGTCCCATGAGACAGCCCCCACTTCAGATGGCAACCACAAGTGGTAGGTTCACAGGTCATTCACAACTTCTGTTTGACTTGGCTATGAATCAGAGGTTCCTATTCATTACTTCCTCTCCTTGGATTGGATGATTAGCTGGAAGAGCTCACTGAGCTCAGGAAAACATGGAGATTTACCAGTTTATTATTTAATAAAGCATAGGATAAAGGATTCAAATAAACAACCAGAGGAAGAAAGAGACAGGACGAGGTCTGGAATGGTTCCAAGTACAAGAGCTTCTGTTTTCATGGAGCTGGGGTGCTCCACCTTCCCAGTATATAGGTGTATTCACCAACCTGAAGGTTCCTCCGATCCAGTACTTTTGAGATGTTAATGTAGGCTCCATTTCGCAGGAATGGCCAGTCATTAACTCAATTTCCAGTCATTCTTCCTTCCTGGAGAATGAGAAATAGAGGTAAAAGTTCCAAGCTTCCAATCATGGATTGGTCTTTCTGGTGATCAGCTCCCATCCTGAAAGCTATTCAGAAACCCACCGTGAGTCCCCATATTAGAATAAACGATACTCCAATCACCCAGGAAATTCCAAGGGATTTAGGAGCTTTGTGTCAGACACTTGGGTAAGACTAAATATTAGACCAAAAGATGCTCTTAGAGCTCTGATGCTTATGAAATCACAAGGTTTTTAGAAGGTTTGTGCCAGGAGTCAGGGACAGAAACCAACACATACATTCACTTTTATTTCACAAAGGCTAGCAAGCTTTCTGATCTTATTTACAAAGGCTCCACCCTTGTGACCTAAGCACCTTCCTGTCACCTCCAAATAGCATCACATCAGGCATTAGGATTTTAACTTGTGAATTCTGAAGGGAACCATTCAGACCACAGCAGCAAGAAAGATGGGAAAAAGTTGTGCTGTCTTCTTTACATTTTACTTCCCCACAAGCCATCAGGGCTGACCTTATTTCCTGGCCTAGACTCTCTCCAAGGATGCACTTTTATTGCTAAAACTAGAGGTTACCATGGTCTAATGGAGAATAAAACCTCTAACAAATGGCTTTTAGTCTGATGTACGTATTGTATAAAGGATGGTACGTGAATGTGGGTCAAGTTTGCAAATATGATGTATATGTTTGCTCACTGTAGTTTGCATTGGGTGTGGGGGACAGGCTGTAAGCAGGCAGGATCATTATGGTCTAAGGCTTAGTTTTAAGATTAAGCCTTTTCCACCCTTTTAATACTAAGATCTTTTCAAAACTAAGCTTTTTCCCACACTCTTGACTGTTGCATGATGTGGGGTGGTGCACTCTTATGAGGATGCACTCATCTTGTTTCAGATGACTGACTTTGTATCAGAGACTTTCTTTGTTGTATATTGGCTTAAAGGTTTTGATTTCTACAATATAAAATGGGGCAGAGGAGTCCATGCTGTAGGAGAGCAGAGAAAGGCCATGTGGAGGAGAGGAGAAGCAGCCAAGATGGCAGAGTGCTGAGGGAGAAGCCAGTTTGTGCAGAGTTTGTGCAGAGAGAAGGTGTTGGGCAGATAAAATATATTATGCTCATGTAAAGCCAGTGGCCAAGGACATTATCACACCCGCCTACCCAGTGTAGGTTCACATTTGATTCGGACAGTCGGTAATGAGACAATGGAACCAAGAACTGGTGAGCCATCAGCTTTAATCCTAGCTTGCACCCGGCGGGCAAGTAAAAACACACACTGGGCTTCAAAACCCAATCATTCAGTGCTCACAAAGCTACTGACTTATCCGAGTTTCCTAGAATCAAAGGTTTCTAGCTCACCAGCCTTATTCACCTCTGTTTCCCAGCTCCTTCTCCAGCACAAACTCTGCTCAAACTGACTTCTCCCTGAGCACTCTGCCATCTTGGCTGCTTCTCTTAACCTCCTCCACATGGCCTTTCTCTGCTCTCCTTTCTAATACTAATTTCAGGAACCAAGAGAGAGCAAGCTCCTAATCTGCCCCACTTTATAGTGTAGAAATCCAAATCTTTAATCCAATCTACAAACAAGAAAGTCTCTGATACAAAGTCACTTATCTGAGGCATAATGGGAGGACTCCTCTTGAGAGTGCACCACCCAACATCATCCAATCAGTCAAGGGTGTGGGGGAAAGCTTATTCTTAAAACTAAGCCTTAGGCTATAATGACCCGGCCTGCCCACAGCCTGTCCCCCAACACACATTAATATCAACAGACCTCCATGTGGGCAGCACCATCTTTAACAAAGTGAGCATAATATATCTTATCTGCCCAACAGCTCACTTTATTAAAGATGGCGCAGCCCACGTGGAAGCCTGTCACTCAGGTGATATTAGTTGCCCTTATGCTTGGGATGGGCGTAATTATATTACTGTGTTGGGGGGACAGGCTGTAAGCAGGTAGGGTCATTATAGCCTAAGGCTTGGTTTTAAGACTAAGCTTTTCCCCACACCCTTGACTGATTGAATGATGTAGGGTGGTGCACTCTTATAAAAAATCCCATTACGCCTCATATAAGCGGCTTTGTACCAGAGACTTTCTTATTTGTAGATTGGCTTAAAGGTTTGGATTTCTACATTATAAAGTGGGGCAGACTGGGAGCTTGCTCTTTCTCAGTTCCTGAGATTAGCATTAGAGAGGAGAGCAGAGAAAGACCACATGGAGGAGGCCAGGAGAAGCAGCCAAGATGGTGGAGTGCTGAGGAAGAAGCCAGTTTGTTCAGGGAGAAGGAGATGGGGAACAGAGGTGAATAAGTCTGGTGAGCTAGAAACTTTTGATTCTGGGACACTCGGATAAGTCAGTAGAATTGTGAGCACTGAATGAGTGGGTTTTGAAGCCCAGTGTGTGTTTTTTACTTGCCCGCCAGGTGCAAGCTAGGATTAAAGATTATGCCCCACCAGTTCTTGGCTCCATTGTTTCATTACTGTCTGTCCAAATCTAATGGGAACCTGCATGGGCCAGGTAGCTGTGATGGTGGCCACGCCTACTGGCTTTACAGAAGGAGATGGGGAACAGAGGTGAATAAGGGTGGTGAGTTAGAAACCTTTAATTCTAAGAAACTCGGATAAGTCTGGGTTTGGGAGCCCTGAATTGAAAGGGTAGTGTTTTCCCACTGTGTGTATTTCTTGCCCTCCATGTGCAAGCTAGGATTAAATGTAACAGCCCATGAGTTTTTGACTCCGTTGTTTCATTACCGTCTGTCCGAATCAAATGCGGACCTGCACGGGCCAGGCGGTTGTCATGGTGGCTGTGGCTACTGGCACTATAGTGAACTTTGTAGCAAAGCTTGCTAACTTCATCTAAGGTGGTCAGAGGAAATGTTAAGGAATTGCTGTTAAAGCTGAGAATTGAAAAATCAGTCTCAGTTAGCTAAGCCTAGAGTATAGGAGTGGGATGGGTGGGGGAAATTTTTACGGAAAGCAAACTGAACACTCTGTGGGGTGATTTAGAAGAAAAAAGTCTAATTTGTAACAAAAGCTGAAAAACCAGTAAGGCTGGATCCCTAGAGAGGGATGGGAGATAGGCTGAAAAGATAAGCAGAGGTTAGACCAAGGAGAAGTTACAAGTCACTGAAGTTTTCAACTGAATGACTCAGCACTTAACAAACATTGTGATGGAACATCACAATAATCTCCAAATTGAGAAATAATCTCAAAGTTCATAAATGTCCTTGAACTTTGATTCGTCAGACCCTATTGCCATGGCAACAGAACTGCATTTGGTTTGAGGCTAGTAACATACCCACTCCCAAGGAATGAAGCAAAATAGGTCTAATACAATCACGTTCATTTTCTTGCTCTTAGCCAGTTACTTATTATCTCAACCTCCATTGTGATGAGGAGGCTGAAATAATATATAACCTCTGTCTGGCCAATCAGATGTAAGAGTAAATGTGGTGAGGTCTTGTCTTAGTTTCTTATTACTGCTGTAGCAAATTACAACAAACTTTGTGCCTTAGCCCACAGATATGTTCTTTTAACATTCTGGAAAACAGAGGTCCAAAGTCTGTCTGGTTGGGCTAAAGTTGAGGGGTCAACAGAGCTGTTCCTTCTGGCGACTTCAGGAAAAGATCAGTTTCCGGGTCTTTTCTAGCTTCTGGAGGTCACCTGCATTCTTGACTTCTGGGTTCTTCCTACCTTCACCACGACCTCCTGCCAGTCATTATTACCTGCCTCCCTTCTGTGTCACCCCCCCCTCTGCCTCCCACTCATAAGGACATGTGATTACATTTAGGGCCCACCCAGTTAATACAGGGTAATCTTCTTTCTTAAAATTCTTAATCACATCTGCAAAGTCCTATTCTCATATAAGGTAACATCCACAGGTTCTGGGGACAAAGATGTGGATATGGTGGCCATTATTCAACCCACCAGTAGGTCTCTGGGTAAGTTTTACTTTCTGATAATTGGAGAACCCTCTTTTAAATCTCCTTTTCCTTGTTAGAAATTGTTGGGAGAGACTTATATTTTTGTAACCATGGTTTTTCATTAAAAAATTATGTTTCCCTAGTATTATTGAGGTTTGATTATCAAATAAAAATTGTGTATATCTAGGTTGTAAAATAGGATGTTATTTTTAAAAGATGGGAATGTGATGTCTTAATATACATGTACATTGTGAAATGATTAACACATCCATTATCTCACATACATTTGTATGTGCATGTGTGCTGAGAATACTTAAGATCTACTCTCTTAGCAAATTTCAAGTATACTTTATAGTATTATTAACTATAATCATCAGAAGTTAATCATCTTATAACTGAAAATTTGTACCCTCTGACCAGCATTTCTTCACTTCTTTCACTGCCCCCCACCACCCGCCCCCAGCCTCTGACAATCACCGTTCTACTCTATGGTTCTTTCGAGTGTGACTTTTTCAGATTTCACATAGAGGTGAGATCATACCGTGCTTTTCTTTCTTTGCCTGGCTTCTTCCACTTAGCATAATGTCCTCCAGGTTCATCCTTGCTGAGGCTTTGATGTCTGGAGGTTCTGCAGCCATTTTATAACCAGTAAGTGACATCAAAGAATTAAAACCTCACACACGGGGGACAAAAAGAACCTATGTTCTTTATAACAAAGTTGAACTGCCGCACAAAACCATGAATATTATGCCTCCAAATTTCCTGTTAGGTGAGATGATTGTGTTTTCTGTTTATGCCACAGTTAGTAGATATTTTTCTTTGCATTTGAATACATCCTCACTGTGCTCCACTTGAAAAATGAAATTTGGTGCTTTTTGCAGCCAGAAAATGTTCTGATCACCATCTGAATATTAATACAGAAACAAGTACTTCCAGAGATAGAAAAGAATAGAGAGAACATTGGGGTCAGCCTCTCTATTTGAAAGATTACTAAGTTGAGGCTCTGAGAGGTGATAGGTTTCTGCAAAGTCAACAGCCAAAATTATTTCACAACCGGATTGCAATTTTATCTCAATAATATCTCCCATGAAGCCTGGGGACAATTGAAATGATAGATTTGAGGATAAAAAAGCAAAGAACAAACATGTTATGCTTTCTCTGGGACTCAGGCTTTAACCAGGTTTCTAGTTCTAACATAATAGAATTTAATGGGGAGAGCTCTTGACATTAAGAGGCAAAATTTATATTTAAAAGGCTAAGATCATGACATATTAGAGCACTCTAAGGATGCTGGCAATGAATACCAAGAGTAACTGATTGTTGTTATTATACAAGAACAAAGAAGTTGATTCTCTGGAATTAAAGGTGGTTCAGTGTCATTGTTGCTCATGGGGAGGAGTAAGCACCTGGATTCCTTTTTTGCTCGGGACAGCTTTATCCAAATAAAATGCTGTGTGTTTCATCATCCATAATGGAAAGTGCCCGTCACTCCATGAACATCATCATATGGTTGGTGGTCGGTGGATAATGGAGCTCTGAGTGTCAAGGTGACTGGCTTTCAATGCACACAAAACTAAAAATTATAGACCTGTCACTCCAGAGGCAGGCCACAATTAGCTGTCTATGCAACTTGAAATTTCCATTTTACCAGCTGAGTAATCAGCCGACAGGAGTTTCTCATTTTAGGTACACTTTGAAGCCTTTTGTGCACCCATCTTTTAAAATGTGGATTCTAAAGTAAATAAACAGTGCACGTAATCAGATATCTTATTTTTACAAACAGCCCTTTCTCAAATATACCTGCAAACCTCAGTATTGTCACAATAGTAACAACAATAATGTGACACAACAATATAAGCCTTGGGTATTTTATTTGGGGATAGGAAAAGTTCAAACTAAAAATAATAAGAATCATGCCTTAATATTGGGGGTCCAGGGATGAGAAACAGACACTGATATTTTGGCAGCAGATGACTTGATAAAGTCAATAAAGTAAGGAGTAAAATCCGTATTAAAAGTCAAAACTTGGGAATTTTAAGCTTGGAAACACTCACTGACTCACAACTGCCATTTGCCTGCTTTCTACTTAGATTTGATTTCTCACTACGTATCTGAGTTCTATCTTTTTTACTATGTCCCCTCTTTTAGAGCCAGAGAAAAGGATGCTGAAGTGAGGTCTATTGGGAAATTGTATTGCAATTTTCATTCAGCTGCTGTGAATACAGTAAACCCCAGGGTGGTACAATCTCAGGTCAGATTGTGGACCAACTAGTTACACCTGGATCTTCTCTACCCTTCTTGTCCCGTGCCCCTAGTTCAATTGGTTGGAGCATCTTCCTAATGCGCTAGGTTGTGGGTTTCGGTCCCTGGTTAGGAGGCCATGCAGGAATTGACCAGTGGATGAATGGATGGGTAGAGCAACAAATTGATGGGGTTTTTTCTCTCCCTTTCTCTCTATCTAAACTCTAAAGTAATTTTTTTTTAAGTGAGAGAAGTGGAGATAGTGAGAAAGACTCCCACATGTGCCCCTATTGGGATCCATCCAGCAACCACCAACTGGGGCTAATGTTCAAATCCAATGAGCTATCTTTTATACCCAAAGCTGACATGCTTGAACCAACCGAGCTATCCTTAATTCCCAGGGCCAAGCTTGACCAGTCAACCTACTGGCTGTGGGAAGAGAAGATAGGAGGAGGAGAGGGAGGGGGAATGAATCAGATGGTAACTTCTCTTGTGTGCCTTGACCAGGAATTGAACCAGGGATGTCCATACACTGGGCCTACACTCTATTCACTGAGCCAATCGGCCAGGGCCAAGAAATTTTTCTTAAAAAATTACATTGACAAGCCACAAGAACATACATGAAGTTGACAATTAATAATTAAGGACAAGATCCAAAGTCTGAGATCAGAAGTCTTTCAGTGAAATTCTCTCAACAAGTCTTGGAAATCTCAGGATTTTATTTAACTTTCTATCAGGGTTGTGATTATTGGCAATGTTGTGCAAGCTTACAAGAAACAGAAGAGATTTGACTGGCATAGTAAAGAACTAAATTTATATTGTATTGAAATAGGTCTTAACTAGACTGTTGATAAAGATTGACTTTTCCATTGTTTTGAATGACCAAGTGTCATATTTCACAGCAAATTGATTTCAGAACCTCAGTCAAATAGTCACTGTTGTGTAACTCAGATTATGCAAAGATCATTCTGCAACAGCAACTGAGAATAATCCAAAATTTAGGGCATGGTTTCTCCCTAATTTCTCTTTTTTTGGTGAGAGTGTATAGTTAGTTTTTAAAAGACCAAAGGACTTTCCTTTTCATCTCTCTAGAAAGAAAAAGCTATAATCTAAGATTACATGAGGCTTGACTATCTATATTATAAGAATCTAAACTTAGTGGTTGGTTAATATTCTGTCTTCCATTTAGAAAAATAGTAAACTTTGTTGTTGATTTCTACTGATTAGCACAGAAAGGGGAAGGCTTTTCAAATCCAAGATAGAATCTCTTTAATTCCAAAAGTGTCCATTTAAGAAATGCAAACTGTGAAGATATGCAAAGGCGATTTTTCTCTAACGGAAATCATTCTCAAATGAACAGAACAAGCAAATGTGGACTTAATTAGGTGGAGTCAGATGGCTATTAATTATTCACCTTTCCAGGGTGAGAATGGCACTGTTACTAAAGAAATGAAATAAGGCATGCTGTTGGCTTCTTTCCATTTCTTTCTGTTGCTGCTGCTCTGTTCTGAATTGGTTAAAGATGTCATAGCTAGAAGGAGAATGAAAACCTGTCCTTCCTTTCACAACTGGGGTAGATTGCCTTTGGAAAAATGTAGCATCCTTCATGGAAAGAAAATGTAACTGGCTATCTGCTTTGAGACATAATAAACCTTCTTATGTTTGGAATATACAATACACATCTGTCATACTTTCTATAATACTTTAAAAATAACTAATGTTTCTCCTCATTTCCATATATTCTAGAGTTGGGGAAACCAACCAAAGTGGCCAATAATTCAAATAGATGTTAATAACACAAGGATCACATCCATTTACTTTTGCACAGCCTCTTTATTTTTATTTTTTTACTTTTTGAGAAGGAAAGAGACGGGGGGGGGGGAGAGAGAAAAACATGAAGGGAGAGAGACTAGAAGCATCAACTCATAGTTGCGTCACGTTAGTTGTTTTTCACAGGTGCCATGACCGGGGGCTAAAACGAACTAGTGACCCCTTGCTCAAGTGAATGACTTTGGGCTCAAGCCAGCAACCTTGGGCTTCAAGCCAGTGACCTCTGGTCTCAAGCCAGCAACCTTGAGAATCATGTTGATGATCCTGTGCCAGTGACCCCAGGCTCAAGCTGGTGAGCCTGTGCTCAAGCTGGCAACCTTGGGATTTCGAACCTGGGACCACAGCATTCCAGATTGTCACTCTCTTGTGCCAGCACCAATCAGGCTTCACAGTCTCTTTTAAAAACATTTCTTAAGCATCAACTCCCTTACCCAGGTAACATTTAAATGATATATATGGAGCCTACATATGAAATACACTTAAAACCAATGAAGTAAATGATCAGCATTTATCTTGAGTACCAAAAATGAGTTAGTTCCAGGAGTAAAAAGTAGGGTTTGAAATAACCTAGGGATAAGATGTAACAAATTTGGTTTCTAGTCCTGGCAGTGATAGTGACTACTTGTTACCTACTTCTCAATATTGATTAAAATATTTGTCAGTGTATATGTGTATGTTGGAAGGTGATGAAGGGTGGGACAGGTTGGGGCTGGAGGGAGTAGAGCCAGGAAGAAATTCACCACACTTGAATATTGTTTCTAAGAAGCGAAATGATTCTGTTATCATGCCTACATTCTAATTATATGTGTACACTGCACACATTTAATTCTTTAGGTAACCGAATGTTAACTGCTTTTTATAGCTGAGTCAACCAATACCTAAGAAGACAAAGTGACTTAGTTCAAATTGGACAGCTAGTCAATAGCAAAGGAGGAGCTAGATTTTAGACTCTCAGTCTCTGATTTCCTTTGTCAGATACATTTATTTTTTCCTAAATGAGTTGTTTTAACTATGAGACTCTGAAAATAAGCAACCTTTTCAAAATAGTGTGATGCTTCAAAAAGCTTCTGTAAAGGTTGAAATAACAATATCATCTTAACAAGTCCATTATAAATTTTAATTCAAGCATAGAAAAATATGGTCCATTTTATGTCAATTAAACCATCTTTTAAATTCCACAACTATAAGGGAAACAAGCTTTAGATAAAGAGGATGAGGTTCCATCCCTTAAAAGCACATTGTTGGGGGAGAGGTATGTAAAGCATAGAACAGGAGTCAGAAACAGTGAATCAGCTTGTGCAGTGGCTATGATTCATTGGTGAAGCTGGAAACTGTTCACAGAAATGTGTATTTGTAGATATGTGCCAGAAGTTTGTCTTAAATTTACAACAGCTGATATTATTTTTTAAAAGCAATATTCCTTTTGTTAAAGTTTAGGAATCATGTAACAAAGTGTCCCCCAACCTCCCCCCCCTTTTTTAGTAGAGGAATCAAATTAGACCACAGTTTTCTTAAGACTTTGATTTATCAAAGGTACTGTTTATTACAATAAACATTCTCGTTTTACTAAATACAACAGACTTTTAGTCTCTAAATTAAGAGAATTCCACTGTACCCCTGCAAATATAAATATATTTCATACCGGTTTCTGCATTTGTAAGAAGGGTAGGTGAGTCAGAAACAAAATAAATACTATGGGGAAGGTTATTTATGGACATATGTAATAATAAATTAAACTCCAAATTAGTTCAGTCTTAATCAATCATTCTATTTCTCTCCCAAATCTCAATTTATTACTATTTCGTAACAGATTCTCTGCATGTTTTAACTTGCTGATACCGTGGTGTTGTTTTGCAGGAAAAAGTACCATTTTTTTCCCCAATGGGACAGATGTTAACCAAATTTTATAGCTTAGTTAAACTATTTTTTTGCAGATCCAGAATTATGTCATTACTATAAATTTTCTTAAAATTATATGTACATAAAGACTGACCATTTATTGAATGTATCATTCTTTGTTAAGATTATAGGTGGGCTTTATATCCCATACTAAAGTGGTCATAAATAATATACTGACTGGTAAGTCAGGTTTATATTAAAAGCAGAGTTTTGTGGTTTATCTTAAATACAAGCGTTCTCCGTTCTCTTATTGTTAAAAAGAGAAAGTCAGTTAGCTGTAGTTTATCTCTCCCTCCAGCCCCCGAACCCCCAATTCATCAGGTTAAGTTTTGTGGGGCTTTTTTTTTCTAGAAAAATATTCTGTCACATCATGTGCGTGTATCTGTCACTGGATCTGAATTGCATGTGAATTATACCTTGAATAGATTCCGCAAACTGAAGAAGTGAAAATGTTCCCCTTCTGAATATTTTAGACTTGTATGAGTTCTCTAATATTTTTGTTTTTGTGCAAGGCTGCTTGTAAGGCAGCCTGGAGCCTTGAATGCTGACAGCCTCCATTAGCATTAATGCTGTTCTCTTATCTCCCCTCGCTCTGCTCTGCTCCCCCCTCGCTCTTTCTTGTCTGACGGTTCCCTAACATCGTTGACAAGGCTGACACCACCAATCAGCTTCGACTCAGCAAGGTCACTGTTCAGACTTGACTCGTGATTGGCTGCTGCGCTTCAGCGTGTTATTACTGTCTGATTTGATCGGAGGCAGGGGGTGGTCTCCAATCAAACAGAGAAAAGGTCCTAGAGAAGGTAATTAAATCCTGTCAGAGGCAATTATCGGTTCCAGGGCCATGACTCTGGCCCTGAATGCAGATGATCTGAAACTGTATTCTTGTAGAAATTCAAGAGGGCTCCTGGCATGGTTCAGCTAGGCATAAAGGACGCAGCATGCTTTCTGCAAACAATGCAGCTCTGTATTTTGAACCTTTCTGCCTTTTCCCCCTTTTACCTAAAGACTTCTGTTTTCGTGATCAAAAATATTCCTTTTCAGGTCACATTCTAATTCATATAATAGATAAGGTTTTCCTTTCTTGTATATAAATAATGACAAGTTTTTCCGAAGAACTTCTGCCCCCAACACGAGCTGTAACAAACAGCTTTTAGCAAAAAGCGACCTAAAGCCTTCAGTGGAAGGACACCAATCTGCGGTTTAGAGTAAGGGAGAAAAAAAAGTAAAGCCTGGAGCATGGATGTTCTGCCAGAGGTGGACCTTGCCCTGTCTGTTTACACCTTACCATAGGGATGATGGAGTTTGCTGCTGTAACGAACCTGCAAGTTTCTCCAAGTCAGTCTGGTGACGGCAGTATGTATTTAATGGCTACAATTTGTACAGGACAGAAAAAAGCTGCAGCAGCTTTCAGTATGTGGAAAAAAAATGCCATCCCTTCCTCCTCTCCCCAAATATGTAGGAGAGTTAAAGTTTTAAACGGGATGTCTGGAAAACAGAAAGAAAGGAACGTTGTATGTTTAATTGGGAGAGGAAAGCAAAGATCGATTCCATAGGTGTACTTTTGCTCATATAGAGACAGAAGACTTCAGTTTTGTTTCCTGTGTGATTTCCCTCAAACTGTTATAAACTGTTATAAAATATGCTTTGTGGATTTTTGTTCAAGAACCTAGCGCTAGAATGTAAACCTCCGTCCAAATTCTGGATAATATTAATTGTTCTAAATAGTATCACTTATTTGATCCAGGATGAAAGTACATCTTAAAATTTCTATATTCTCATTTTCTTGTCTTTAACAGACTTTTTTGAAATATTGAACTCAATAAATGTCCACTTTTCAAATGGAAAGATTTGATTCCACCCTTTGGGTTTTTCAAGCATGGGCATTATTATTTTCATTTTTCAAGAATTAAGTTGTTCAAAACACCATTAAAACAATTTCTGCATTGTTGCTGATGAAACAGTTTAACCACTAAGGTTTCTCCCGAGGGAACAGTTAACTTTCCACTAATCTTGGTTGTTTTCTTTGTTTCTAAAACACCATATTCCTTATTATGCCTGACTTTGTTTTGTTAAAACATAAACAGATGCTTTAAGCAAAACATCATTTTAAAAAAGTAGTCCTTGCTACTATTCCATTAATCACGATGAAACACCAGTTTGGGAAAGAAATTGGAGGGAGAAGATTTTAATAATAATAAAGACTGCTTTGAACAGTCCTTGGCTAGATTTAAAAAAATCTCCAATCCAAATCTGCACCCATGACTGTGAAAATGATGTTTAATTCATCCTATATTGTGTTTTGGAAACATCACAGGCTTCATCAACTTCCCTAATAAAGATAAAATAGATATATAGATAGAAGCAAACTGCTCATGGATTCAGCACCATATTTTGGGTCATTTTAGAACCAAGCTTCGCTGCTATTTCAGAACCTTGTTGCTTTTCCTCTGTTGGAGTAACAAATCTCTGTTTCATTTTTGAGTTAGGGTGTTTATTTTTCTTTGATCAAATAATTGTATATTACTGTGGGGCTAGATTGCAGTATTTAGTTTGGTTTCTATTGAAGGGGTAGCTGTTTCAACGAATACACCTTTTCTGAAAGAAATCTTTATCTGTGAAGAAGAAACAGTTTTTGTAAGTAAAATTTTAAAAATACTTAAATATATTCCCCTAATAATTTTTTTCTTCTTAAGTGAGAGGCCAGGGAGGCAGAGACAGACTCTCACATGTGCCCCATCTGGGATGTACCTGACAAGTCCCCCACCGAGGGATGCTCTGCCCATCTGGGGCCACTGCTTTGCTGCTCAGCATCAACCGAGCTATTTTAGTGCTCGAGGCATGGCCATGGAGCCATACTCAGTGTCTGGAGCCAACTTGCTCAAACTATTGGAGCCATGGCTGTGGTCGGGAAGAGAGAGAGAGAGAGGGAAAGAGAGAGAAAGATAAGGGAAAGAGATACAGAAGTAGATGGTCACTTCTTCTGTGTGCCCTGACTGGGAATCAAACCTGGGACTTCCACACCCTGAGCAGACACTCTACTGCTAAGCCAACTGGCTAGGGCCACAAGTTAAAACCTGTGCTTCCAAAAAAGAAAAATAAAATAAAAAAAGTGTGTGTGTGTGTGTGTGTGTGTGTGTGTGTGTGACTGGATCATATGTGTTTAGTTTACTGAAAAGTTCTTTCTACTCAAGGCATCATTATCCTCGTTTCCTTAAATGCAGCTTTCAAGCTCCCTCACTAGAGTGAAAGCTACTTGAGGGCAAGAATATTACCTAGCCTACTCCATCTGGTATACCTGGAAACCCAATAAATAGGAGATTGTATCAATCCACAGACCTTTATAGGGCATTCATATAGCCTCTGTGACATGAGACCACTTCCAACTTGAAATCCTGGCAATGATCATTAGCTATATGCCTAATTAAAATTTTAAACATTTTTTAATCAGAGAAGGGTGATAACTAAGGTGTCCTGTTGTGGAGTGGACCATGATATGCTGATTATTACCTATGTTTTAATTTGTGTTTTAAATAAAGATCAAAGCTTTTTTATGCTGTTCATGAATTCTATGACCATTTAAACACCAACCATTAGAATTGCCTTAATGCAAAATATCTGAGGTCCTTAGAATTAGAAAGGTAGACTGTCTGCACGATATGTCTTTAAAAGGTTTGTAAACAGAACTCTCCAGGGAACAGTAGGTTATATTGAATATTAAAAAATATTTTTAAATTTAGAATGTTTATGCAAAGCATAGAAAACAAGTCACATTTATCTCCTCATGTTTGGTTGCTTTGTTCAGTGTTATTGGAATGGGAATAGAGGATTCACCTTTTAATTGGTCTTTTCCAGATTTCTGGTGAGATTCCTACTATGACCACTGCAGAAGCACACAGCCCCAACAAAGCCCACTGGGGTATGTTTTTAGTATAGTGCATAAGGAAACAGTAGTTTATGAGTAACAGGAGCTGGGTATGCAAACCCCTGACCAGTGCCAGAATAAGTGTACCCCACTGATTACTGAGAGCACAGAACATACTCGAGTAAACAAGATAAAAGCCATCTGTGATTTCTTATTTATAAGTTGGAATTTCTCAAAAGCAGTTCAAAAGAAATAAAAAGACATGATGTGAAATACCTGTTAAGCAATATGTACAAGAACTACATATTTTTTAAAATGAGGGTTGGCAGTGAAAAATTAGCTGGACCTTACCACGTAGGGGATGAAAAAATTAACTTTCACTGTTCTGTGGCATTGCTGTGAATTTGCTGTGTTGCTAGCCTAGAAGTCACCCCTCCAGGGAGCTGAAAACTTACCAGATTTTATTAATTTATTGGCTCTGCACTGAAGTGTATTGTAAACCAACTTTAAGTACTTCATTTCGCTATTTATTCACATGCTTACCGAAAGAAGCAGCTTTTGCTACAAACCCCAAGGGTTTCCATAATCAGTTATATTATGGCTTTTCTCAGCCTGAGGATGTGAAATCTAAATACATTTAAATATTTTATTTGATGTTTCTTAAAGGGTGTCACCTTCATTGCTGATTTGCAAAATTAGGGACATATTCTTTCAGGGGGCAGCATCAAGGTTGTGGATTGAGGGTGGAGTTGAAGAATGATCTCCTTTTTCTATTTACAGTAAATGCCAATTTTACTGCCTTCTTCTAGAAACACAAATCTGAAAATGTGGATTGTAGGAATGCTAATTTTAGAACAAGTGTGAGGTTGACTGGTGGGTGGGGAGGACAGGGAGCCATGGTTTGGTGCTGGGAGATCTGAAAGCTAAGAAAAGAGAATAAAGAAAAAATGGGAGTAATGGAAGGACTGCTAGGAGAGAGTTGAATGAGGAAAGAAGGAAAAGGGGCACCTGGCTGGAAGTCACAGGACTTGGTTGGATATTGGGTTCTGTTCTCACTAGCCACCAGGAATGTTAGCTGTGATCAGCCCTGTTCAGCCTCTGCTCCATATTCTCCCCTCTCCCCAGGCTTACCATGCCAACTGTGGGACCCTCAGTTATATCTGAATGTTAGACAGATAATGGAGAAAGTTTTAGCAAAAATGTGTCCTAAGTATTACATGAGACATGCTAAAAGATTATTTCATTTTTAAGTGAGCTTCACTTTTCTTGGCATTTTCTTTGCTAAATCTGGCTACTCTACCACCTGACTCACTGATACCGGAAGCCTAGTATGGGCAGATTTAGACATTCTCCAAACATGGCTGCCAATATCAGTGACCATCTGAAAATTGTTCCTTGATCAAATTTCTATTAAGAACTTAGAAGTTAACTTCTTGCTTCTATCCTTTGTCATCTTTATATTCCGTGGTCTTATACCCAGAGCTTGCTGTCCATCTCCTGACTTGATCACTCCCTTTTTTCTCTTCTCCCAACTCCCTGCACAGTATCCCAAGCAGTCCACAATCAATTACTGACAAAGTCCTCTTAGAAGATAGAGTCTCTTCCTTTCTTAACAGAAACCCTGCTCTTTCTTAAGGATATTACTTCCTTTGTAACTTGAGTGGAGGCCATTCTTTATGAGATACTCAAAAACTATGGAGCAAGAAAATGGGACAGGGGTGTGAGGAGGTGTTCTCATTGTTACACTAAATCCCAAGAGAAAACCTCTTGCTTTTTGAGAGTCAATTCCATCTGTTTTTACCATTTTCTTCCCATCTTTGCTGGTAACTTCTCATTTTCTATTCATTCCTTTACAGGTGAAACTGTCAGGTAATAAATTAACAACTGTCCTACTCTCTTCCATATATATATATATGGAACTTCTATCATTATCCATGAGCATTTCAACATTCATATATAAAGTCTACTGACACCTTGCTCCCATCAAGAAGAGGGGACCACTAACCCATCTTTTCAGTCTGTTCTGGGCCTTGTGACCTTTTTGTCCAATTGAATGTGGCAGAAAGAACACTGAGTTAGCTTTGAGCCAGAATTTTTAGAAGCCTTATAGACTTCAGCCCAGTGGCTTAGCGAACATAACTGGCGCCCGGGGCACGACACTTTATTGACGCTCCCCTGAGGGCGTAGCATGCTCTTCTTGTTTGTCTTGGAGATCATTGACACCCCTCAGCAAGTAGCACCGGGGGCCTGATAGACCCCCTTGCTCCTCCCCCCCTCGCTATGCTACTGCTTCAGCCTTTCTTTCTCTCTCTCTTTTTCTATTTCTGCCTCTATCTCTGTCTCTAGCTCACTCTTCATTAGAACACTTCCACCTTGAAAATAGGGTGAATATAAATGATGGGAGATAGAGACCACATGGGGCAGAGACAAGCAGACTCACTGAAATGCAACTACCAGGCAATAATGAATAAGGTTCATCTAGTCCCAGCAGAACTGCGAACTAAATGTAAGAATCAATAGTTCCTACCTACACCAGAAGAGTCGCAGCTTTTCTGGCTGTCCCAGTCATCCCAGCCAACTCAGAGGACATGAGCTAAATAATAAATAGTTGTAGTTTCTGCCTCTAGGTTATGGGGTGATTAAGCAGGAAAATTTAGATGAATGCTTTGGAATCTGGATCACCTTTTTCTTCCTAGGTATGAGTCTTATTGTAATTCCTGAGAAATTTCATCATCCGTATAGAAATGTTACTGACACCTTTTTCTTATATGATTTAGCTTCTTTGTCTTTAAAGAAGTTCAGGAGAAAAGGGCAGAAAAGGACAAAGGGGAGTACAACCAAGTCTCTAGGTTGTGATCTACAAGGAGAAATCTTTTTTGGATTGACAGCAGAGCTAATGACAGGCAAGTAGAAAACCTGTTAAAAGAAGCACAAGTCTATATAGTTTAATCAAACATTTCTGCCTAAAAGGTATCTTCTTCTAAATCTGCATGATCCATATTTCCTTAAATAAAAAATCTGACCTTAAGAATTGGACAACTGCAGTAAAGGTTTGATTCAAATAGGTTATAATTAAAGAGAGTCCATTGTTATGAGATTTCAAATAATATAACAATTGTGTGATAACAAGAATATATTTTTTTCATTTAATAGACACCTGAGGTCTGAGGTGATGAGGTACCAACAGATACATTTTAATGGCTTCCAAGTTTTAGATGGGAGTGATGAGCCCTGAGTGGTGGTAGGAAATAATGTGAGGATATTCATGGAGGTAAATTTTGCAAGCTACTGATCAGATGGAAAATAGACATTAACAGTGGAAGAAGGTGCTGAAGGAGAGTGGGCACCACTGGGCATTTGGTTAATCTCATGAAATAGCAAATACAACTCTCTGGTGTCCCCTTTCTCCTTTGTAAAACCAGTGAGTTGGACTAAAATTGAAGCAGCAAATTTTTGACATGCTTACCAACACTTCCTCTTTCCATGGCCAACCAGATTTTATAATCAATTACATTCCACTGTCCCATTAAGCATGGATGTGGCTTCTGAACATTTTTCAGTCCAGCAATACTAGCAACTCAATTAAAACTTAGAGGTGACAGACCAGATGGAAACTTACTCCTTCATCCCAGACTAGATGACCTCAAACAACTTTTGCAGTATTCAAATTCTTTTCATGTGGAAAAATCTCAATGCTTCCTTTTATTTCTGTTTTAGGAGATGTTACAAACTGTGGCATAAAATAGCCTGACTGCTCACAGCAAATTATTTGAGGTCTCAGAAAAAAAGTCAGTATAATGTTTGTTCTTTTCAATCTCTTTTTCAAAATTCTAAGCAAAGACAACCAAAAGAGACATTTAAGTTTAATTTTATCAAGAGGAAGGGGAGATTGATTTTTGATATGCCTAACCATCATATTATCAGATATATAAATTTCAAGAACCCAACATTCAATTTTGTGTGTCTTTTTTCTTTCTCATATATGTCATATTGTAATTCCATTTTGAAGATACAACAGTTTTGTTGTTTCATTGGATTTTTCTTAAAGCGTAACCCAAACCTAGCCTTGAGAGCAGAACAAAAGTCTCCTCTAAACACAAAACCAGCCTTTCTCTCAAATATTATCTGCATTTCTCTTCTTTGTTCTGACAGAAAGTGGCACTTCTCAAATTACGCATGTTGGAAAATTGTAGAGCAGGGGTGACACTTAGATTTTAATAAAGGCTTATTAACATATCTTGAATAATCTTACCCTCTGCTTATGACACCAAAGGTTGCAGAAATGTAGGTTGTATTGTTTTGAATTTTATTCTACCAAACAACCTTAAGAAAAGCCAATATTGACCATATATTGAATATATAGATGAATTATATAAAAAAAATTTTCTTCTTTAGTTCATACATTTTTGGGTCATTTTGCATTTTTAAAAATATGTTTTGTTGTCTTTACAAGTATAATCAAGGTTCAATGTGGAAACCTTAGTAAATACAGAAAACAAAAGGGAAAAAATGACTCAAATTTCTCCCACCCCAAAGTTGACATGCTTATCATGCTTTGATGTCCTTAGTCCTTCGTTCTCTCTCCCTCCCTGTCACCACACCCTCCTTCCCTCCCTCATTCTTTTCCTTCCTTCTCTGGCTTCATGAAGCATTTATTGTTACCTTTAACAACATGCTATAAATGCTTCAACATAAATGCATATTCCTTCTCAATAATTTTGTACTGAGGTAAACCTTAAGTGAAATACACTGAAAAATTTTATGAGTTATAAATACGTGTAACAACGTATTTATGTACCAAACACTACAATCCAGATATAGAAAATATTCCACCTTTTAGTCAATTCTTTACCTTAACTTAATTCCCAATGCTAATCTTAGTGTAACTAATGTCTAACTTTGCCTGTCTTGAACTTATTTAGATAAAATTAAACAATATGTAGTCTTTTAGATTTGGTTTATTTTGCTCAACATAATGTTTTTGAGATTTGTTCATGTTGTTACACAGAGTAGTTTAAATTTATTTTATTTTTTTATTCATTTTAGAGAGGAGACACAGAGTGAGAGAGAGAGAAAGAGAAAAAGGAAGAAGGAGCTGGAAGCATCAACTCCCATATGTGCCCTGACCAAACCAGTGCAGGGTTTTGAACTGGTGACCTCAGTGTTCCCAGGTTGACGCTTTATCCACTGCGCCACCACAGGTCAGGCCAGAGTAGTTTAGTTTTATCAAATCACTAAGTAGAATTTTATTGTATAAATATACCACAATGTGAATTTATTTTATTATTATTTTATTGATAGATTTGAGAGAGACAGAAGCATTTAGTTTTTGTTCCACTTAATTGTGCATTTATAGGCTACTTCCTATATGTGTCTTGACTGGGAATCAAACCTGCAGCCTTGGCATTTTGAGATGCTGACTAAGCCAGGGCTAAATATACCACAATTTGGTTAGGTTATCTTCCCGTCTATTGATAAACATACTAAATTATTTCAAATATTTTAGCTATTTTGAGTAAAGCTGCTAGAAACATTTTTGTCCATGTTTTTATTTTCTCCTAAATGTATACAATCTTCAGTGGTTGCATAGTATATCATGGAATTTATATAATATGTACGCTTTATATCAACCATTAGTTTGGTCAGTAAATTATTTCTTGTTTTACTATTATAAAGGATAATATGGTGTTAATATTTGTATGGTATTTGCTTCTTTATTATGGTCAAATATACATAACAGATTTTCTCATTTCAGTATTTATTTTTTTAGACAGAGAGAGAAAGAGACAGGAAGGAGAGAGATGAGAAATATCAATTCTTTATTGTGTACCTTAGTTGTTCATTGATTGCTTTCTCATTTGTGCCTTGATTGGGGGAGGGGGTTCCAGTAGAGCCAATGACCCCTTGCTCACGTAAGTGACCTTGGGCTCAAGCCAACAAGCATGGGGTCATTCATGTCCATGATCCTACTCTCAAGCCAGCGACTCCACGCTCAAGCTGGGGAGCCCGCACTCAAGCCGGATAAACCGCGCTCAAGACGGTGATCCTGGGGTTTCAAATCTGGGTCCTCCGCATCCCAGTCCAGCTCTCTATCTGCTGTGCCACTGCCAGGTCAGGCCTTATGTCAGCATTTTTAAGTGTACAGTTCACCAGCATTAAGTACACTCAAATTGTTGTGCAGTCATCAACACTGTCCATCTCCAGAAATGTCACATCATCCCAGATAAAAATTATACCCTTTAAAAGACAATTTCTGATTTATTTCTCCTACCCAGGACCTGGTAACCACTATTGTTTCTGTTGAACAATTTGGCTATTCTAGGTACCTCATGTAAGTAGATTCATTTAGTATTTATTCTTTTGTGTTTGTCTTATTTCACTTAACATAATAATTTCAAGATTCAACTATGTTGTAGAATGAATCAGAATTTAAGTCTCTTTTGAAGCTGCATAAAATTTCATTATTGTATATACCACATTTTCTTTATTTATCTACTCATGTACTTTTAGGTTGTTTCCTCTTTTCTACTGTGGTGACTAGTGCTCCATGAACATTGGTGTATAAATACCTCTCCAGATCTCTGCTTTCTATTCTTTTGGGTATATACATAAAAATAAAATTATTGGGTTATAGGATAATTCTGTTTAATTTTTTGAGAAACCTATATAATGCTTCCTACAGTGGTTATACCATTTTAGTTTCCCACAATGTAAAATGCATGAGGGTTCCAATTTTTCATACCCTTGCTAACACATTATTATTATTATTAGTAGTAGTAGTAGTAGTAGTAACCATCTTACTGGGAGTGAAATAATAGAAATAGTATCTCATTGTAAGACTCTGAGTTTTTGTTAGTACTATATATTTTGCTCCATAAGGCACACTTTTCCCCTCAAAAAGTAGAGGGGAAAATGCCCATGTGTCTTATGGAGTGAAAAATGTGGTATTTTATTAAATACTTTAACACACCATTTGGCTCAGAATTTTTTTTTTCTTATCTTCCTCTTTAAAACCCTAGGTGTGTCTTATGGTCAGGTGCATCTTATGGAGCGAAAAATATGGTAACTGTGAACATATCCTTGTTTATGTGTTTAGGTGAGCTTTCTAAAATCATAATTCCTGCATACAAGGTTACGTCCATTCTGAAGTCTCCTTATATGTATAGCCACATTTCACTCCAAAAAGATTACACTGATTTACTCTATTAACAGTGATATGAATCCTTTTTAGTTTGGTTTGTAATTTTCTTTTCGAGAAGTCAATATTATTTTAAATTGTTTACTTGGTTTCCAAAATCTGAATATTTTGCCTTTATTGTGGCAATTATTCAGTTATCTAGAAATATGTTTATATTTTGCATACTGGTAATCACCTATCATTGTGTTAATGGCTGCTACTTAATTACTATTTATCAGTGACTTGAAACTTTTTATCAGTTAACTATTATTCATTTATATTTTGTAGATTGTGTTTGTCTTGTTCTCCCTATTCTCCATGTAACACTTTATCCTTTTAAGGGATCTTGGTAAATAACAGTATTAATTGTTATTTCTTAAATTTGCGTAGAACTTTAATTATTTAACCCTGTGAGTAGTATGATCATTTATGTACGTCTTCGTGCCTCCTGACCACCCAGAGTACAATAGTACAAAAATTTTATTTTAAAAATGTATAAGGCAACATTAAAAAATGGTAAATGCATTTTCTTCTTGTTTCCATAAATTGGTTATCAAACAAACATGATTTTAATTTAATAAAACTGGAACTGGAACTAATTTTATTTTTTGGAAAAAAAACTCACTCCTGGGAGTCAGCAAGCATGTGAAAAAATTCACTATTCAAAGGGTTAAACTCTTTCATACACATTATCTTTTTTGAAGAATGTCATTAACAGTCCCACCAGGTAAGTAGGTAGAAAATGTGTTCTTAGTCTCATTATTATAGGTGAAAAAGCAGATGCAGAGAAATTAACTGTAAAGGCAATTAGCTAATTAGTAGTATATGCAGGGTAGAGACTGAATTTCCTGATTCCTATTCAGAGATCTTTCTTGGACACTACACAACCTTCTATAAACACATAGAAAGAATATTTTTTAAAAAACCCATATGAATAAAATTTAATGTAGAAAAGTAAGCTCATAGTGAACTTGCTACTTCATCAGGTTCAACCCATAATTTTGATTTGACACCAGGATCTAATGAGGATAGGCATATAATTTCATCATTACACTGAATATAGACGTTTCAAAGCAAACAAAGTGGACAAATTAACTTATCATGGACAGATGATAGTTGTTATTTTCAATTACTTTTTGAGTACTTGTCTCAATAATATTGTACAGTTGCGACTGTCTATTACTGGCTATCCAGTAAGACAGTTGACTTTTTGGTAAAAAAAAAGTCTTTATGATGCTCTCAAAATCATGAAAAATTTATTAATGTGAAAGTTGTCATGCCTTTAATAATTAAAGTAAGGTGAGAAAAATGGAATGCAGAATTTAAAATTGACACTAGCTGAGTCTAATAGCTTTCTGTAGAAATGACATTCCTGCATAGGTTTCTGCTGACTCAGTTTTGGCTTTGGACTGAGCAACTCTGCAGAGGTAAAGACATGCCTACCTCATGGCTGTCAAAAATATCAAATCATTCTTTTAAAAGAATTCTTTGTACAATTACAGTGTATGAAATAGAGACATGTAAAGCAAACATAGTGAAAGCAGGAGTTAGAGGAGGTGAGTCCCTATGCATAGAAAGATGCATTCACATTTAGTCATTCATTATTGAGCATCTGCTATGCTTGGTGATGAGAACCCATTAGAGATCAAAGAGAAACAAGGTTTCTGCCCTCACGAAGCATACAGTTTAGTAGGCAAGACAGATATTAATCAGATAGCCATGCTATCAGGTTAAAACTACAACTTTGAATATACACAGAAGATGAGCACAGAGCTGTGATAAATCATAATGGAAGAAATGGTTGAGCTGAAGAAGTCAAGGAAGTCTTCTCTAAGGAAGTGGTGCTCAGGCTTTGAGCTGAAAGATAAACAGAAAAAAGAGGAAATCAAAAATGCACTATAGAAAGAGAAAAATCTGTGCCTGGGGTGAGAGGAACTGAAAGATCAAGTGGTGGATCGGGGACAAGAGAGGGAGATATAAAATGAGGTGACGCTAGAGGAGCTTGTGCGCGCAAACCAAATAGGGGTAGCTGGCTGTGCTAAGGAATTCTGTCAGTGTTATAAGAACAATGGGATGCCATCAAGTGTAAGTGGCATGACTCAATTTGCATTGTGAGAAGATCACTCTGTCGTGGTGTCTAGGCCACTTTGGGGAGGTGATTGGTTGTGAGTGTGAGTAGACAAGTCAGTAAGTACCCTTGTGTTGTGGTCTACGTAGAAGAGGAAGAAGAGGAATTGTGTAGGAAATTCAGAAGTGGATGGATTAGAGTTGGTTAGGAAGTAAAATTTGCAGGATTTAGGGAATAGTAGGGAAGAGTTGTGCGGGGGAGTTAAGAGCAAGTTTCTGGCTGATATAGGTAATGCGACTGATGAAGATGCGGGTGGGGTGGGGGGATTCACTCATTTAGAGTAGAGGTCAGCAAACTGTGTCCCATGGGCCAAACCCTGCCTGCTGCCTATGTTTTGGAAGTACAGTTTTACTGAAACACTGCCACTCATATTTTTTTATGTGTTATATATGGCTGTTTTTGTGCCACAAATGTGAAGTTGAGTAGTAGTGACAGAGACTGGTTCACAAAGCCTAAAATATTTATTCTCTGGGCCTTGCAGATAAAGTTTGTTGACCCTGGCATTAAACGGGAATACTTAAAAAGCAACAAGCAAAAACTTGAGACTTTGAGAAAGATAATGAACTTGATTTGATACACAGATATTTGAAGTGCTTTGAGAAAGCCAAGAGATGAAGTTAAGTAGGAAGTTACATATGGGACTTCAGAGATGGTATAAATATATGAGTCATTCTATGAAGGTTATGATGGAAGTTATAAATAGGAATGTGGTCAGCCAGGGAAATATTAGAGTGAGGAAATGAAGACATCCAAGAGAGAGACTGAAGAAACTCCATCACCTGAGGGCCAGGTAGAATACATAGGGGAACAATTTTTATTTTCATTTTCTGTTGCATTAAGTTTTAGAACTTTTTCTATATACTTCTGCATCACTGATTCCAAATCTGAAATTTGTTTTTTGGTGCATGCTCTAGTTTTTATGCAATTTTAATTTCTCTTTGTTACAGTTAATGGCATCCATTAGTTTTTAAATTGCAGTTAAAGGGCAACAACTCTTGGATTGAACATAACCACAAGGCAATTAATGTTTTACAAACATCACTTTTATATAATTGTACTTGTTTTTAAATGTAAAAAATTATTATCTGATAAAAAACACCCTCTTATTTTGTTTTAAGATTCAATCATGGCTTCTTTGAGTAGACGTAAATGTAAGAATAGTCCTGACACCTTCTGTTATATATGTGGTTGTTACACACTTCAACGTCAAAGGCGCAATATTTCATCATTTGGGAAATGTTCATATATTGCCTATTTTCAAGTTCCCCTTGGCGATCAAGACAAGAATTGGGCTCCTCGTATTGTGTGTCATAATTGTGAGGAAATGCTTCGTGACTGGACAAAAGGAAAATGCAAAGGAATGCCTTTTGGCATTCCCATGGTTTGGCGTGAACCTAAGGACCACAACAGTGACGGTTATTTCTGTCTGATCCATACAAAGGGCATTGGCAAGAAAAACGGCATATGATCGCATATCCTAATATTCCTTCAGCAATACAACCTATCCCACACTCTGAGACACTCCGGTTCCAGTTTTCAATGTTTTTATTTCGTCTAAGGACGAAGAAAGTGAACATGGTGATCAAGTGTATTTTGATAATATGCATGAGGAAATGGTTGTAGAATCTGAAGGGTCTTCTTTTGATGCTCAGCAGTTTAGCCAACCCGAATTGAATGACGTTGTAAAAGATTGGGGCCTATCAAAGAAAGCAGCTGAGTTATTAGCCTCCAGGCTTCAAGAAAAGAATGTCCTTCAAAAAAAAAATGTACTTCACCGGTCAGCTAAAGCGTGAACAGAACAAATTTTTGTGGACTTTTATTTCCGAAGACAAACACTTTGTTTACTGTCATGATATCAGTAGTCTTCTCAGCCAGCTAGGTGTTACCACTTACAGTCCAACAGAAAGTTGGCTATTTCTTGACAGCTCTAAATGAAGTTTGAAATGCGTTCTCCTACACAACGGTAATGTTTATGCAGCGGTTCCAACTGGTTATTCAACTCATCTGTGAGAAGATTATAATGACATAAAAATTGTCCTCGACTTTCTGAAGTATGAGGAGCATAACTGGATCATTTGTGTGGTTCTTAAAATGGTAAAGTTTCCTGTTAGGACAACAGAGAGGTTTCACGAAGTATCCTTGCTTTCTGTGTTTGTGGGACAGCCGAGCTTGGGAGAAACACTGGACACAGAAGCAGAAGCCAAAATGTGGAGCTCTGGAAGTAGTGATGCAAAATATTGTGAATGAACTTGTAGTTAATCTAGACAGCATCATTTTTCCCCACTTCACATCAAACTTGGCTTAATGAAGCAGTTTGTTCAGTCTATGAATAGAGAAAGTGAATGCTTTCAACATATTATTTCTGGTTTTCCTGCCTTGTCTTTTGAGAAGATAAAAGCAGGTGTATTCAATGGACCTCAAATTCGAACCCTAATACATGACGAAGAATGTGCCACGAAGGTGAATAAGGAGAAGAAAGCAGTATGGCAGTCTTTTGTGGCAGTTACAAAAAACTTCCTTGGCAACAAAAAAAGCAGAAAAAACTATGAACTTCTGATTCAAAGGATGCTGTTGGCTTTCCACGACATTGGATGTAACATGAGTGTTAAGATTCACTTCCTGAACGACTAGTCACCTTGATAAGTTTTCCGAAAATCTTGGACCTGTTTGTGATGAACAGAATACTGCTGGAGCATCAAACAAAATTGTCCTTCAACAAGTACACAAATGCAAGAGCTACAAACACAAATTTTTGCCTGAATAGAATTTAAATAAGTTTTATGTAAATTTTATGATTAAAATAAGTGTTTTAATATGTTCTATTTTGAAATTGTAGAAAAATTCTGATGCAATCATATCTTTTAGTGTATTAGTGTATTTACTGCATTATATAAATTATTATATTTTCACAAAGATGATGCCCAAGAAGACATTCTACTTCATTATGTTAAACTAAATATTGAAAATTTTACAGTAAGATGAAAACCTAAAATCTTGGATTGCAAAATAACTATAGCTTACAGAGAAAAACTAATGTCAGATTTGAGATCAGCACACTCTAATTAGGTAAGAACAAGTACTTTTGTGGATGCAATCAAAATTTTGTTCCCCAGTGATATTGGTTACTGTGATGCCAAAGAATGAGGCATTAGAGAAGTTAGGTGTATTCGTTTCCTACACCTGCTGTAAAAAAAAATAGCACAACCGTGTGAATTAAAATAACATATTCTTTTTTTCTCTAGTTTAGTAGGCCAGAAGCCTGAAATCAAGGTGTCAGACATCATTGGTTGGTTCCATCGTAAAGGCTCCAGGAGGAAATCTATTCTTGCCTGTTTTTTTTTTTAGCTTGTGGTGTTGCCAGAAATCCTTGGCATACTTTGGCTTAGAAAAGCATCACTGCTTTCTCTACCTCTATTGTGCATTGAGTTCTTCTATATGTCCTTATCTCTGTGACTTTTTCCTCTTGTAAGGACACCAGTCATATTTGATTAAGTGCCTGCCCCACTCCCGTACAATTTTACCTCAAGTAATCACATCAGCAAACACCCTATTTCTAAATTAAGTATTTCGAGGTTTGGGAAATACATGAGTTTTAGGGGACACTATGCAACCTAGCATACTAGGGAAAAACGTAAGTTCCAAATAGAGACCTGTGGATGAAAAAAGGGACCACATACTAAACCTGGCAAGCTCAGCGGAGGCCTGCATGACCGATCTTACAAACTCAGAAACTTAGCCACATAAGATGGTTTCGAATTAAATCTTTCCAACTAAAGCAAGTCCTGGCAGGTAGTCATGTCCTAGGCCAGTATCTTCCTTGACAAAGGTTATACTTTACCTTCACTGAGCCTGTCTGTGGTCTCTTTGCAATATCATACCTTTGGAATGTCAAGTAATTTCCTTTTTTCAGACCCCTCAGGGCACAACCTCCCACCAGAGCAGCAGACCATAGTACCTTTTATTGTTATTGTTATGTATTGTTAACTGTCAACTACTTTACACCCACCAATGTAAAAGAAGTATGTATCTATTCCTTTTACTTTTTGTCCAGTCTCAGAAATTTCTCCTCTTTTGCTTCCTCCCACCTCCCTAATCTATCCCCAATAGATTTCATGTAACCCCTTAGGCCTCCTTCTCTGATTCTAACGTATAAAATAAGGTACAAAACTGCCATTCTCTGGGCTTTTGCTCAATCCATTGAGATTTTCTTCCCAGAAATTGTCATCAATTTAGACCAAATAAAAATTCTCTACAGGTTTGAATTCCTGGCCCGGTAGTTCAGTTTGTTGGAGTGCCATTCCGATATGTCAAGTTTGAGGGTTCAATCCTCTGTCAGGGCACATACAAGAATCAACCAATGAATGAATGAATACGTGCAAGTCAATGTTTCTCTCTCTAAAATCAATACATTAACATGTGTGTGTGTGTGTGTGTGTGTGTGTGTGTGTGTGTGTGTATATATATATATATATATATATATATATATATATATATATATATATATATATATATATATATATGTAAAGCCAGTAGTCAAGGTGCGGAGCCAGTAGCCAAGGCCACCATTACAGCAGCCTGGCCCATGCAGGTTCGCATTGAATTCAGACAGTTGGTAATGAAACACCGGAGCCAAGAACTGGTGAGCAATCAGCTTTAATTCTAGCTTGCACCCGGCAGGCAAGCAAAAACACACTGGGCTCCCAAACCCACACATTCAGTGCTCACAAAGCTACTGACTTATTCGAGTTTCCTAGCATCAAAGGCTTCTAGCTCATCAGACTTATTCACCTCTGTTTCCCATCTCCTTCTCTCTACACAAACTCTGCACAAACTGGCTTCTTCCCCAGCATTCTGCCATCTTGGCTGCCGCCTCTCCTCCATGTGGCCTTAATCTCTCTCCTCTCTAATGCAACCTCAGGAACCCAGGGGGAGTAAGCTCCTGGTCTGCCCCACTTTATAGTGTACATTCAAAACCCTTAATCCAATCTACAAACAAGGAAGTCTCTGATACAAAGTCACTTATCTGAGACATACTGGGAGGATTCCTCATGAGAGTGCACCACCCCACATCATCCAATCAGTCAAGGGTGTGGGGAAAAGCTTACTCTTAAAACTTGGACATGGGCAGTTTCTTCTTTAACAAAGTGAGCATAATATATTTTATCCGCTCAACAATATATATATATATGTATTCATTCTTAGGTTTTAACTTTTCTTAGGCTGTCAGACCCAAAGGTAGAATTTAAATAGAATGAAGTGTGAATGTGCCAATCCCTTTTACACCAGTCATCCTGGAGTTTTACTGATGACTTGTACTGGGGAGAGTTCTTCATTATCTTTGGTAGGTGGCCCAGTTGGTGTTCCTCGTGTGGCACAGGGGTCCTGGCTCCGCAGCGATGGGTGTGCACCGATGCCACCTTTGGCATTTGTCTTCTTGATCTATGCAATCACTTGATTTCCCTTGGAGATTTTTCCTTGGGTAACATCCAAGCCTTCTCCTATTTAGAGTGCACAAGGGCTAATGGAATCACTAGCTGAGGTGAAATGGTTGCAGATGGTAATGTGAAGACTAATTTATTTTCAGAGGCTTTTAGGAATTCATGTGCTTTTAATGATAGCTTACTATAACCACAAATTCCTCATTTTCATTCTTTAAAGGGAGAGGATATTGGCCATTATTAACAACAGAGAAAGATAGAGTAGACAGCTAATTGACCCAGCAAAGCTAACGCCATTGTGGTGGGTTATGAAAGCTGAAGAGTTTTACTATGCTCCTAGGACTTCTGTCTAATTTTTTATATCAACTTTTTGACCTCTTCACAAGCCATTTTCACCTGCTTGTCTCTCCTCCTCAGTCAAACTTCCAGCTAGCAAATCCACAGTGAGACTGGTTTTCTACGATCCTTTTTATTTTTCTGCAAAAAAGTTAATGCCTTGTGCCCCTGCCAATTGGATAGTGACTTTTGCTTAGAAAGAGCAAAAATGGGTGGAATTATTTCCTGTCTGTCACTCTGCTTTTTTTTTGGGGGGGGTGGGTCTATTAAGTGCTTCTTCTGAGCCAAGAACTAGAGGTGACATGTTGGCTGTCACTAACCTGGTAGGAAGGAGGAAAAATGGAGAATGGGTAGAAATCGAAATATATAATTTTTTTTGATCTTTTACATGCAGGAAGAAAAGAAAAATCTTTTATAGTCATAAACCATTAATTTCAGGAGGGAAAAATGTTGGTTCCTTCCCTGGCCCTTTAAGCCCACTGAGCAAGGTGATACCACATCTAGAACTCACAAAGGCCAGAGGATCCACAGCAGTGCTGAGCAAGGACAGAGCATTCCTTTGTTGAAAGCTTCACTACCTTCCACCACCAACTCCACTCAAGCTGGACTCTTGGTTCTGCTATGCAGATTGATGTTCTGCCTGTGACGAGTTGCAGGCTTATTGAGAGGCTTTCCAGGTCTTCAAGATGGGATGTTTTTGAAGGGTTTTCACAAGGCTTGCACACCTGTTTCTCAGGGGCCTCAGTTCATCCATGGCTCTGCTCTGCTCATACTCCACCCATCGCAGCCAGGATGGTCCTAGAGCACTGGCACCCAGACAACAGCCTGGTTTTAAGATCCAGAAGGATGTTTGTGGTTTAGGAAGGCCCACATGATCACTCATAGTGGGACAAATGTGGGAGTCTGGCCCACTGAGGATGAAATGTTGGGTTCTGATCACTTTTCTTTCTACTTTTTGAAAAAAAAAACATTAAATACATTCTACACACAACACAACATTGTTTGTATCTACAATATACTTGTAAATACATGGACCAAACTATATGTACATAATGGATGATTGCTATTCCTTCGATGTGAATTTGGGAAGCAGGTAGTGCTAGAGAGGGAACAAAGGGAATTTTAGGTTTATCAGTAATAGCTTCAGTCTTTTATATTTTAAAAAAATATAAAGCTACAATGGTGTAACATTTAAAAAATTCTGATGGTAGGTTACATTCTTTTCCTACATTGAGCATCTTTTCATAAGTTTATTTCCCATTTTATTTCTACTTCTATGAATGGCTTATTAATAATTGCTCTCTATTTTTTTTTCATTGAGTTATCTTTTTCACATTTCTTGGAAGTGACTTAAATATTCTGATATCAATTCTTGGTTAGTTATGTGCCTTGTATCTTCTCTCTGTGGCATCATTTCCTTTTGTTTTTGATATCTTTTGACAGTAAGTGACAGAATCAATAGACAGAAATTGAATATTCAAACTTCTCCCTTTGTGCCTTGAGTGTTTTGGTGTTCTTCTTTACCTTGAGTTAATAAGTTAGTTATTTTCATCTAGTAGACAAAGTTATATTTTTTCTTGTAAGTTTCTAATCAATCTGAAATTATTTTTTGACATGGGTAATTTATGAATTTAATTTAATTTTCTTCTGTATAAAAACAGTCTGAAATGACTTAATGATTGGTTACCGGAATGTTATGGATTTTAGTCTCCAGAAAACTTGCTGCATTCTCATACATTTTAATAATCATAGCTTTTATTCAATTTTCTATGTAAACAAATTGATAGTATTGCAAATAATGGCTTTAATCCTGTGCCTTTAATCCTTTTGCTGCACTGTATTCTCAACTCTGGTAGTATTATATGGAAGCTATCGAGATGTGAACCTTTTTCTAAAAAAATAATGTTATAATTTCTGAGAAATAATAAAGTTGAGTTCATAGCAAATTAATTTTATCATTCCCTTTTTCAGTTTCCTAAAAATGAGTTACTGTTTCTTTTCCTATAAAGGATATTTACTTAGTATATTTCACTTCTAGTCATTTATTATACTTCTTTTTCTTGCCTTATTGTAGTGTCAGAGTCTCTAGTGTGGCATCGTAGTGAAGCTAGTAGGTGTCTTATCTCATTTTCTGACATTAATGCGAATGCCTTTAAACTTTTATTTTTAAGTAGAAAACATCTTGCAACTTTGTTAGATAGTCCTTTATCATGTTAAGAAAGTGTCCTTCAATTTCTACTTTGCTGCAAATGCATTTTAAAAACCATGAATGAGCCCTGGCTGGTTGGCTCAGTGGTAGAGCATCAGTCTGGTGTGTGGAAGTCCTGGGTTCGATTCCCAGCCAGGGCACATTGGAAAAGTGCCCGTCTGCTTCTCCACCCTTCCCCCTCCCCTTTTTCTCTGTCTCTCTCTTCCCCTCCTGTAGCCAAGGCTCCAGTGGAGCAAAGTTGACCTAGGCGCTGAGGATGGCTGCATGGTCTCTGCCTCAAGTGCTAGAATGGCTCCAATCACAGCAGAGCAACGCCCCAGAGGGGCTGAGCATTGCCCCCTGGTGGGCATGCCTGGTGGATTCTGGTCCAGCACATGCGAAAGTCTGTCTGTCTGCCTCCCTGCACTTCTCACTTTGAGAAAAAAAAATCATGAATGAATAGGGCAGGGTTGATTTCTCTCTCTCATATAATAGTTACCATGTGAATGGTGGTTGAATGCTGCTTCCATATATTATCTCCTTAGTTAAATTTCTATGACAAAAATGTTCATATGTCTTTGAGTATGTAGCTATAACTAAATGGATAGAAACCATATTTTGGTTTCAAACATTTCTCAACTCAGGAATAGTGATTCATCTTTACACTATTGTGTATAGTCATCCTTTACATAAACAAATGTCACAGACTAGCATAATATAACGTCAGTCACATCTTGATTCAGCTATTCACAGGCTGATTAATCACATAAGTTTTAATAGACCTTTAGAAATTAGATGAACCTTTTGGATTATCTGATTTAACTTCCCCCTCTTTGAAGGAATGCTCACCATAAGAGATACTAAAAGCTCATTTTCCAATTTATAAATTCATAAATCAAGAAAACAAGAATTTTTTAGGTTCCTAAGTCATTCCTGATCTGTAATTCTTACCTTTTCCAGAATGAAAATTTCCCTCTCTTTTAAAATTATTTCTATAATATTGGGCAGATAAAATATATTATGCTCACTTGGTTAAAGATGGCACTGCCCATGTGCAAGTTTTAAGAGTAAGCTTTTCCACACCCTTGACTGATTGAATGATGTGGTGTGGTGCACTCTCGTGAGGAATCCTCCCAGTATGCCTCAGATAAGTGACTTTGTATCAGAGACTTTCTTGTTTGTAGATTGGATTAAAGGTTTGGATTTCTACACTATAAAGTGGGGCAGGCCAGGAGCTTTCTCTCTCTCGGTTCCTGAGATTAGCATTAGAGAGGAGAGCAGAGAAGAAGAGCAGATAAAGGCTATGTGGAGGAGGCCAGGAGAAGCAGTCAAGATGGTGGAGTGCTGAAGGAGAAGCCAGTTTGTGTAGAGTTTGTGTAGAGAGAAGGAGATGGGGAACAGAGGTGAATAAGACTGGTGAGTTAAAAACCTTTGATTCTAGGAAACTTGGATAAGTCAGTAGCTTTGTGAGCACTGAATGAGTGGGTTTTGGAGCCCAATGTATGTTTTTGCTTGCCCACCGGGTGCAAGCTAGGATTAAAGCTGATGGCTCACCAGTTTTTGGCTCCATTGTTTCATTACCAACTGTCCGAATCTAATGCGAACCTGCACTGGCAGGGCGGCTGTGATAATGACCAAGACTACTGGCTATATATATATATATATATATATATATATATATATATATATATATATATAATATTTTACTTTACCTGAATAATATAGCTATATGCAATTTTTGAAAATGTTGTTTCAATTGACCTAATTCTTAGATGAACAGAAGCCAGAATATGACAATGCAGAATGAAACAGAGTTAAAACTTTATTTAAGCATTTGCTTATCTAAGCATTTGCTAGGGACGGAGGAGAAATAGTTTAGATGCTATGTTTGGTTCAACCTAGAATATTTACCTGGATGGGTTTATGTGCCTGACTATGTATCAGTCATACCTCTTTTATTTGATCCATAATATGAGGTAGGTACTAATATTATACCCATTTTACAGATATGGAAACTAACTTATTTCCTATGAATAGATAGAATCAAAATCATGTCATTATTTTGTCACATTTCAACCAGAGTTTTTCAAGAGACTAAAGAAAGAAGAAAAAATGTTTTTGGAAGGTATGTTTTGAAATGAATGTGGGAACGAGTTTAATTTTGGTTGTCACAATGGTTGGAAAGTGCTTTTAGCGGCCAAAGGTGTCTACACAATAATGCTCAGTTGAGAAAACACTACTTATACCACCTTAAAATAAGGTAGAACACTAAAATTGTTTATGTTGTAGAAGTGATTATTAAAGTAATTATGCATTTATTATATTATATATTTTTGACTATGTCTTTGCTTTTTAAAAATGTGATGGGGAAAGAAATTATACCTTTATAAAAGAATCTTATGGGTCTGGGTGAAAAAAAGTGGAAACTGTCATACTCTAAAATAAGTAGAGGACCACATGACTGCAAGGTCTGTTGAATTCTGGAAGCCTCATATACATCATGGTTAAAGTTGATGAAGATGCAGTGCATGAATTGCCAGTATTTATTAGTGATTCAGGCAATACTTTTTAAGCAGCTGAACTGGTGCTTGAAAGATGTTTCTGGGAAGCCCTATTGTTAAGCTCATCTCCTCTCTGATAGTGGATGAGTTATAGCCCAGCCATTGGCTCATATGCTTTTTTGTTTATGTCAGATAATGTAAATTGGTTGAGGGGAGGAGCAAGCATTTGGAAGATACAGTTTTCCTTTGGCTCTGATTTCAGAGGTACAGACAAGGAGAAGCATCCTCTTGGATGATTCAGTCTCTATTAATCTTCCCATTTCCAGGCCCTTCCTGGTTTATTTCCCTCATCACACACAGGAATTCTCCACCACAGTGGCTTTTAATTTGTGCTTAAAGTACACAGATGTGTAATTTGTGTATTTGTGGTTACAAATAATTTCCTTGGGGATCACTGTCGGAGGGATTGGGGTAGGGATAAGAGTGTAAATGAGGTGAGGGTGGGGGTGCTGGCTCCAGGCTGTCTGACTCCAGCGCACATGCTCTTAATCACTACAGTGTAGACCAGGTTCAATCCCAGCTCTACCTCTTATTAGCTATGTGACCTTGAGCAGGTTACGTAATCTCATATGTAAAATAAGAAGAAAGAGTAGCACTCATGGAGAGTGAAAATTAAATAAAATGATGGAAGTAAAAGTACTTGATCTCTAGTAAACACCCAACAAATGCCAACTATTATCATCCAACATCTGGCATTATCCTATCTCCCCAGTTTCTACTCTGTGTTGACAGTTTTACACTATAGACTCTAGTTACATCAGACCAATTAGTTAGCATTTTCAAACTACCTTTCTGCTGGGGCTCATGATGCGCCTCTTCTATGAAATACCACTCCTCTACTCTAAGGGGCAAAATTCCACTATCTTTCCAGATCCAGCTAAAATTTCAACTTCATTCACATATCAGAATGAATGTGATTTCAGCTTCTGCTGGGACTACCCCAATAACTAGTCCCTAATGACTCTTTGCTAGCATCACCCAGACTTTGTTGAGAAATATGCTAAACCCAAGAAAGATCATGATTGCTGCAAGACAATCACAATACTGCTCCCTGGTTTCCCAAGTCTCATTGTATCTGAAAATGATCATGTTATTCATTTCTGGTCAATAGGAGATGAGAGAAAATGAGGGCAGGGGAAGTTTCAGAGAAACCTTTGCTTTTCCGATAAAATGACTGCTCTGCTTTTCTACCTTCTTTCTTTCTTCTTATTACTGAAGGTGTTGGCTTGGAACAGCAGCAGCCATCTGTGACAATGGGCTGTACAGACGAGTGAAAAGTCAAGAGAATTAACGGGAAGTTGACTCTAACATAACTGAGCTGCTAAGCTAATGCTTGAAGCCACCTAACCTCATATTTCTTATTATATAAGAAAATGGCCTTTGTTTTTTAAGCTATTGATAGTCAATGTTTTATTATTCCACCTAAATGAATTTCTAGTTAAAGAGATTTTTTTTAAAAAAAAAACCAACATCTCATATATTTTTCTTTAAATAAATATGTATGATCTCATTCAAAAATCTGGAAGAACAGAAGGGCCTGTGGTAGACTGCTTTATTTTTCTAAATATTTGAAGCTTCTCCTTATAGAAAGAATGTGGTTCTTCCCCCGTGAACAGAGGCCATGGCCATGGGGCTTGCTTAGACAAACCAATATGAGGTGAAGGAAGTGACATATGTCACTTTCAAGAAAAAGACATTTGTTTGAACTCTGTCGTGAGACTGGAGTATCTAAAATAGAGGCTTATCCTTCAGCCATGGATGAGAAAGAAGAGAAGGTGGGGTAGAGTTGTGTCTACCCCCATGGTAGATATGAAGATGAAAGATTTGGGGATCATTTCTTCTTGTAACCAGAACTAAGGTCATTGAATTAGAGCAAGGAGAAGGAGAAAGAGAAGGAAGAAAAAATAAATTGCAATTCCACTGACAGGAAGCAAATAATTTAGTAATGACCTTCATTAAGATTACTATTAGTAATTTTCAATGCATATTTTTGATATCTGAGTTACGTCATATTTTCTCAAAATCTTTTATAGTAGAGTTATGTCTTCTGCAATTAATTAAAAATTGATTGACTTTTCTTAATGATTGCTTGATTTCCCATTGTTAATAACACTTTCTACAATCCACAAAGAGGGCATCTGTATCATTATTTGGGTGACCACATAGAGCCTTCTTAGAATTCTTTATGCATTTATATAGCCTAGTAGCTAACACAACACCTCATATATAAGTTCTAAGCATTGTTTGTTCAAGACAAGTAAGAGGAGAACAGAAATGACACAGTACTGTGGCAGAGATATAATAGGAGGTGTGGGGAAAGTGTCAACAACATGAAGCACATTTTGTCTAGCTTCGTCTTTCTTTTCGGAGTGAATTGTTTATAGCTTCTCTGTCTATATCCCTGCTATTCCCTCTTTCTCACTACCTTGCTGATATTGACAGAAGGACTCCAGAATATTATGTCTTTAAAGGTGACTATTCTTTTGTCATGCAATTAAATAATTAATTCATATTCTTATTCAATAAAAATGTTTTATGTACCAAGTCATGTTCTAGGCCCAGCAGTTACAGCCATGACTAGGAGAGCCAAAGTGTCTGGTTTATAGGACTTTATATTGTGCTACTGACAGAAGGGAGGTGGAAAACAAAAGAATGAACAAATAAAGGGACACATGATTAAGTATAAAGAGGTGTTGTGAAGAAAAGAAAATGGGGTCATGTAGAGAGCACATGGGGAAATGGAGGAAAGATTAGAGGCCTTTAGCTTGGGCAATGAGGAAAGGGCTCTCTGGGGAGGTGATATTTGAGCTGATGACCCCATGACAACTAGTATTCAGCTATGTGAAGATGTGAAGCATGATTATGCCAAGCAGATGAAATTGCAGGTGCAAAGACCCTAAACACAGAATGAGATGAATAGACTTCAGAGAAAAAGAAGGCCAAGGTGATGAGTGAGAAGTAGAGTAGGCAGAGATGAGGTGAGGAAGTTGACAGAGCCCAGACTATGTGCAGTTTAAAAGACTATGGTAAAGACTAAGGTTTATTCCAAAAGGGATAAAGAAGAGTGTTGCAAGCAACATGCATTGGACCAAATCTGATTTATATTTTAAAATGTTCATGTGTTGCTGTATGAAAGAGCTTATAGGAGGTAAAGAATGGAGGCAGAGAGACTAGATGGAAACTGGCAATTCTCCAGGCAAGAAATGGTGGTGCCTTAGACTCTGGTGGTGTCGGTGAAGATGGGGAAGAGGGAATGGACCAGGAACATGTTTTAGAGGTAGCACCAGCAGAACTTGTTAGTAGACTGTACATGTGTTAATTATATGTTGAAATGATAATACTTGAAACACAATGGGTTAAATAAAATAAATGATAAAAATTAATTTCATTTGTTTCTTAATTCGTTTTTGTATGTGGCTAATAAAAAATTTAAAATAGCACACTTAACTCACATTATTTTTTGGCATGATAGTGCTGTTCTAGAGTACTACTATATTTAACATACTTATTTTCAAACCCATTGTAGAGATTAATGGTGGAAGAATTCATGACCTTAGATACACAAAGAGTAAATGTATAATGGTCTACTTCTGATATAGTGTAAAATCAATACCAGATTCTCATTGAATTGCCAAGGGTAATAAACTCATGCTTAAGTTCCAAAGGCGAAATATCTTCTTGGGAACTCATCAGAATTACGGAAGGCACACAGGCCTTGCAGTCATGCTGGCCTGATTTTAAGTATTAAATAGCCACATGACCTTGGGTATGAGCCATCTCTGTGTATCATTGCACTTTTTTCTTCTTGTCACTCACAAGAAGAAAGAAGTCTTTCTTTTTGTAATCACTTCTTTCTTCTTGTGGTCAGTCACTGCTGTCTGACCACATCTGCACAAGCTCCAGTCAGCATTGTACAGTGAAATAGCATGGTGCCTTGCCACACTCCGCCCATATCTTCAGCTTCCTGCCCCACGGATTAGGTTGGGGCATCTATGGGGACACTGTTGGCATTGAACATGCAGAACTGGAAAGGCTACAGAGTTAGCACTTGTGAGCCACCTTGACCTGTCAGCGTGGAAGACCAGGTATAAATTTCTCTTCTTTCCCTAACCTAGATGCACAGTTCTATGATATACTTCACAGGGCTTTTTGGAAGGCCATAGTAGTGTCAAGCTCTGTCATCTTCAGAAGGAGTCAACTTTATAAGACATCCTTTATAATGTAATCTTTTTCTTTCCTATGTTCCTAAACCCTGCTCCTTGGCCCTCTTCCCAGATAAACTGGGGGGCGGGGAGGTACATTAAGGTAACTAGGGAAGGTGCCGGGTCTTTATGAACCTCAGTTTTTTCATAGGTAAATTGGGGATAATAGTATATATTTTTAAGAATTATTGTGAGATTAAAGAGAATAAGTCAAGTGCCTGAAGGAAGAGCCTTTGGTAGCCATTATTACCTTCTTCTCCATGTGGATGGTAAAATAGGGTCTTCTAAGAAAGTTTTTTCACATAAGCCTTGGGAAGGCAATGGTTTTGAAGAGTTATTCTTTTTTTCTGGGGTGAGGACCTTAACTTTACTACAAGATAACCCAAGTGGAATAGAAATAGAAGTATATATTGAGGGAAAATGTTTCTTCCTAGGTGAACTAATCCCTTTTGAAATGAAAGGGTGAAGGAGAGATGGCCTCCAGGGGACACAGGTTCCAGTTGGGGGTCATCATCCTGTCTTTCGTCTGTAATGTTTGCATGTGAGAAGTACAAGCACGGATGAGCTCACACACACCCAATGGGTTTAAAAAGAAAGCAAAGTGCTCATTCTAGTTAAAAAAAAAAGTGTTGAGAATTTAATGTGTGTAAAGTATTAGACAATAAATTCAAATGTGAAATATGCTTTTTATCCCCCCCATAAATGTACTGAATATATATGTAGAACCCTAATCTATTGACTTTAGAAAATTAGTCATAATTAATTCCAGGGAAACTCTGTTGCCTAAAGGTTTCCCATTTACTTTTCTCTCTGAGGTTGCATCGAAGTTCACAGGGGACAGGAAGGGCGATCAGGCCACTATGTATTACAAAGTCACTGGGGTCAGAAGAAAAGAGGCTGTTGAATCCTCAGCTGCTGTCTTCCCATTATGGCATTCACTGAAATGTACATCAGCCTCCATGGTGCCTGGTTTTTCATTCCCAGTCACTGGTCTATTTTATAAACCTCTTGCTATATTCTCCCGAGTGGTACAATACAGCGTCTCTGAAACCTCCAGGCCATGTTATTGCCAATGCTATTCTCAGCTGCGTGAGGAAAAAGCATTTTGCCACTCTCTGTGGTACTGTGGACATTCTGTGAAGTTGTATCAGTTATCACATACAGCACACCCCTGGTGGACAGAATACGGCTTGATGAAGATGTCCTTATCTTAAACCTCAATCTATGTATATGTTATGCTTCATGGCAAACAAACTTAAGGTTGCAGAAGAAATAAGTTTATCAATCAGTTGAATTTAAAATAAGGAGATTATTCTGGATTTTTCAGATAGACCCAATGTGACCATACAGATCATTAAATGTGGATGAGAGAGAGGCAGAAAAGTAAGAGTGATTCAGTGTTCAGTATGAGAAAGACTTTTTTGGTCATTGCTGGCTTTGATGATGGAAGAAAGGGGCCACAAGCAAAAGAACGTGGGCAACCTTGAGAAGCTTTCAGAAAGGAATGCAGCCTGACAAACACCTTGATTTTAACCTGTTGAAATCCATTTTGGATTTCTGACCCTTATAACTGTAAGAGAAGAAGTTTGTGTTGTCTTAAGTTACCAAGTTTTTGGTAATTTATAGTAAGGCAGCAATAGAAAACTAATGTACTCGGCCATTTCTATTCTATTACCCTTGCCCATACTGGCTGGGAAGCTTTTGTACCACAGTACCTTGCTGATCTCTATGTGAAAAGTGGTGCACAGGTCTTCTCTACTCCCTGAGCACACTTGTCAGGAGATTCTGTTGTTTTGTCTCCTGAGGGTATCATGTGGAGACCCTGCCAGGGTCTTTGTGGGTTTTATCTTACTCTCTTTTTTTCCCCTAACTCCCTTTCAACTTCTGACTGGGAGAAAAACCCAATTCTGTCCAATTACATATCCTTCTAAATCTACTAGCTGTGCCAAGACCTCTGTAAGAATCTGAGTGTTAAATGTACTTTCCCTTCACGAAGGCCGAAAGTCTAGAATACTTTAGCAAGGGCTTAGATGGAAGAAATATCTAGACATGTAAAAGCAAAACAAAAGAGCACCAGTTAATAGATAAAAGCATCATCATATTATTAGTAGTAATATGATGTGCTATTAATATTATTCGTTGGTACTCTTTAAAGTAAAGTTTTGGTTGAATTCATAAGTTTCATTTTAAATATAGTTTCAGTGAGTGTGTATGATTGTGTATGTGTGTGTTTGTTTCTATTCAACATGTACACAATCATAGACAGTGAAGGAAAGAGAGAGAAAGGACAGATAAAAGGAAGGAAGAAGAGAAGGTAAGAGGCAGGAGGTAACAGAGAAAAAGTAAATGTGATGGAGAGAGGGAAGCAAGTCAGCTGGCAATGACCTGCTGAAAGCTGGCCATGGATGCCTGCGTCAGGAGGAGGAGGGAATCAGAACCAGGGAACTCCCAACCAAGGACTGAAAGTCTCCTCCTGGGCCTTCTCTGGGAGCATGACTCCCACTTTCAGCCAAATCTCACAAATGCATGATACCTTGGTTTTTACCGCTTCACTCAGATTTTCTACCTTTCTTCCTTTCTGTCTTTTTGCTAAGTTTCCCATATGTATATACCTCACTGAAAATTTCTGAGTGCTCTGCTGGAATTTCATAATATTTGTCAACATTCTGCAAACATTTTCGAGCACCCGTTATGGCCAAGTGTAGTGGGAGTGAGATGTGGTAATGTGCTGAGTCCAGTGGACAAAGGCAATTTTTCTTAATGCATAAAGGTCAGAAATAATAAAATAAATAATCAGAATGGATAGAAAGCTATTTATCTCAACATTCTCCCTATAGTCAAAGAATGTATAGCTCTTTAATAAAGAAAGTCACTAATACAAAATAATATTGAGAGTAAACTGAAAAGGAAAACATTTAAAAGGGGAAAAATAAGAAAAAATTATAAAAATGTAAAACAATGCTATTCTCATTAAGTGTTTTTGTTTTAGAGACTGTAGCTATTTTTCATAAATGTGTTATATTCACATGCAATAAGTTTATTACTGTTATTTTAAATGCATTAATAAATACACATTTTAACAGTTAAAAAGGAAAATTATAAGCCATTTATGCATAATGAGCTACAAGGAAAATGTTTGCATAATATTTTACATTTTATATCTAAAATGCTCTCTCTCACCAAATTGATGATGTATTATTATCAACTTTCCAGTTTGCAGAAATCTCAAAGAAGTTAAGTGTATGAACCCAAGACAGCAGAAGCTGAGGCTCAAACCCAGGTCTCATAGCTCCAAATCCAGTGATTATCTTACCATCTACCTGCCCCATATAACCAATTACTAAATAAATGTGAATTTTTCTGTGTATTGCATTTTATATTTCATTTTATAAGCTGTTAAAGCTATGCAGCTCATTCAGTAGCCATTATGTGTTAGGTGACAGTTTTTATAAAGACTGGAGCATTAGACTTAGTTTTATTCCAGAATAATTCACCTTTTCTCATATAATCAATAACAGATGCTGTTTTTCATTCGTTGGAAGGGCATTTTCAGTCTCCTGATACAAGGTCTTCCATTGTGTAAAAGTGTGGATTATCTTTCATCAGATTAAATTGTAAACCCATCATCAAAAGAAAATGTAAAATCCACTGGCTGGATTTTTAAAATGTAAAATTGGCCTAGGAGCCACCATTCTTGAAATCAAGAGGTCCTTAATTTCAACCTTCATTGATTATATTGAGGAAAGAAACATTCTGGTAAAAAAAAGATTTGTTCTTAAAACATATGCTTAAGGTTTCATGACATTAAAAATAAAAATTTATATTTCTAACTAAAAAGTTTTAAGGTGAATTCTGAACAATGGTCATTGGTAGACATCCCCTGACTCTGCTGAGGCAATGATAAAATAGAAGTTAAAACTGGACAGGATTAAAACAAATAATAATAAAATGAAAAATATGAAAACCTGGTGAACCCCACAGTGACAGGGGAGGCAAAAAAAAGAGGAGCTACAAAATATCTTAAGAAAGATTCATCAATCCATCACAGCCTAAGAGGAAAGGTTGAGTGGCAGAATGAGAAGTGACAATCTGGTGATGATATTTAGTTAGTGTAAACTTAGAGATAGCAATCAAGTAAAACAGTTCGATCTCAGAGCCCATGATCTCATCTTGCTTTGAAATTATGTGATTCTCACTGAGAAAGAATGCAGATAGAAGATCAGAATTCATGCACCTCACTTACCAATTTATTGACATCCTTTGAATTTGGGAATAGCAAGTGTAAAAACATAATACTTCTTTCTGGAATCAAGTAGGTAATAAGATAGGTAACTTTGAACTTTTTATTTTAAGCAAGGCAAATTTTAAATTTAGTTTTTCTTCCTTTTCCTAATGAGGAATGATATGACTGTCTCTGTTTTAGTAGTGGTAAATAATCTAGGTAGGGACTCTAGTCAGCATCTGCAATTGTTCCTTTGCTATTTCTCTAGGAAAAGTAGTAACAACCGTCTCAGTGATCACAGGCCCAGAGAGAGGTCGTATCTTTCTGGATGCTCGTGGATTGCAGACCTTGCACCTTGGGAATCCAGAATAAACCAGGAATATTTTCTATGACATAAAACACAAGCAAGTTTGTATGAATTGAAAGAAAGAAAGGCAGAAAACCTTTCTTTAAAATAATCATTGATTTTTTTATAGAACATATCATTAATTTGGGGGTTGATTCAAAAAGTCCGAAGGAAATCTTAGTTCTTTCTGGCTGCTGTAATAAAAACACCATCAACTCAGTGGCTTATAAACAACAAACATTTATTTTTCAGTTTTGGAGCACGGGAAGTCCAATACCATGGTGCTGGCGGATTCTGTGTGTGGTGAATACTTGCACCCTAGAAAGCGATAACTTCACACATTGAAAGGAGTTATGAAACTCTCTGTTTTGTTTTTCAATAAGGACACTACTTATTCATGAGGGCTCCACCCTTATGACCTAATCCCACCCCGAAACCCCATTTCCTAATAGTGTTACATGGGGCATTAGGTTTTAGCACGTGGGGGGGCATGTTTAGTTTATAACAAAGAGTAAACTAACAACAGAGTAAGTAATAGAAATTTCTGGGAAAAAATTCCCAGTTCCCTCTCTGACAGGCTGCATTATGACTTATAAAGTCCCTAGAACATTTGCCTTCTTCCACTTTTTTTCCCACACATACACAAAAGTAAAAAATTATATTTTATGGCTGTGTTAGAATAAAGACAACTATAACCCAGGTTGGGTGGATTATTATGCATTCATTACTATTATACTGATATTTACAATTTTAAAAGAAATTAAAATTAAAAGGCTTTATGGACCCTTAAAAGTATCATGGGCCCCAGGGCCGATGCTTACTGTGCCTATAGATGCCAGCCCTACTGTTCCAAACACCTGCCTGCTTGTCCTGACCATTTTCTAAGTCTCATCACAGGACTTCCTCTTCCATAAAGCCCTGCTTGACTGCCTCAACCTGTGGGAACTCCTTCCATAGTTATTGTCTACTTGGTTCATTTTACCATTATTTTATTTCACATTCTATATTATTCATCTTTTATGTAAGAGTCTTTCTCAATAAACCTTAGGTTGCTCAAGGTTGCTTTATACCTCTTCCTCTCCTTGGCGCTCAGCACCTTCAGTGATAGCTAGCATTTGTTGAGCAGCAGCCTCTATCCAGGCATGGATTGTTATATATGTGATATTATCCTCACTTCCTAGATAAGAAAAATGAAGCCCATGGTAAGAAAAGCAACGTGGTCGGGCCTTTCAGCTAGACCCGAATGTCAATCTAAGTTTCTCTGCTTCTAAAGCCAACCATCTTTACACTGCCTCCACATGTTGGTGGTGGTGGTGGTGATGATGAGAATGATAGATTAGGAGAACGGGAAATAAAGGGAAAGAAAATGACATAAAAGTCCAGCAGGCATTTTATATTCTGTGTATTAGTGCAAATTTAAGGCAAATACTGTACTGCTTTGATCTCTCTTTTTTTTTTTTAGCTCACTTGAAATCTTTATTCTAAGCATTTTTTAATAAGAAGAAGTACTTATTTATCATAGTGACAACAATGGGATGGGTAACCTACCCCCGGAGTAAAAGAATCCGTCATTTCAAATAGTGAAAATTTTAATGTCACATCTTCTTTTTAAATCAGAAAAAGTAATTTTCTTCCAAGGACAATGTGCTCTAGCACTAGTTCTTCCTTTAACCCGTTGTAATCATATTTTGTATTTCAGCCAATGTTGGGGGATCTCAGAGTTAGCCCCAATCACATCTATTGAGATAGAGACAGCTCTTGAACTTATTTGTTTGGACCCCGAGATGGGATGGGCTTTTTATTTTGTCGAAACAGTCAGGGAAATAGAAGTATAAGATCACATTAAAATATTTTATGCAGGGAAAACTAAGTAGTCCCCTAACTTAATTTTGCTCGTTTATTTTTTTCAGCAAGCATTAAACTACAATCAAACCTTTACGGCTGGGAACATCTTGCGGCAATTAGAGGTTTAAGCATAACAACTGAGATCTGTGGGGAAAGATACTATCAGCACACCAGCCCATTCTCTGCTCTATAACCTAAAGTCCCCTTTGTTACAGCATTTTGTAATATGCTTTTAATATTCTGAAATGAAACTTGTGGATAAAATAACTTAATTGTGCATAGAGTTTTTTTTAAATACCCTAATTATAGTACAAAGAAAAAAACATAATGTATAATAAAAATATATAAACCACTTGGGCACAACTACACTGAAGTTGCCAGATGCTTGTCTTTCTAAATAGAATCACTTTGACTGTGATAACTACAAATACAGATTGATACAGGTGCCTGAAATGGCAACTCAGATACCGAAATCTGTATTGCATAATCGGTTATTTTTGAGATGACAAATGACTCTTGATAAAGTTCAGGCAAAGCAAAGACCATTTTTACTTTGATTTACCTGACAATTACATTCCTGAAAATGTCCGTGCATATTTAAAGTATGCAAAAATATTTTTTGTTGTAGGCAACATGAGGCTAGACTCGATACCAAGAGAGTTATAACTAAGAATTTATTGACACAAACCTCTGAAGGGACATTCCAAACATGTATAGTACTTGGGGTGATTTCCCATCATGCAAGATTTTCTTTCCCATTAGAGAATATCTAGCATGCCTGGCCCTTTTACCATTTATAGGCCAGTAGTACCCACTAATCATTGGGACCAAATAAAATAACCCCATTACCTTTCTTAAAGCATCCCTCATGGGCAGTCCTGTCCTTGTTGTAATATTGCTCTGGTCATAGTATCTGACTCAGGACTATGAAAAGTAGATGGGTAGATGTTTGAAAGGACCAATACATAAAATAACAATGTTTACACCAGATATTTATTATCTACCTTTTTAAGGGGCCAAGACTGGCTCTGAGGGAGACCAATTAAAAATGGATCTTGTTCTCCATGTTTGTAGTCAAGGAGGGGACATATACCATTCATGGTCATTTTCAAAAAAACAAGTATTGCCTGACCTGTGGTGGCGCAGTGGATAAAGTGTCGACCTGGGAACACTGAGGTTGCCAGTTCAAAACCCTGCACTGGTCTGGTCAAGGCACATATGGGAGTTGATGCTTCCAGCTCCTCCCCCCTTTCTCTCTCTCTCTCCTTCTCTCTCTCACTCTGTATCTCCTCTCTAAAATGAATAAAATAAAAATAAATGAAAAAAAAACCAAAAAAAACACAAGTATTAGTTACAGTGTGTTCATTAGATATGGGTTGAAATAGTCTGCAGGGTGCCATCTACTTTATTTGGAATTGGTGGACTTACAAAGGCTTTTGAAAAAACCTCAAGTTTAGGAATCATTAGATTCAGGTGCGTGAGCTCAGTTGTTCTGACATGGGGCAAAACAGCACAAAATTGTTTTTAAATAGTGGGGTTTCTTCTCCATTTAAGTACAAACTTTAGTGGCTTTCAATATATTCACTGTGTGGTATATCCATAACCAAAATTAGTTTTATAATACTTTCATGATGCCAGAAGGAAACCCTGATTTTATTAGCCTTTATCTCCTAATCCTCACCATCATCATCCCTAGCCCTAAGCAACTACCAATCTACTTTCTGTCATTATAGTTTTGTTTATTCTGTACATTTTCTATAAATGGAATCATGGTTGTCATAAGTGATACTTTGCTACTTAATATAGTATTTTCAAGAATCATCCATGTTGTTTCACATATCCTTTCTCTCTCTCTCTCTCTCTCTCTCTTTCTTTTTATTTTATTTTATTTATTTATTTATTTATTTATTTTTTTCACAATGTTGGTTTGGCCAACATTTTTTTTTTATTATTTATTTTTATTTATTCATTTTAGAGAAGAGAGAGAGAGAGAGAGAGGGAAAGGGGGAAGAGCAGGAAGCATCAACTCCCATATGTGCCTTGACCAGACCAGTGCAGGGTTTTGAACTGGCGACCTCAGTGTTCCCAGGTCGACGCTTTATCCACTGCTCCACCACAGGTCAGGCTTTCTTTTTATTTTTTTAAATTGAACTTTATTGGAGTAATACTGGTTAGCAAAATTATACAGATTTTATTTAATTTAGAAATTAAATTTAATGGGGTGGCATTGATCAATGAGAGTACTTAGGTTCCAGGTGAACATCTCTATAGCATTTGAACTGTTGATTGTGTTGTGTGCCTATCACCCAAAGCCAAGTTATTTTCCATCACCGTATATTTGTCCCTTTTTATGCCCCATCCCTACACCCCCCTCCAACTCGTAAACACTTCACTTTTATCTGTGTCTATTAATCTCGATTTTTTATCTCACCTATGTGGGGTATGTATTTGTTGAATAGTGATTTTCATACTGGGGGTATTTTAAAGTACTTTAAAGTGTTTTACAAGGTAATGAGTTAAACACTGGTGGTGAGAAACTATGTAAGCTAATAAAGGAAGTCATTATGCTCTTGACAGTAGCTCAAATAGGACTGTGGAAATTAGAAGCTGTTTTATTGATATTGGCCAGGATTTGAGATTAATTCTTGCTTTTTTTCAAAATTGCCATGGAATCTTTACATTGCACTTGAATGGCCACGGTGTTTAGTAAGACTGTTTTCTGGACCGAAAACTCAACCAAAAAGTTTTTGCATATACATTCCACAAATAAAGCACATTTGGAGATAGCAATGATCTCTCACAATGAATTTGGATAATGACTTTCATAGACAAAGAAGTAGGGGGAAAGAATCACCATAACCCTTCCTTAGCTTTTGGAAGCAACCCCCTCAGAGGTTCTGAAATATTTAGATAAATGTGTTCCAATTTTGCCTTTGCTCTTGAGGGTTTTGGCCGCAACCAATGTAGAAGTGCCAAAAATCTAATGGAAAGCCTGTTTGTGAACGATTTCCATACCACTTTTAACAAACTGACAGGGTTAGAACCTCTGAGTCAATATGCAGACTTTATGATATTAAATGGAATAATTTCTCATGCCTTTGGTTTTTTAAAATTTTTGTATAAAATTTCACCCAAATTTTATCCAAATATAAGTGACAATTTAATTGACAAGAGTAAAACAATTTGAAGTTTAACATTGATTTTAATATATCGCATTATCTATGAAGTTAATATAAAATTAAAAGTTAATACCATTGTTAGTATGCTTAAGAAATCTCCGATATAAGCCTATAATGAAAGCTACAATGGAAAGAGTAGGTGTTAAACTAATCGTTTAATAAAAGTCTTTAAAATTTTATTTAGAATTTGCTGTAAACTATGTCACTGCTATTCACTCTTCATTCATTTGATAGAATTTGATTGGGTACCTAATGCCTCTAATACAGGGATACATGTTAAGAATGAAATTTTGTTAAAGACCCTGAAAATGGATATTTATTTAGTCCAGACAATAAAGGTAGCAATGGTAAGATTGTATTTGAGCCCTGGAATTTAAACTAATCTTCAAACTGTCAGCTTTTAATTATGAACTATTTCAATTTCTTACAGAGGTTTAATATGCCACAATTTGCACTATGAGATTTCTTTTACTTCCAAACTTTTCAAGTCCATGTAAATATATCAACCAAAACACCTTTCAAGGGAATAAAAAGAAGAAACTGTTAAGTAGGTGGCTGATTTACTTGCCCCATTGAATGCAAAACAAACAAAACAATCTATTTTTTAATAAGTAAAAGTTACAAAAGTTTGACCACACATGGGCTTGCCTTTTTCTGCATAACCAAAAGGTGACTTGACATTAGGGATTAAGGTTCTTGTTATGTTAGTACCAATGTGGGTTTGGGAAATTAAAGGTGGGGAAGGGGCAGATGCTTCCTAGATCTCACCATTTCAATGCAACCCTGAAACTTTCTAGGGGCCAGACCGTGAAAAGATATAACTATTAGGAAAGTAACAGATTTTTCAAGAACACGGGAAACATTTGAAAGGTGCCTTTTATTTTAGTGATGTTATGTATTTTTCAGTTATTGAGATTAGAATGATTACCCAAATTAAGGCAAAAGCTGTGTATTATAATGTCAAGTATGCTTGAGTTGGGACATAACCCAGTTCTCATAATCTTACTTCTGCCATTACTCTGTCTTCCTGTTAGGCATGGCACAAATCTGGCTAAATGCCATTGTATTCCCAATGGCTAGTGGCACTGAGTATAAGTCCCTTAAATATGTTCTGAATAAATAAAAAATGTTTAAAACAATTATTTTGGCTATGACTTCTGTCTTGGCCTCAGTATCTTCATTTGCACCATTAGTGGGGTAAGATAGCTACTCATTTTGTCCCCCTCCCATCTAGGAGAGTTTCTTAACTACTAGCCCTTGTTAAAAATACAGAGTTCAGGACCCAACTGAGACAGTCTTTGGGGATGGAGCCCGGGCATTTGCCCTTTTCATGTTTTATATATGCTTCTTATGTACAGAAAATATGTTCTAGAGATATAGAGTATCTTAAAACGTGTTTATAAGTAGGAGCTTTGACCACAGAAAGGTATTTACATACAAAGGTTAAGTGGAGAGTGGAGGTGATCATTTGGATAATTTGGTTCCCTAATTCCTTTGAGATGTGGATATTTATAAAAGGTTTTTTTTTTTCTGCAGAGAATTTCTACCATTCTTGATGGAACTAGACAAAGATATAGTATTTCCAGATCTGGCTGAAAAGCTATAACTCAAATAAAGTAAACTCTGCTTTTGCTTTCTTCATAAAAATGTAATTTTCAAGCTGTTAATCTTTCCATTTGCAGTTACACCGCTAAAACATGTTTTGAAATATTATTTGACAAATGCAGAAAAAATTATTTAACTGATGAATGAAAATATAATTGGCTTTCTCAATATTCAAACAAATCAATCTCTTAAAACATTAGTTGACATCTACTTTTCTGGATGTGTTTTCTTTTATAAAAGTGTAATTTTAAAAGTCCTAAATTTAAGAGTTAGCCTTTTAAAATCTTAAACATAAATAAAAGTTGTCATTTTAGAGAATTCTTTATATTTATACTTTTACTCAAATTCTTACTAATCATAGAGAGTACCAATGAAATGTGATTAAACAAACAACTGTTAGTCCTTTTGTTGACATTCCCAAAGGCCAAAATTAACAGCTGGTTTTAGGATGCTCAATTGCTTCTTTGTTCTTCCAAACTTCATATTCCTGATGAAGTGTAGATTGATATGACTCAAGAGAAGCCAAGGCAAAGATATTTGGTTTATGTATCTGAACTCCAGTCAAATTCAAATAGGTAGGCTTTTAAGGTGACCCAAGAGCCAGATTTTCAGACATCATTTAGGCAGAACTCGTGCTGGGTTCCCTCTCATTGGGGTAAGTTGTCCAAACCAAACACAGCCTGTTGTTTCCAGTTTTTTCCATCAGTGTGCATGGTTTCCAACTGCGGAAATAGAGAGACAATTTGCTTGACTTCATGTCAGATGTCAGGCCTGCTGACCTTCAAGGAAAGCTGAGCTTGACAATAGTGAACACTGGCCAGAGAATACAAGTCTGTGGTCTGGTCTAAAATATTTGCTCCTCTGCCAGAAATACAGATGGATGTGAAATAGGAACATTCTAAAGGTTTACATTTAATCAGTGTGCTTCAAAGAACACATTATACTAAAACTTATTTTATTTCTCTAATTCAGAGCTATCATGTATTTAGGTTGTACATGCAGAGTAATAAGCTGATTGAGACAATATGGCGTCTTTGACCATATTTTAAAATTCACTGTTTATTTCCAGGGCATATTGTTGCATGAAAAAGCAAAGTGCCAAAGAGGATCTATAGTATAATTTTAGAAAGGGGGGGATTTGTAAAAATACACATATGTTTCTTCATTTTCTCAGAAGAAATACAGAAAAGGTAAAACAGAGACTAAAAAGACTGGTTAGCTAACAGGGTACGTTGGAAAGGGATGGAAAGAATGTAGAATTTTCTTTGCTGTGCCCAGAACATTTTAGTTTGATGTAGTCCCATTTGTTTATTTTTTCTTTTGTTTCCTTTGCCTAAGGTGACAGATCAGAAAAAATACTGCTATAAGAAATGTCTGAAATTTTACTGCTTGTGTTTTTTTCTAGGATTTGTATGTTTTTGAGCCTAACATTTAAGTCTTTAATCCACTTTGAGTTTATTCTTGGGTGTGGCGTAAGAAGGTGGTCTAGTTTCATTTTTTTGCACATATCTGTTTTCACAGCCCTACTATATCACAATTGAGCTGTTTTATACCAAATACAGTTTTTTTCACTGTACCCTAAATTGGGGGTTCCTGTTGGCATTGAAATGGTGTCAACAACCATCAGTTGACAATAGTTTTTGAACTTGATCAAAACAAAATCATATCTTCCAAGACTTGATTTTTTCATTCAACTTTGTTTCTAAAAACTATTTATATCTTCATGTGTGTTTCCCATTGTATTACAATCAATGAATGAACCTACTGTTCTCTGGACAGAAAGAAAAACAAAGGAGGGGGAATTGGAACAGGTATGCAGGAATGAGGAGGGCATGGAGTTCTTCTGAGGATGTGTTTTAGAGTGGTCTCTCTTAGAACCACAGTCCATAGTCATTTTTGCATACTCAAATATTATGAAGGCTATATGAAATATTACTTTTAAAATTATTTTGATCAAAATTTAAACATAAGAAATAATTGAAACTAATCAGGAGGTGGGGGACTCCCAAAATGGAACAGATACTTATAGATGATTGGATTGTAGTGTAAATGAACAGCATTATCACACTGATGGGATGCGGAAGAAAAGAACTAACCTAAGGCACTTTGGACAACTGCATCTTGATAGGATAGTGTAAGGCTAAAGACCCAGAGAACTATACATGCATGAATTCTGTAAAATTGTTAGTAGGTAACTTTGTCAAAAGTATATGGCTTGGGCAAAGCCAGTAGCCAGGGCCACCATCAAAGTCATTTGGCCAATGCAGGTTCGCATTAGATTTGGACAGTCAGTAATGAAACAACGGAGCCAAGAACTGGTGAGCCATCAGCTTTAATTCTAGCTTGCATCCAGCGAGCAAGCAAAAACACACTGGGCTCCAAAACCCACTCATTCAGTGCTCACAAAGCTACTGACTTATCTGAGTTTCCTAGAATCAAAAGGTTTCTAGCTCACCAGACTTATTCACCTGTTTCCCATCTCCTTCACTCTACACAAACTCTGCAAAAACTGGCTTCTTCCTCAGCATTCTACCATCTTGGCTGCCTCCTCTCCTCCACGTGGCCTTAATCTACTCTCCTTTCTAATACTAACCTCAGGAACCGAGAGAGCAAGCTACTGGTCTGTCTCAGTAGTGTAGGATCAAAACCTCCAATCCAATTACACAAACAAGGAAGTCTCCAATACAAAACATAATGGGATTCCTCAGGAGAGTCCACCACCCTACATCATCCAATCAGTCAAGAGTGTGGGGAAAAGCTTACTCTTAAAACTAAGCCTTAGGCTATAATGACCTGGCCTGCCCACAGCCTGTTCTCCATTACACATCAACGAATTTCCATGTGGACAGCGCCATCTTTAACAAAGTGAGCATAATATATTTTATCTGCCCAACACTTGGCAAGTCTGAAACAATTTTATGGGTATACGCAAGTTGAACAAATAGGTAAATACATTACAGATATTAAGAATTTGGTTTTTCTCTGTTGAATAAAAAAAATTTTTAAACTTTTCTCATGAAGCCTTTTAAGATTTTTATTTATTTATTTATTTTAGAGAGTGGAGAGAGATACAGATACACAGAGAGAGAGGGAGACAGAGAGAGAGAGAGAGAGAGAAGGGGAGGAGGAGCAGGAAGCATCAGCCCCCATATGTGCCTTAACCAGGCAAGCCAGAGGTTTCGAACCGACGATCTCAGCATTCCAGGTCAATGCTTTATCCACTGTGCCACCACATGTCCAGCCAGATAAATAATTTAAAAACAAGAAAAAGAGAAAGGCTAAAGTGAACTCTAAAGTATTCATTGGAATCTGAAGAATCAGCATAACCTCATGGTTTCTAATATATAAAAAGATATAAAACCATAGATGTATATACATGTGTTGCTTAAAACACATAAATACCTTTCCTAGTTCTGTCTGCTAAGAGGGCATCACAGTAGTAATACACATGTAGCATCCAGATCTTAGTTTTTAAATATCACTCTGCACTGAAATGGGTCAAGGATTTGCGTTATTGATGCAACTCCTACATAAGTATAAAGTGAAAAGAGGTTAAAAATAAAGCATAATGTGATCAGTGAAAATTGTTCTAAAGGTAAATTTTAACTGTATTTTTTAAAAAATTATTTTGAGGATCTTATACAGTCTAGACTTTTTACCATAGTCTGCAAAGATTTACACCATCTGGCCCATTCTTACCTTCTCGTGTCATCTCTAATTCTGTGCCACCCACATTGATTTTCTTTCTGTTCCTTGAGCATGCCAAATGAATTCTCAGATACGTACATTCTCTCTCTTCCCCCGGCCCCCTCGCACTTGCTCTTCCCTGATCCTGTCAAACTTGGCTTCTTCTCATTGTTTAGCTCTACGTATTAGTCAGCTTTTGCCAGGTTATACTCTCACAAAACCAAAGTGTTATTTCTTGCATATGTTGCTTGATTGATCCATAAACTGTGAATTAGCTGTAAATCTGCTCCCCAGATCTTCTTTATCCTGAGATCCAGGAACAAAGAGCAAATCCAGTCTGGAATATGCTAAACTCATGGCAGAAGGAAGAGAACAAGCAGCAGATGAAATCAAATACCAGTTCTCAGAGCTTTTCTGTGGAGCTGGCACACTGTTGCTTGTGTTCACATTTCATTGGTCAAAGCATATCATATGACCAAGCTTGATTAGCATAGCAGAGAATGAAACTCTCCCTACCCAAGATCTTGCAAGTCATATGATGGGGATGTATAATCTTCTTACAAGGAAGAGGAAGGAAACTTGGAAACAATTATATAACCTATCACAAGACTAAGCTCACGTGAAACCATCTCCAAGGAACTTTTTGTAATAATACTTGCACCTTGAGTCGTCCTTCTTCCCTTGGTTACTGAATATTCTGTCCTATTATTTTATTTCCTTATCACTTTTTGAAATGATCTTACTTTGGTAAGGTTTGCTTTTATTATTGGTCTCTTCCCACTAGAATGTAATTTTCTGAAGCAGAAAACTTGTATAAATTGCTCATAGCTGTCTGACTGTGCCTGGCCTTTAGTTATGTATTGATAAATATTTATTGGGAAAAAGGAAGCACAACCCGGAGTGCCTTTATTTCTATGTCTTTATATAATTTATCAAACACAATGTCTTACTAATAGTAGGCACTGATAAGTGTATTTTATTTTATTTTTATATTTTTACAGGGACAGAGAGAGGGATAGATAGGGACAGACAGACAGGAACGGAGAGAGGTGAGAAGCATCAATCATTAGTTTTTCGTTGCCGTCGCAACACCTTAGTTGCTTTCTCACATGTGCCTTGACCGTGGGCCTTCAGCAGACCGAGCAATCCCTTGCCGGAGCCAGCAACCTTGGGTCCAAGCTGACGAGCTTTTTGCTCAAGCCAGATGGGCCCACACTCAAGCTGGCGAGCTTGGGCTCTCGAACCTGGGTCTTCGCATCCCAGTCCGACACTCTATCCACTGCACCACCGCCTGGTCAGGCTGATAAGTGTATTTTAAATAAATAAATGGATGCATATTTACATTGAATAATTTTTTTTTTAATTGAGAGGTGGGGAGGCAGAGACAGATTTCTGCATGTGCCCCAACCAGGATCCACTGGGCAAGCCCCCTACCACTTAATGCTCTACCTGTCTGGGCAGCTGCTCCATTGCTTGGCAACTGAGCTATTTTAGCACCTAAGGCAAGGCCATGGAGCCATCCTCAGCACCCAGGGCCAACTTTGCTCAAACCATTCAAGCCATGACTGCAGGAGGAGAAGAGAGAAAAGAGAGCGGTAGAAAAGCAGATGGTTGCTTCTCCAGTGTGCCCTGACCAAGAATCGAACCCAGGACTTCCACATGCGAGGCCTACACACTACCGCTGAGCCAACCGGCTGGGGCTATACTGAGTAAAATTAAAAATGAAGAAAATATACATACATTTATTCATGGCTATGACCACAATTAAGAGGATAACAATTTCCGTATTAAGAAAAGACATTTTTAGGCATTGAATTTTTTCCAAGTACACTTGGAAAAGGTAGATAAGATTTAATTTTTCTCATGTAGTTTCAACTAACCTCTCTTATGAATACACCATTTGAAGATTTAGTTTGGCAAATGCAGTGCAGGCCTGCAGAATGGACAAATCAGCAATTTGTCCTGGAAATGAAGCGGCAGCAGGGTGAGCTGTTTGAGGGGCTGAAGCAGACGAAACAGCTTGCTGGGGTTTCAATATTTCAAGGGCTTTTTAATTTCTCCTACTGGTATGGGTTACTTTTGGTAGCTCATTTTAATAAAATGATACTTCTCTGTCAAATTCCGTGTTCAGCTTACCTTTCCATAATATCTGTGAAAGTTTCACATCACTCCCCTGTTTGAGTTCTTACTTCCCCTGAAAACAGGTTGAATTATGTTCTAGTTTTTCTCAATGAACATAACCCCACAACCTGTTTGTTTAGAGAGAACTGTTTGCAGGCCTGAAATATTCACAGACCTACTCAGATTTAGACTTACAGATAGATGGAATTGGTACTATAATCACAGAAACCTTGGCTAAACTACGCTTTCTCTGATCATAGATGTCCATTATTAATTAGCTCATTTTTGTGACTTTGAACTAGATGACCTAAGATACAAAGGTTGCTTTCAATCATAACTATCTTACTATGATAAGTATTTTGATATTTTTTTCTAAAAGAAAGTTTAATTGGGTTCCAGGGAAAAGTGCTAGAGAGGGATGTCATTGTTGGCAAGTGAGACACGGGAAGAATAGAACTATGATGCTGAAAGTTTCATGAACACAAACCTTTTTAATTTGCAAGTTTACCTTGAGATGGCTTTGTTCTTAGATTAAATTACCCAACGCTGTAGACATAAACCTGCAACCTGTTATTGCATAGACTTAATGAAGACGTGGTCTGCAATGAACCCTATTCAAAAATGTCCAGTTGTGAGGAGTCGTAGATGGATCTCTTATTCCAGTGGTCCTTCAGGGCCATGCTTTCAAAGTATAGATACCATTAGAGTGAGTTTCTAGAGTATTTACGTCTTTTCAATCTTTCTCACATACAGAGTTTAATGATTTCAGATTATAAACAATATTTACAATGGTACTAATGAATTGTAAATCTTTGTAATGAGGTATTCTGGGATTAAATCTTGAGTCTGCCATTTGTCAGCTATGTATTGTTGGGCAAATTACTTAATGTTTTCAAAAATTTCTTCATTTGGAAAATGGATGCTTTAATGGTACCTGCCCCAGAGCATGTTGTATGGATTAAATGAAAACATTTTTGTATGCTGTCAGGATGTCATCAGTTATAGGTCACAAAAATTTCATCTCCAGCCAACTCAAACATAAAGAGAAATTTATTGGTTCATGCAATAAGGAATTGGAAGTGCAAAACTGGCTTCAGGCATGGTTGGATGGAGACATTCAATGAACGTATTTCAAATCTGCCTCTTCTTCTCCAATTGTTGGCTCTGCGTTTCTTTGCTTTGGCTTTATTCTCAAGCAGTCTCTCTTTGTGTGTTGGCAACGATGAGTACAAATAGCACGTTCCACACTTACATCTTACAGCTTAGCTACTACAGTGAAAATGCGTATTTTTCCCCCCATGATTCTAGCAAAATTCTTAAGGCTGAATCTCATTTCTGGCCCAAGTCATGCACTCTAGACTGAGGGCAGAAAAAAATATTCTCAGATTGGCCTGATCCTGGCGCCAGTTAGTTATATCTGCCCCAAACAAAACAATACGGACAGAGAAGTGGGTGAGGAATGCCTCTCTCACACAAAAGGAGGGGGCTTTGCACCACTACAAGAAAAAATGGAGGGTACACAAAACAACAATGTCTACTACAGCATTTAAGGTTCAACACAGTGTATGGCACAGGTCAAAACATCCATGACTATTTGCTGTTATTAATGTCATCAGTTCCCTGGAAAAGAAAATAGGTGATAACCTTAGGCAGAGAACCCTAGGGGAGAATTTGGATGACTAAAACTTTAACAAGGATGTGAACTGTGAGAATATGACCAATTCTTCTTGAACTTTCTATTCCCAGTAACTGGCACAGTAACTGGCACCATAACAGGTGTTCATAAATGCTTGCCCAGTGGATGAATACACCCCAGGAATCATGCTATGCACTTCCCATCCAGCAGCAATTATAATAGCAACACCACCATGCTGTTTCTTGGTCTGTTGTCCCAGTAATCTTTCAGGCTCATTGTTAAGGTGCTTTAAAGTTGAAAGTGCTGTGAATTATGAATCACTTGAGGTTTGTGTTAAAATGCAGATTCTGCAAATATGACTTTGGGTGATGGGTATACAACATAATCAAATGTCAAAATAACCTGGGGATGTTTTCTCTGAACCTATGTACCTGATTGATCAATATCATCCTACTAAAATTAATTTTAAAAAATGATTAGTTTGCCTAGTAAGGAAAATAAAATGATTAACTTGCCTAGTAAGGAAAAAATAAATAAAATAAAATGCAGATTCTGGTTCAGTGAGTTGAGGTAGGGCTTGAGATTTTGCATTTCTAACAAGTTTCCGTGTGCTTCCATAATGCTGGTCTGCAGACCACCATCCACATGACTTGGCTTTAAAGTTTTAAACTATTTCCGGGGAGGAGTTGACAAAGCTTTTCTCAAGGGTCATTCAATTCCTCTGTTCAGTAGAGAACCCATTGGAGGGTATTGTTGTAGCGTGTCATTTCTTTCATGAGCAAGGAGGCAAAAAGGAGAGAACAGAGAATTTATTCTAATGGTGTCCGGTCCTAATAAAATCAGAAACAGAGAAAACAAAGTGAAAAACAATGTAGAATGCACTTTTGAAGAGGTTAATGAATCAGTTTTTATAATTTACAATTGTTCGTTTATTAAGCAAATCGCTGTTTTTCATTGGACATGAACTCTGAACAAGGGTATTGAGCTTTACATATAAGATTTTACTTAATTACGCAGCTCTCTTGTGGTATTGTAGTGTCTCCAGTTCACAGATGAGGAAAATCATTCCCAGAAAAGTTAAAGCCAGCCAGGTATGCAGTGGGTTTATGCAATGATTTGTACTTCAGTCTCTTTCTTAATCTCTATATTTTAATCTATCATAAAATAAAATAAGAATGTTAGAGAATGCACTCATGGCTATTATTAATATCAAGCATCATGATTCTTAATCCCTTACTTATTTCCTTCAGCACTTTATGGTGTGCAAAGCACTTTGGCATTTATTGCCTTATCTGATTTGGCGACTCCAAGTTAAAAGCTGCCCTTCTGAAATAAAATACTGAAGCTAATTTGCATTGGTTTGAAAGTGCATGCTGAAGAGAGAGAATAGGGAATCCGTCTAACACAGAGGAGGAATGGTTTCATCATCCTCTTGGCAGGCTTAGGTTGCCTGTGGCACAGTCTGTAGGCATTGGTCGGAGCAAGACCTGGGTTTGATCCCTGGTTCAACCATTGCCAGCCAACTGCGTGACCACAGGAAAGCGACTTACCTTTGTTCTGCCTGTTTATTTTTTTCAAATGTAAAATGTGGGTGATAATTACAGTCCTTATATCAGAAGATTGTGTGAAAATTAATTATGTAAGTAAGGAGCATAGCTCAGTACCTGGCACTTAGCAATGAAATTATATGTATATATATGTGTGTGTGTGTGTGCATGTGTATATATATACTGCTCACAAAAATTAGGGAATATTTCAAAATGAATACAAAACAACAAATATCCTCTAATTTTTGTGAGCAGTGTGTGTGTGTGTGTGTATATATATATATATATATATATATATATATGCATATATATGTAAGGGGGTCAGAATAGACCAAATACGTCTTATTAAAGGTTAATATTATGTACTATTTATTTTCTCTTTTGGCTATAGATCTTACTTTAATGCACTCTATCAGCCTCAATCTTCCCTCCATGAACCCCATTTTTAAAATTTTGAGTTGTTGGCCCCACACCTGAGATACATAATTGCTTCCTTCTGTTCAGGCAGCTGTAAGAAGTTCCCATGAAAATAGTCTCCTTCCTCTTTCTGCCTCCGTGACATTGAACATACATTTTCCCTCCTCAGCAATTACATGGAGGTTATGTAACCTACTTGTTGACCTGGAGTAACATATCTAGACTAATAAAATTTTACCATTGACAGATAGGTAAAATTTATAGGTGATGTGGGTGAATGAATCAGAAAAGCGTATTTGCAAATGCAACGCAACTAAGCAGAAAGATTTGAATGGATCTAGACCAGTGGTCCTTAACTTGGGTTCGATTGACCCCTAGGGGTTCGATGAGTCGGTCTCAGGAGTTCGGAGGAGCCTCTGCCGCGGAGGCCAGAATAAAGTAATACCATAATTTGTTGTGAGTTCATGCACTTTGTTGGTTTTGTTCTTTGAGCAAGGTGATGTTCATGCACGGCTCATTTTGTGCACCAGTAAAAAAACATATACCTATGTCTTGAATTTGGAAAATAATCATATTTTATTTATCACTAAAGAAGGGTTCGGTGAATGCGCATATGAAACTGGTGGGTTCGGTACCTCAAAAAGGGTTAAGAACCACTGATCTAGTCAAAGGAATCCAAAGAAATAACAAAGTTACTCTACAACACAACTGGCTTCTCCAAAGCATGTCCAGGGCAATGGTCTTGGCCACTGGAGCTAGTGGCTGATATGGAAGTTTCTGTCTAGATGTGAGTATGTAAAGTCCAACCACTACGAGTAGCTACTAAAATAACCTTCTACCTGCAACTCCTTTTCAAAGATGGACGAGCTATATATCCATCATCTCTTCCATCTCATTTTTAAAATTCCTCTGCCATCTGCTTCAAAAAGGGGTAAGAGATTAACACATAACCAGTATAACTTTTATTTCTCTAGAGACCCTGCTTTAGGTCTAAACATGCTGAATTGTTGAGTATTCTTTTGTCTGACAGTTTAATTCCCAGTCATTTTTGAGGCCTCCTTGAGTGTGCTTCTCCTCCCTCACACTTGTCTTTCAGGTGGGAATGTGAGAAAGGCTTCTACCGATTTCTAGACTTCATACATTACAACAATTGAACCACTTAATTCTTCCTTTATAGTAATAAAATAAATTTAATATTTACTTAATAATAAAAGTAAAACTTCTTTATTGTAGAAAATATAGATATGTTATAAAGAACAACATAAATACCATTGGAGCTTCTACTCCTCATAAATAACCACTTTAACATTTGCTGTGTTTTTTCCCTCATCTATGTCTTATTTTGTGTGTCTGTGTGCATATTTTTAAATTATATTGGGATCAGAGTATATAAATAATTTTAAATGGTGCTTTTCTTTGCACTTAGATTTTTTTAACTTTTTTTTTTCTTTAACAGGAACAGAGAGAGAGTCAGAGAGAGGGATAGATAGGGACAGACAGGAACGGAGAGAAATGAGAAGTATCAATTATCAGTTTTTTTGTTGCGACAACTTAGTTGTTCATTGATTGCTTTCTCATATGTGCCTTGACTGCGGGCCTTCAGCAGACAGAGTAACGCCTTGCTCGAGCCAGCAACCTTGGGTCCAAGCTGGTGAGCTTTTTGCTCAAGCCAAATGAACCCGCGCTGAAGCTGGAGACCTCGGGGTCTCGAACCTGGGTCCTCCATATCCCAGTCTGATGCTCTATCCACTGCACCACTGCCTGGTCAGGCTGCACTTAGTTTGATATAAGGAACATGTTCCAACACTACTATCTTGAAAATTAAAATTTTTTTTCTTTATTTGTATCTTTTGATCCCTTTCTGATTTAAAAATATTTTCTATAACTATGTGATAATTTTAATATAAAAATGTACCATAATTTATATAATTCCTCTATTATTATATGTTCAGTATAGTTCATATTTTTCATATTTATAGATCTGAGGTTGGCAAAAGTTTTCTAGAGAGGGCCAACTGAAAAACAATTTCAACTCTGTGCATCATAAGTTCTCTGCAGGAACCACTCAGTTCTGGTGTTGCAGAAATAGCCATAGAAAATATGTAAATAAAGAGTAGTGGCTGTGTTCCAATAAAAGTTTATTTAAAAGACAGGAGACTGGTGGGATTTGGCCTGTGGGCTCTAGTTTCCCAAACATTGAAATAAATGATGCTGAGATAATCATCCTTGCATATTACATTAAAAATTATTTCTATAGAATAAATTCTTAGGAATGTAATTGTGGGTAAAAAAGGGATGAAAGGGGGTAAAAAAGGAAATCATCTTGATATACTTCATTCAATTTCTCTCTCAAAATATTGCAAAAATTATACTTTAATTAGTTGAGATTAAAAGTCCTGCTTTCTCTAAGCATCCACCAAGATAGGCTACAATCATTTAAAAATTTTTGATAGATACTAATTTAGTGATCTCATTTTTTTTGATTTATTATTTTAATTATTATGTTTAAAATACAGTGTGTCTGTAAAGTCATGGTGCACTTTTGATTTTTGACCGGTTAAAAGTGCACCGTGACTTTACGGACACACTGTATATCTAAATAGGTATTGGAAATTTATATCTATATTTTTGTGTGTTTCATGCCATATGAAAGAATTTTATTGCATGTCATTTGATTTTTTTCTTAAAATTGAATATTAGCCTGACTAGGCGGTGGCGCAGTGAATAGAGCGTCGAACTGGGATGCTGAAGACCAAGGTTCGAGACTCTGAGGTCGCCAGCCTGAGCGTGGGCCCATCTGGCTTGAGCAAAAGCTCGCCAGCTTGGACCCAAGGTCACTGGCTCTAGCAAGGGGTGGCTCGGTCTGCTGAAGGCGGTCAAGGTACTTGTGAGAAAGCAATCAATGAACAACTAAGGTGTCACAATGACAAGGAAAAACTAAAGATTGATGCTTCTAATCTCTCCGTTCCTGTCTGTCTGTCCCTATCTATCCCTCTCTCTGACTCTCTCTCTGTCCCTGTAAAAAAAAATAAAAATAAATAAAAAATTGAACATTAAAAATCCACTATAACACCAAATGTAAGAGAGACACATCCAGAGTTTGAACATAACTTGGTAATATTAATATGCATAAGTTACTAAGATAAAAATCAAGTTTTAATTCAGTAGTTTAATACAATAAAAGTTTATTTCTCACTCATGACACAGTTCCACGCAGGTCTTTGGTGCTGCTCTATGGAGTTATTTAAGGACAGAAGGTAACAAGCTGTGCCATCCCCAAACATTGTTTTCCTGTATGTTGAAATTCAGCTTGCACTTGGGAGACCACAAGGTGAAGAAGATGGACCTTCTCTTAATTGTTGAGCCTGAAAGTGGCATAGTACCTCATGTTCCACTCGTGATAGCATCACATGACCTCACCCAGGAGGGAAACAGAAATGCAGGTTGACCCTCTACTGAGAGGGAGGAAATGGTTTTGGGGAGCATTTAACCAATCTCAACACATAATGAAAATTTAAACTTAAGATTTCAGGATTCCAGTAGCGCAATGGATAACGCATCTGACTATGAATCAGAAGATTCCAGGACTTTTTTTTTTTTAATACTTTTAATGTTTATGGTGAAGACTAGTACTCTTTTACAGAAACTGTTGGCTACTGAATACACATATAAAATGTATATTTTTATAAGAAAAAACAGAGAACTGGTGATAAGCTATACACTTTGGTTTTTGGTTTCTTACCCTAAAAATATTAAAATGTATTTTTGCATTTTTGACTGGTCCCATGCTGTTATAATAGAATGCAAAATTTGGAGAAATTTTCTTAATTTTTTCAAAAATAAGAGGATTTAACCATTGGCTTACCTCAATGAGTGTAGCCAGATAGAAAATCAGATGGTTAAATAACAACAAGAGGAGCATTTTGAAGAGAAAATTTGAATACAGTTTGTCAAAACAATTTCTGCAATTAATCACCATTGAATAAAAAATAGTATCACACTTGACACGCTAATACAATCTTCTTAACAATGAAGTCAGAAAAATGGAAGCATGAAAGAGGAGATCATTAAAGATGTACATACAAGATCAAAATACGAACACCTTACTCTTTTTTCTTAAATAAACGAGTTTGCCAGTGGAAATCGTCTGCTTGTTTTTTTGATGCTTATGTATGGTTTTCTCGTTGAGAAAGCTCAGAAGCATCAGTCACTGAGTCCCTTCTCATTTTAGGATGTTTATCCTCATGTAGGATAACCTGGCCAGAGGAGTGCAGGGAAGTGAGGAAGCTGCTCCATGCAGGCAGTTTAGACTAGAAATTCCAAAAGAATAGATTAACATTGTCTGCCTTTAAACTCTTCAAAGAAGACCATAATTGTGCCTTTTATATCTTACCCCATGCTTCAACGGCGGAATTCCTCAACTCCCAGGAGGGACCTCATAGAGATGCTGTGCTGTTTGATTTGGCACTATTCACAAACCTTGGCAGATGATCAAATATAGGGCACCGAAGTGCAGGAAAAGTCTTAAGAAACTGTCTTTGCTGTTGTCATTACTGCTTTCATGAATTAAAATCTCAATGGTAAGCAAAAAGAAGCCATAGATATTAACCAGGCCTGCGTAATTCCAATTTAAATGTTTAGCACACCTTGGCATGAAGAAACACATGCAAATTTACAGCTTTAGGTGCTTTCTCTTGAGTTGCATTTGTCTCAACATTTAAATAAACTTACTTCCTTAAAATATTTAAGTAGCTTGCCCCAGAACTCTTGGATTAAGTGTAGGAATGATGAACGGGTAAGTCTTGGCTTTGAACTCAAAAGATCTGTTTCCAGCCCTGGTATTACCAGTTCTTAGCTGTGTAACCTGGGGCAAGTTGCTGAACTCCTCAGAGATTTGGTCCATGTGCCCATAATATAATAACTTCCCTGAATATTCATCATATTTCTGTTGGAAGAAAATGTTTAAGATCATGTAAATATAGTATATAGAAAACATTTGGTAAAATATAAAGAGTAATACTGCTGTGAGAAATCATTAATATAATTAACTAGAACTTTGCAAAATGTTGGAAGACATATTTTAAGGAACAGATATTTCAAGCAACCTATTTTATGCTGAAAGAACATAATCCAAAAGGAAACCTACTAGACTGTTTCTGAATTTAAAATAGAAGTGTAGAGAAAGCCTGTTAAAAAGAAAGAGAAGAAGAAAAGGAAGGAGGAAGAAAGGAAGAAAGGAAGGAAGGGAGGAAAGAAAGAAGAAAATTTACCCAAAATTATGCTACCTATAGAAACGATTACCAAATACTGGAAATTCTAAGCCAGGAAATTCTTAAAAGTATATTAATTATATATTTGGGGATTTTTTGAAATGGATTTGGTGATCCTGGTTCTCTCAGCCTTTCCTTCCTTCTTTCTTTTCTTTCTTTCTTTCTTTCTTTCTTTCTTTCTTTCTTTCTTTCTTTCTTTCTTTCTTCTTTCTCTCTCTTTTTCTATCTTTCTTTCTTTCTCTCTCTCTTTTATTCATAAAAAGTAAACTCTTTTGGTTGTGTTCCCTAATTTACTCTAAGGGCACAGAATCACAAATATTATGAAAATATTTGTGGAATAAATGTGTCAATAATTTATCTATTAACTCACAATTTTTTCTGCTATCCATTGTGTTAGTTTTTAAAGGTGAAATAATTAATTGATAGTTTCTGTTCTCTGGGAGCTTCTAGACTAGTGAGGGAAATAGGTACATAAATATATAATAATATACAATAGATGAGTCTTATCATCTTACACTTACTAATTTTTTGAAAAATAGTCACAAATAATAATAAATTATAAATATTATATGATAATATTTAAGTATATAATTTAAATTAAACAAAATATTTATATATAGGTACATTAATATATAGTGATAAAATAAAAATAACCATAAATGCGAGTTTAAGCTGCTTCACAGTTTTTAAATTCTTTAAAAATTTCTTTTGATACTCAAAGTTATGACATTACTTATACAGAGAGAGTACTTTGATAGTTACCCAAGCTTTTTCTCCCTTGCCCCTTCCCTCACAAGTACCTAAGTATTATCATAATTTAGTCTATATCTTTCCAAAGACTTTGCATGTATGTACACACACACACACACACATAAACACACATGATACGTTATTATTTTCCAAGTGTATGGTATTAAAACAAATGCATATATATTCTTCTGAGATTTTATCTCAACAACATGTCCTGAAAACCTATCCTTATTAGTCCATTTAATCTACCTCATTCTTTTAAGATGTTGTGATAGTGACAATGACAAGGTTACCAGTCATACATGGCACCATGTAGTTCTGCAGCAAACAGCCTGCACACCTTACATAATGTAGCAATACCATCGCTCATTTAGTTGTTCCTCTATTGACGGACACATAGGTTTGTTTCCAGTTTATCAGTATTACCAACAGTGCTGCAATGAATATCTTTATACAGCCTGTAGTTGCTAACATGTCCAGATGAGTCTAATGAAGTCATTTATTCTATTTCAAATCCTAGACTAGGCATCAGAAATTCCTTTTTGAATTCTTGTATGTTGTGTGTACACCGAACAGCAGAAATATTAAAAACAAAGTAAGCTTCTTGAGAAATTGAGAGGGGCAAATGACCCTATTTTCCTCTTGAAACCCAGAAGCGCTGAAAGAGTGAAGCCTTATCCTCTTATTACACGGGGTAGCATGCACAGAAATTAAACTTTTCTGAGTATCTTCTCGCTTCACCCCTGACTGGATTTAGTTGTGGGGATCTGAGGATGTAATATGTATGTACTATTTGAGGCAAGCTAGAGTTTTATGTATCTTTGAATGGCAGCATTTCTTTTCCACAAAAGATAACTTTATGACAAGTCACATTTATATTGCACTGCTTTGACATTATGCTCTTGCGGATTCATATAGCTTGCTGCTATCAGCAGAGATAGATGTTTCTTTCCCCATAACGCTTTTGATCTTTTTCCTGTATGGAATACTTTAGAATATTGAGGGCTGATGGTCTGGGGCACAGCCACTTGTAGACATGTAGGCGCTCCCGAGGAGCTAAGTATTGCTCAGGTAATGGTATAAAGACCAGTTTTTTTTTTCTGGTGCTAAAAATAGCCTTCAGCACAGGCCTGTTAAGGTATCATGGACTGATGCAACTGACTTAATGAAATTGCCAAGTGTTAGAAATGGCAGCTTTAAAGGGCAGAGAATGGACAAGAGGCTCCTTGTTGTCATTTGGATGTGACTTGTGGTATTGATTGTGGCCTTTGGCTGGATCTTGAACTAAGTATAGCAGAAGTCCAAGTACCCTGACCTCTAGTAGGGTGTTTACTCCATCACAGAAGGAGCTGGCTGGAGAAAGAGCAGTAGAAGCCACTCCCCAGGCATGAGGTTCAAAGACTGCCTCTTAAGAAAGGGCATGACAGCCCGCAGATTTTGGGGGTATTCCCCCAAGATGTTTTGTAGAGGATTCTGAGGCTGTAAGCAAGTCTTCTCACAGTGGCATTGAGAGACCTGCTGGGAATGGGTTCTGGGCCGGGGCAGCCATCCTGACTGACTCAGCAGATGGAAGCTCTCATTCCTGCCTTGACATTTGCATAAGTAGTTATGGCTCCACTTAGAGTTACTGAAATGTCTAACTGTACAGGAGCATCAAGGTTATCTATGAAAATCTCTTTCACCTGAATGATGACAGCACCAACCACCTACGTGGGTGAGTGGCTTCTGAGGTTAGTTCATTCCACAAGTTAGTGATGCTATCAGTTGCTTTCCCGTTGGGCAATTTGACAAGCCCAGACTCTTCCCCATTCTGTCCTCATCATCCTTGTACTTATCACCAACACCAACACCACCATCATGGGTTTCTTTGAATGTGCTCTTGTGCCTTCTGCATAATAGATACAGTTCCATGAGCATTTAGTGGGAAGGACCCAGTGGTTTTGTCCTTGTCGTATAATGAAAAGAGTTCCAGATTTGAAAACATACTGGAATTAAAAAACAGAGACTAACCTTTACCTTTCTTTGAATGATCTTGAAAATCACTTCATTCCTCTGAGCCTGTTTACTTGTCTATAAAATGGACAGAGTAATATCTTCTTTAGAGTGCCTATGAGGCTAACATCAGGGGGTATCACTAGTTGTCTATTGCCTGGTGCATGGTCTGTCCTGAGTAAATGGAACCTAGGATCATGATTAGTATTGCTATTATTATTATTATTATACCCAGGAAGTTTGAGTTCTGGCTCTGCTGTCTAAGCTTGGCAAGCCAGTTTCTGTCTGACAACCTCATTGGTAAACTGGGCAGTTGGTCCAGATTCTTTCTAAAGCTCAATGCATAGACTTTGTGATCTGTCAGGACACAGTGGTTGTCTGGCTTTGGTGTGCATTATGACCCCCCGGAGGTCCCATGTCTGGAGATTTCGACTCAGTAGGTGTGAGAGGGGCCTAAGAATATTCATTTTTAATAAGGACTTCAAATCTTCATTTTTTCTTGTTCTAACAGGGAAAAGTAGTATTATCCATATGGTAGGATAATAGTGAGGAGCAAATGAAATAATTTCTGTAAAAGCACTTAGCATAGTTTCTGGCTCCTGACAATTACCCACTGAATTGCCAACTGCTGTTATTCTTCTTTCCCCCCTCTGTCACTTTGCATAGCAAATGTCCCCAGTTGGTTGGCTAAATTTGGCTCATAAATGAGACTTTCCATATGTGAGTTAGATGCAAATATTTAAAAAAGAGAAGATTTCTGGATCCTTTTGAAGTCCCCAGAGACCTGGCCACAGCCAAGCTTGCTACCATTTATAGTCACTGTCTCTGGACATTGGCTTAGATGGGCTTCAGACATGAGCTCCCTATTTGAACAGCCCCCCTTACTCTACATTTCTTTTTTGTCCCGTGTAGGCATTTGGGTTTGTAGATTCCTACCACAGGATCGAATTTAGCCTCTCTACCCAGAGTTTTAGAAGAGCAAAGAGACGATCCCTTCATGGTGTTGTGCCAACTATTTTAGATCAGTTAACCAGCTGTCCCTGAGCAGGGGCACGCCCCAGCCACAGCTCCCTCTGAACCCAGTCAAAATAATGGAGAGAGTAGTTTGTCTTTATAACTTTTATGATTTAGTGGCATAACTTAGGATGAGTTCCAAGGGGTAGCAATCTGTAAGTCCACTGAAATACTTTGCTAGGGAACCTAACCCAAGCTGAGATGTTGCCTAACAGAATCAAAGCAGGGTTTAAAGTCAGCTGCCTCCTTTATTACACACTCAAAAGTTGGCAGAGGAAGTTCTTTGGGTTGGGACCACATAAAAGAAATCAAGGCAAGTGAAGGATGGTTGAAGAGAACAGATGGACTTGGACATCTTACACCATCAGAGTGATGCTGTGACTTCCAAAGATACCTGCTTGGATACTCTGAAAGTTATCATCATCTTTGTATTTTTTTTTTTTTTTGCTAGCTATGAGTGTCACACATGAAAAAAATAATGAGGCAAGAAAGGACTTTATACAAAGGTATCAAGGCCACATTTGTCAAATCCAGAATCCCACACAGATTTGGGAACTATGTTTCAAGCTGAGCTCGAAACTTTCAACTCTCAAAAGTGCTACTTACTCAAGTGAAAGGCAATTTTCCAGCTCAAAGAAAGGCAGTTCTGTAAGGTTCAGGAATAAAGGTCAGAAGACTCCTTGTACATCAATCAGCTCCTGGAAAACAACATGTCAATGAGTTAAGTGAACACGAATCAGGCACATATGGATTGAATTTCCCTCGAAATACTCCTGGGGTCCAAGTTTAAAGGGTGGAGTGGAGGAGGGGTGAGAATCTTAGGAAAATTTAATGCACATTTTTTTGCAGACCTCTAACACTTGAAAACACTTCTAAGATGTTGACTGACCAGGCCACAAGTCCTGCTGGCCTGAATCAATGGTGAGGCCAGCTGACCTTAAGAGAGGAGCACACATCTAAAGCCCATGTGACAGCTCAGGACATCCCTGTCTTGATTTAAACTTCATTCCATGGCATGGAGATAGGAGATCTGGTAGAGGGTGGCTTTGATGTTCCAGAGAAGGGAAGTAGATTTATTTCAGAGAAAAAAATGAACTGTAAGAAACATTCAAGGTTACCAGGCATTACTGCCAGTAGCCTATGTTTCTAAGCAAGTAAATCAAACCTTCAATTCCTTCTTCCTTCCTGGAATCCTAAGAAAAGCAACTGGGAATTAATTTAGACATGGAGCAGAAAAGCAAGTACAAGAGAATTTTCCTAAGACCATTCCACGTGGAAGTGTGAGGTGGAAATATGCTTTATAAATAGAAGTTCTTATAAACTCTTAAAGAGAACAATGCAGCATAAAAGGCTGTTCTAACCTAAAACACTAGACAATAAATATAAGAAGTCAATAATTGTGCATTCCCTGTGAGGTCCATGTATGTTGAGACTATTTAAGTCTGATTTTATGTGCAATTGCAAGAATTCAAAAAGAAACTAGAATAGACTACTTTTGTAATATCCACCTGAGACCTAAAATTGGTTAGTAATGAGTCCTTTTTTTAGAAAGCTTCTTAGAAAATTTAAACTTAGATTTTTAATTCTTTTAAAAGGCAACCTGTTGAGAAACAACAGGCTTTATTTTGGGTTTTCTAGGGCATTTCGTAGTTCAACTGCGATTTCTCTTTAAGAAAAGTAGCAGATTAGAAACTTCTTTGTGGCAGAGAGAACCATTATGGCCTAACCCGCATCTTCCTTCCTTCCTTCCTTCCTTCCTTCCTTCCTTCCTTCCTTCCTTCCTTCCTTCCTTCCTTTCTTTCTTTCTCTCTCTCTCTCCCTTTCTTCCTTCCTCCCTCCCTCCCTCCCTCCCTTCTTTCCTTCCTTCCTTCCTTCCTTCCTTCTTTCTTTCTCTCTCTCCTTCTTCCTTTCTTTTCTTTCTCTTTCTTCCTCCCTCCCTCCCTCCCTCCCTCCCTCCCTCCCTCCCTCCCTCCCTTCCTTCCTTCCTTCCTTCCCGCCTTTCTTTCTTTTCTTCTTTCTTTCGGCAAGAGGTAATCAGAGATAAGTGTTAATTGTACTTTTTTTTATGAAAAAAAACAACCACGAAACACAAATGATGCACTGTCAAGAGAAAATTTTTCACAATTGTCAGGTTGTGTAGACAATGTTCAAATGGCTCATTCATTATGAGCAGCACCACCAAGTTGAAAACATACTTTTTCTAGTCTGCAGTTGATTGATGTACATTACTCATATCAGGCTAATGGCACTTTATTTTCCAACAGTAGCAAGTAATGAGTGACCTTGAGTGCATATTGTTTTCCTGAAAGGGTTTGTTGCTCTGCTTCCCTCATAAGCACCCCAAGGAAACAAGGCCCCTGTATTGGTGTTTTGCAGCAAACCTCATTTCTTTCATGGCTTTCTGTAAAAGAATTGGATACAGGGATAGGAGCTAACCTCAGTGAGTAAATGAAATATTGATCCATGCTACTCTGGCCTTGCCTTCACCTTGTCCCAGGGCGGTGAGTTACTGACTTTTCCGTTTTGGCTGTAATAGGAATTATTACAACAGGCCTGTGCAAGTAATTACTTGGCATGGTAAAAAAAAGGAGGGTCCATCATATATTTCTGTGGAGACGTTAGTTTCCATCAGCCCAGCAGTCTGCTTTTTTGGCTCTGTCTTTCCTACTCTTGATTCAATTCTTTTAACCATCATTAATCACACTCCTTGTCAGCAGAAGTTTATCAAAAGTATTAAGTGAGCAAGGTTGCCTGGCCTCCTTAAAAAAAAAAATCAGCCAACACGGGGCAGTAAATTTCAAAATATGGAAGGTTGGTTTCGTGATATATATGAGTGTCTCTTCAGCTAGAATGAGCTGTTTGTTTTAGTGATAGATATTGTAGTTGGAGCTGTGATAGAATCCCTCTCAAGTTTATACGTCGTGGCCTATCATTTATGAGAGACCATGTGTTTCTAAATGGTGAAGGTCATGGCTGATGGCAAAAGTAAAAGCAGTGGTGATTCATTAAAAATAGTTAATAGGGCCTGTGGCTGACAGAGATAAATAGGAACACGTGGCACCTACCAACATCTAAATTGACATTGGGTTTTTTAGTCCCAGTTCGCCACTTTCATTGCCAGATAACTGTGAGTAGACCATCAGACAGGAGGTAAGATCACCTCTAGTTAATAACAGAGGCATAAACACTTTTTGGAAACACAACTGCCAACAAGCTGTTAAAACTCACTTCCCCTCAGTTTGGCTACACTCTACTATTTATTTTTAAATTGGAACTGATTTTTTTTTCTTTTACTGATCACAAAGGTGTTCATGATATAAAATCCAAATAGTATGGGAACCCAAGGAAAAAAATGTAAAGCTGCTCTTTTATATCTGAAATGTTTTCTTGAAAAAATGATCTCAAGTGAAATAGCTCATAACGTTGGGATAGGATAACGCTGAATGATGGCTCCTTGTATTTCTTACGTTAGACTGTATTTGAAATAGTCACAACTAGATATGTTTTTTCATTTTCACAACTAAAATGAAGCCCCCCCTGCAAATCTTATCTTTCAGAGAGAATCAGATTTATCAGTTTGTGTCTATTCCTCCAGTTTATTTTTCTTTACCATATTTATGTATGTTTATACATTTTACTGTACCATATATTTGAACATATATACATATATAAGGTAAAGAAAAAGAATGTATTTAATATAATAACAATCAAATACACATACATAATATATATGTAAGTACTAGCTCATGTTAGAATACCAGTTTAACAACATTCTAATATTTAAATATGAATATTTGATTAAACTCATAGATTCATTCATCCAATCAAAACATATGTTGAATGTTATGCTATATAGGGCCAGAGATCTACCACCAGTTTGCATTCAGCATTAATCTAAAAAATGCCTACGCTCCTGGTCCTAATATAACAACATTCGCTCTCCTTGCAAAACTTCCTGGCTAATTTGGAGACTCATAAGAACTAAGAAACAAAAAGGATTTTGCTGATTAAGATCAATAGAGTTTGACGATCCATTTAAGAAGCATAAATCAACAAAGGAATGTGTGGAAGTGGATGCAGCCCTTAGGCAATTTCCAAATGAGCAAGTATGGATTTTCTATACATGACTTCTAATGAAGAAGGTTTTAAAAACAAAATTGTTTGGGGATCTGTTGGATTTTTGTTATACGGGCAATTTTTGTTTCTGTTTTTCCTCTTGGTGAAAAATGGCACAGTGGCTAGAAATCATACTGAGAGATAAACATCTTCACTTTTCACTTTAGATTGCCTCTTTTCCCTAGAAAAACAAATCATCCAGGATAGTGAGAGAGTGGTTGCTGCCCCTGGATGGATGAGACCTGGTAATGGCCAGACCACTTTGGGGAAACAGTGCCTGGATTCATTACGCAAGTTTCAGGGCATAAAACACAGAACACAGAAACAAACAGAAAAGCATAACATTTTATGTAAGGATAGAAGCCAGAAGGAAGAAAGAAGTGGAAAACAAAACAACAACAACTAAAACAACACTAGTCTTTGATTTCCCTACTTGCAACTACAGCCTTTGCCCGCCTGCAGACGACTGGTGACTCCAGGCTGCCTGTGTTTGTAGTCCGGACAGCCATCCTGCCTGGCGGACAATCTCACAGAAAGAAGCATCCCTTTCTATGATTTGAGAAGGTGCAGGTAATCCTACAGTCCAAAAGGTTGAGATTTTGCAAACCAAGTCCTCAACCTAAAACCTGAACTGTTTTCGTTTGTTGGCAATTTAGGTTTTTGGAACACCAACTTTGCAACAAAACTGCCTGGGCAACAGCAGAGCATTCCGTTGAGAATTGTTCAGCAAGAAGGTAGAACAGCATTGCGAATTAACATGTTTACAGGGAAAAGCACTTAGCATCTAATCAGCAGGAGAGGACGGGAAATGTGCCGCGCTGAATTCAAGGCCAAGTGGCGATGGGCACAGAGGATGTTTTTGGATACCATCATCTCAAAGAAGGCATTTACAGTGGTTACAAATTGACTTTTTATGGAGAAACTAAGACTATTTCTAACCTATTGCACTGATATTATATTTAGTTAATATTTTATGAAAGAAAAGTCCTCCCATTAGAGGTAGCAAATTGCTTTATAATTATAGTACTTCACAAGAACAGGCTGCTTCATGGTATGGCAGAAGCACAAAATATAGTTGCCTTTTCCTCGTAACTTCTTAGCAGGGTCCTCGTGGTAAGTGACTCTCTCTCCCATGATTCTTCTTTCCTTATTTTAAATATTAGTTTAATTGGCACGGAAAATCATGTTGCACATTTGGTAGAGGTAATGAAATATTGATGTAGAAATATCACTGAAGCAGAGCTTGGGCACACTGAGGCCCTGAGGTGAACAAAGATACCTCTTTCATCTTCCAAACTCTGCTCTGACTCCATGCCGCTCTGACAGTGACTACAAGCCATTAAACATGATGGCTATTTGGGAATCAGGATTGTAATGAATTGGTGGGCGGAATCACATAAAATTTTTATCGGAGGATACAGACTGAAAGGGAATGGAGATTGGGCTACTTTTTCTTCCTCCTCCTTTTTTCTCAGCTGTTCTCCATAATCTTCAATGAGACGTAACAGAGCTAAATTCCTAGCAGACAAGGAACATGTTGTGTTTATTTTTGTATTCCAGAGAACATCACATGCTGGGCGGTGTTGCCACGAAAAGGCCTTCCTTCAACTGAAACGTGCTGCATAGCAGAAGCCGACGTTGCCCTGACACATTGCATGAGCAGTCCTCATGTCTGCACACACCAATAGGCCCTAACTGCCAGCACCTGGGACTCTCTGCTTAAGAACTTTCTCTGGTCCAAGAAGCAACTCTTAACAAATGGTGAATGGGAGTTGGTGAATAAATGCCTGTTTCTCACCCTGCAGTGTGGACAACTCAAGGGGGTTTTCCACTCACTTTTCCAGAAGTCCCCAGTGGGACTGAGCACCAATTACCCACATAGCAACCTGCCCATAAACATTTTCTATTACCACCTTTTCCCTTATTTCACATGCTCAAGCCCTTCCCAGAGATCACATCTACTTGCATCTAAATCCTTATCTCAGTTTGGGATTCTGGGAAATCCAACCTACCTCATGATTCTATCCCAGGACACTAAGATAATCAGTAGATAAGAACTGATGGGGAATCTTCTGTGTGCCTAACCCTGTGCCAGATACTAGGGGGCTATTATGCCATTTAAGATATTTACTCTTACACTGCTCAGAAATCCCTCGCAAATTAGCTTGAAAGATAAGACATACACATTTAAAACAATTAGTGGGCCAGACAGCATTTATACAAGGCTATAATAAAATGTAAAGCGTGTTTTACAGATAATTGGAGACAAGGGCAGCGGAGCAAGATTCTACGTGTGCAGTATGAATGGAAGTCATAAAAGAGTTGTTGGATGAGGGGGAAGCTAATGGAGCTGATGGTGTGGAGGATTCAAAGAGGATGGTGCACTTAGCACACAGGTTGAGTCGATCTCCAAGCACGGTGTTCTGCATGCAGTGGGGGCTCAGTAAACGTGCGGATGGAAAAATGAAGACAAATGAATTAGTCATCAAAGCTCACATGAACTATGCTATATGTTCCCCTCACTAAACTTTTGATTTTATATTATAGAACGCATAAATGCAGTCTCCTCTTACATGCTAGGATTTGAAGTATTTACCTTCCCACGTCTCGTCTTTTTCCCTAATCTTCCTACTGCAACTTGTCTCTCACCTTTAGAAAATCTGCCATTTCATAGCTGGGTGAACACAGGCAAGAAATTTATTAAATCATTTTAGTCTCAGGTTCCTTGTCTGTAAAATGTTCACTGTGACCCTGTGGTTTATTTAATGAGTGTGTTTCCCATGCCCAGGAAAAATAATCTCAACCTCTCTATTGTCTTATCCTCGATTCTCTCCTATGTATATACTTGTATGCCGAGCTCCTAAAAATATTGGAGTTGGCCATCTCTGGATTAGATGACATGTAAAATCCTTTCTAACTCTGACAAAGTATTCTGAAGCAAGCAAAAGGGTTTGGACCTGAGACTGTGTGGCTTTGAAGAACTCAATCACTCTGAGACTCAATTTCCATTTTCAAAACAGGAGGTTATTGCTTTTGTACTAGGAATAATTATGTAAAGCATTTGGCTCATGAATGCTTAGAAAATTGTACATTTTTCCTCAACTGTATGGAGATATAATTTACATATAATAAATTGCATGCATTTTAAGGACACAATTTGATGAGTTTTGAAACATGTATACCCATGTGACTACTTCAATCAACATGTGGAACATCTCTATCACCTCTAAATGTTCTCTTGTGCCTCTCTGCAATCTACCCCTTCATCCCTTGCTCCAGGCAAGCACTGATCTGCTTTTTGTCACTACAGATTAGATGTGTCTTTTTCTAGAGTTTTATATAAATAGAATCATAGAGTATGTGCTCTTTTGGGTCAGACTTTGCTCACCATAATGTTTTTGTGATTCATTCATGTTTTTGTAAGTATTAGTGGTTTGTTTCTTTTGAATAAATGATAGATTTTGTTTTCCTAATTTAGCAAGATTATCCTTCTTTATTGGGGCTTTTGGACATTGTCATATTTTGCAGAGATAACTGCAGATGGGTAAATTATTAATAGATTAAAAGAATACCTAAGACAATAATATCACATTCTTTTTATAAAGAATTTATTAGTAAGGCCTGGCTGGTTGGCTCAGTAATAGAGCATTGACCTGGCATGTGGAAGTCCTAGGTTTGATTCCTGGTCAGGGCACACAGGAGTGGCAACCATTTGCTTTTCCCCCACCCCCCTTTTCTCTCTCTCTCTCTTCCCCTCTCACTACCATGACTCGATTGATTCGAGTGTGTTGGCCCCAGACACTGAGGACGGCTCTATGGAGCCCTTGCCTCAGATGCTAAAAATAGCTTGGTTACGAGCATTGGCCCCAGATGAGGTTGCTAGGTGGATCCTAATTAGGTTGCATGTGGGAGTCTGTCTTTGTATCTCCCCTCCTCTCACTTAAAAAATAAAATAAAGTAATAATTTATTAGTAATAATAATAACACTTATTAAATACTTAATGTTGTAATTGGCACAAAACAAAAAAATTGGAGGTGAATCAAATTATCCCAAATTTAGTGGCTTTAAATAATAAACATGAATTATCTCAAAGTTTCTATGGGTCAGGAATTCAAAACTTGCTTAGGTTGGTGTCTCTGGCTCAAGAAATCACATGGGGTTGTGGTTAAGAGGTCGGCTAGAGTTGCCATCATCTGAGGGCTTGACTGCAGCTGGAGAATCTGCAACTTAGCTGACTCATTTCTGTGGCTAGCAAGTTGGTGCCAGCTACTGGCAGGCAGTACCAGTTCCTTCTCATGGGAACCTTTCCAGAGGGTTGCTTTTTTGTCTTCTCTACATAGATTACTTCCCCCAGTGTGAGTACTCCAAGACAGAGTAAGGGTAAGCTGCAATGTCATTTATGACCTAGTCTTAAAAATCACATACTGTCATTTCCCCATATCCTATTAGTTGCACAGGTCGGTCCTATGCAGCATGGGAGGAGACAGTTGTGGGTGGAATTGTATTTTCTAAAAAGATATGTTTAAAACTCAATCCTGTTATCTGCAAATTGACTTTATTTAGAAACAGGGTCTTTGTAAATGTAACCAAATTAAAGTGAAATCAGACTGGAGATGGTGGTTCTTACCCCTAATGACTAGTGTCCGTAGAGAGGGATTTGGAGACAGAGAGACACACAGGAAAGACGAGGTGAAGACAGAGGCAGAGACTACAGTGATCCCATCTGTAAGTGAAGGAGTGTCAATTGTTGCTGGCAACCACCAGAAACTAGAAGGCAAAATAAAAAAAGGAGTCTTCTTTAGAGCGTTCAGAGGAAATATGGCCCTGCTGCACCTTGGCTTTGCACATCCAGCTTCCAGAACCATGATAGCATACATTTCTGCCATTTCCAAGCCATCCAGTTTGGGAAAATTAATTATGGCATCCCTAAGGACACTAACACTGGGACTAAATGATGTCATGAATACTAGGAGGTAGGGATTATTGGGAGCTGGCTACCAAAAGAAGGAAGAAATAACTTTGATAGAATTGTTGGGAAATGTCATTAAATTTAGACAGATACCCAAAGGTGAAAAGTATGAGGAAGAGCATTTCAGGCAGAAAGAGCACCATGTAAAGACCTAAGGAAAGGAAGATGCTGGTGTGTCTGAGAGGCCAGTCTAGGCTGTTTGTTATTAACTAAAGGAAAGAGATGCACAAAATACCCTGGGAAGCTGAGCAGAGATGTAAAAAGTGCTTTTCAACCTTTTACACTCAGGGACTGGTGACCTAGCTAGTCAGAAATGGAAACACATAAAGCATAAAGTTTTATTCTATCGCGTAAGAGTGCATTTTGGTACAAGCTGGTGCTTGATTTCCAAACCCCACATGTACAATGCATTGAGTACCACATAAATTTCTCCAAATGCTTTTTGTCTGTTTCGCGTGATTTGTAAATGCTTTGCATGGTGCAAAAGGTTATTCAAATGAGCCTACACGTTCCAATACTATCTAAGACAACCTCAATAGTATTTTCATCAGTGATAAAATGGTATTTTCATTGCTGATAAGTGCAATCACCTTGAGCAGAAGTGAATTCTACTAGGATCATTGGGTCTATAATCTTCATATAATATCAGGTGGTTAACTCTTTCATGGACCGCACAAAATTTCCTGCGACTGACACCAATCGGTAGACCGGCAATCGAAAAACATTAGGCTAGTTTATGGTGGGTTACGAGACCATTGGAGGGAGTTTGGATTTTATTGAAAGGGCAATAGAAAGTATTTTAAGCAGGGGAGTGGCATGCTTTTGATTTTAGATGGTGACTCTGGCTACCACATAGATAATAGATTGAAGAAAGGCCAAGATGGAGTGAGAAGACCAATTACTAGGCTATTGCAGAAGTCTAAGCAGAATTCCAAGAAGTTGGTTGAGGGTGAGAAATGAAGATAAAAGAAAGTAGATAATCAGAGATATAAATTGGTGCTCAGTGTACAAGACGTAGTATTTAGATGTGGAAGATAGGGAGAAGAAAATAAGAAAAATAAAGATGATGTCTACTGAATTCAAATATTCTTTTTCAAGTAATTGAAAATTCTATTAATTTTAAATATGAGCTTTATGGGATCTTCAACTTCAGAATATTTTGTCATCCCCTATTGCCTATAGCAAAATATTCACACTCTTTAGCATGTCGTATGGCTAGTCTCAATCAGACTCTTGCCTAAGTGGCCAAACTGATCTCTTCACCTACATCTAGTCATACTGAGCTGCTTATCCTTCTAGGAACATGACGTGGCAAGAGTATGCATTCTGTTCTCTCTGCCTGTAAGTTCTTCTACCTCACATCACTGAAGCCTTCCATCTCAGCAAGGTGTTTCAGCACTCCTCCTGCATGGCTCCCACAACCTCCTGAACACTTCTTTATTCCTATTCCATGTATTCACTATCTGTCCTTCCGTATGTTATATGTCTGTATGCCCATTAACCATGGGCCTCCGGAGATCAAATAAATAAATTGAATTCTTATTTATATCTATTTTTGTTTCAAGTACTATCGCTGATATATTCAAGAGACTCAATAAAGGTTTCCTAAATGAGTAACAGAAATGGGGTAAGTATATTTGACAGTTACTGGTCAATAGAATTATTTCTGATAAATACCAAGATATCATGTTTTCTTCCTACATTAGAATCAAAGAATCCCAAAGACCCACCAGAACAGACAGAAATGTGATGCACCCATTTACTAAAACATTCATTCAACAAATACTTACTGAGAGATTATTTGTCTATCATGGCTCTCAGTGTAGCAGGAAATATGATCGATAAAGCCTTGATTCTCATAGATACTATATTCTTCTGAGAGAAACAAACAAATAAACAAAAATCTAATGTATAAGAAAGCTAATAAGGTAACTTCAGATGGTGACAAGGCTGATGTGATTGTGACTGAATGGTAGCTGCTGATAGGTGATTAGCAAAGACTTCTGGGAGCAAGCCATGTGAAAATCTGGGTGAAATGTTTTCGAGACTAACAGACCCTGACCGCAAAGGTGCGGAGTGGGAAAGTTTGTGTTGTATTTAAAGGGAAAAAAGTTAGTTATATACACTATGCTCTATTTCCAAATGCCATGCCAGATTTTATATTTAATAAAATCAAAACAAAATTGTTCATATATTTCACTAACTTAAATTTTATTACAATTATTATTTATATGTATATAATATACATATATATTCTACATGCTTTTCTTAACTTATCTCTATCATTGCCATCAAATTTGTTTTAAAATAAACATATATTTATATTTATAGAATTTATATTATATGGAAATACTCTATTTCCATATGGCTATCATACAGTTTATTTAATCAAGTTTCTATGATAAACACAGATAAACAAAACTCTATGGTAAACATCTTTAATCCTATTTTGCACATATGTGAGTATTTTTGTCTATTGACAAATTCCTAGAAGAGAAATTGCTGAGTCAAATTTTAATCAACATGACCAAATTGCCTTCAGAAAGCTTGTAACAGTTTCCTTGCTGTGCCAGGCAAATGGGCTTCCTTATTGGCCATGATGGAGGTTACCTGATTAGAATTAATGTGTTTTGTATCATATGAACAAAAGGAGAGTTGTGCAATTTACTCCCAAGCAAAGCTACAATTGTCATTGGAGCTGCTATGGTTTATTAGCAATTCTTTCTACAATCAGTGGGGCTATAAATGTAACCCTGACCTACTAGAAGTCACTCATATTGGCCAAACCATTCTCAGTGGGTAGAATGAGAAGAACCCCACTTAATGAAATGCCATGTGGCTCTTTTATGACTCAACTATCAATTTTCTTCAAGCATCTTACTGAGACAAAGTCTAAGAGCTTAAAAACTTTGCCAAACTGATTACCAATAGGATAGAAAGTGGCTAATTTATGCAAAAAAAATGTCACTGAGGGTGCAAAGGGGCAACCATTGCTAAATTTACCAACTTCTGCTTTTCATTCATCATCTCAAGGAAACATCCGGGGCATTGCTTGAAAAGCAGCATATGGACACTGTATGTATGAGGGGAGAAATATAATTAAATAGATCACACCTGAAAGTTTTAAAAATTAATCATCAAGTCATTTAAATTCTCTCTTGCAACCATAAAATTTAGATCTTGGAGGGCTTTGAGATATCATTTCAATTTCTTATCTCTGAAGAAGCAAAGGTACAATTTGGATATAAAAATACTTTTAGGAATCCTGATTTGATAGTGATCACACTTTAGCTTACTGTTTGAGAATGTACTCTAAGATAAAGAGTCTATGACTTCAGAAACAATTTTCAAGTTTATTTTAATATTCCTGAAACAGATCTACACATGACTAAAGCAGAAGAATGTGCATAAAGAAGCATGTGCATAAGCAAAACACATTAGTTACTCAGTTTACACTACCTGGAATACTGGCAATGAATTCTTAAACCAGTGATGGGCAATTTTTTGAGCTTGGTGTGTCAAAATTTGCCAGAAAACTGAGCATAACTTGGATGGTGTGTCACTTTGAGAATAAAAAACATAATTTCGTGATATTTATAGTTTAAATACCAAAAATGTATAATTTTAATATATAACTGTATTTAATAAACCAAAAACTAATTATTTAACTTACCTGCTTAGTGACTTCTTTGTTCACTTGTCAGTTGGTTTCTTTTGTTGGTCTTGATATTATTTAACTTGTGTGGGTGCCGTGAACTAAGGTAAGTGAGGGGGAGGGGGAATTCTTTAACTAACTTGCCTATCAGTGACATTTTTGTTGCTGAATTTCATTGACATTCTGCTGCTCCCTGCTCTGCCTCCCGGAAGTGAGATCAAAGATCCCCTAATTGCCTAACCGGAAGTCCCAGACCTAGACGCTCTGTGCCGGAGTTCTGTTGTTTTGACCTACAGACCTCCCGCACAGAGTGTCTACACTACAGCAAGTATTTTATCCTCGGCTCCTGCACCTGGCCGTGCAGGAGGTGAGGTTGGAGCGTCCTTCTCGGCATGCGGCCCCATACTTCTCTGCATGTCATGGAAAATGGCTACGCGTGTCAGTGGTGACACGCTTGTCATAGGTTCGCCATCACGGTCCTAGCCCATTTCTTGCCCTTTTTACATCCCAAGAGTTTGTCAACTGCATACAGATTGAGTTATTGAGTTTGTAATTTTAATGTTGAGGGAACTAAAGTGCATGAAGGTCATGAATTATCAAAATCACAAAGTTAGGAAGGAGCTAGAGATAAAACCAGAATACCTAATATTTTCTCGAAGGCTCATTTCTGAGCCAGGTGGGAACTGCAACTAAACCATTTATTACCAGTGTGATCTTGGGCAGGTCACGTAACCCCACAAAGCCTCAAAACCTTTATTCATGAAATGAATATTGAATTACATAATTCATGTGGGCACTTACTGTGAAAACACAAGGCATACATAGAACAAGCGCTCTACACACATTGGCTATTTTTTACTATTATTATTATTATTTTTATTATTTTTATTTCCACGATAGCTCTGCTTCAGATTTTGTGGCAAATTTAATAGCCTCAAATCTTCTTTACAATTTTCCTGCCAGGATGCCTTGCTGATCCATTTTTTAATTATCTGATGCAATCTCACATAATTCAAGGTTGCAGGGATGCCTTTTAATTTGGGGAGCGGGGTGGGGAAGCAGTTCCTTCTGTGTAATTTTTAAACTAAACTTACCTCCTGGGTATTTCCATAAAAACACAGATTTATTTGTCAGGAGACGGCAGGAATAAATTGCCTTTAACTCTTCTCCCACAATTATGTGCTATGTATTTCCATCATCTGCACCGATCTGCTTTGCAGAGTTTGTTTTTAAAAAGGGAAACACTATGTGTCCTGGCTTGTAGGATCATGAACTCTGCTGAAAAAATGCTATTATTGCTGCTGTGAAAATTGGTCTATTTACTGTGTTTTTATTTAAATACATTGTTAAAGTAAAACAAACATAAAACAGCAACATCCTGATTTCTCCACATGATTAGCTAGAGAGGAAAATCACAGACCTTCCTTTTAACTCTCCTGTTTTATTCTTTTTCTTTTTTCTTTTTTTGGCTGGTATGGTGATTAGGATTACAGGAGAGTCAAATGATATCCTCAAAGAAATTAGAGCAGGAGCTAAAAATTTTATTATATTTTGTAATGGACTATCATGAGTTTGTTCAAATTGCTTTCCTATATGCACACTGATAACACATTTGTTGCTTTTCTTTCTGGACCATGCATGCATATCACAAATTATCATAGACATGGGAGGTGTGATTGTCTGAGACAAAACTAGACATAAGAGAGAAAAGTTTGCAGTTCTTTTGATGTAATTCTTAAACTGAACTGCCACTAGTCATTTTGGCTAAAAGCTTCCTGAGTCTGCTGTAATGAAAATTGTTTGCCACCTTAGGACATGATGAACTCCACAGCGATAGTGTCAAAACCTAATTCAAATGAAAAACTGTACAAAAAGAAAGTGTGGGAACAAGTGGAGAAAATATCCTGGCTTTGCATTCGCACAAAAATAACTGCATCTTGGCTCTAACACAGCGATTTGATCTTAGACTAAACATATAACCTCGTTGACCATTTTTTCTCATTTATAAAGTGGGAATAAAGATGATTTTGGCCAGTTCTTTTTCACAGTGTAGTGAGAATCAAACCAGACAATGAATGTAAAAGTGCCTTTTGTAAATTATATAAGTTCACGAAATAAGTTATAGCTATTTTTAAAAGTCTCCCTCAATTTGTTTCCACATTCCAAGGAAGAAATTAAGTAGGACAGCAGAGTCCACTTTAATTCCTTATTTTCACCCATAATGAAATATGCATCATCTGAGAGAGAAATAACACAATGCTTTTATTCTTCTATCAGAAAAAATAAAAAAGCAAAAATAAGATCTGCTCTCTCTGCACACGGTGATCTAATCGTTCTTTGCTGAATTTAATTTTCCCAATAGTGGACATTCCTATCTGACTATCAAAGGTTAGGGTCATGACGTTGAAACTCTATATTCACTTTTATCTCTCATCTGTCTCACAATCTTCTTGAAGCAATCAGTATCAGGACTGCCTTATCTGCCCTCGAAAATATTTTTCTGTTAATCACCAGGTAATTCAATTGAGACAGTAATTGGTTCTTAAAAATAACAGATTGTTTCCTTTCTGATGTGTACTAATACCCAAGTGATAAATTTTGTCTTTTTGGTATATGCGCCTCTGTGACTTTTGAAAAATGTTCAGCAGCTTTAAAACTTTTTACGTACATTTTTTAACATAAAGTATCTAATCCAACATCATGAGAGAACGTGTTGTTTCCTAATTTTTAAACTAATGATCAACTTGAAAATGAAAAGGCTTTTCATCCATGTGATCAGCCTGGGGATCAGTAAGGAATGTTTCGCTAGTAAGAGTTGGGGTATTTAGAAAGAGGAATAGCATTTGGTCTTTCTAAGGTAAATCTAAATTTCTTCATGTTCATTGCTGTCATCAGTTAACATTTAATTTAAATCTCTGATTTATTTCCAGGAAACTTGGCTCCCAGGGGACATGCTAGTTTTTTAACATTGTTTTAGAAGAATTCTCGTGCCTATATGCTCACAGTAGAGCAAGAAGGGGGACTGGAGAGTAAAATCTTACAGATGAGTTCCATAAGGAAACACACATACAAAGGTGTTTTCTTAGTCATGTGTTTAGCTCATAGGGTGACACTTGCGGCTGCCATAGTGGCAGCCAGTGTGTGTTTTGTGGCAGCACTCATATATTATGACCCAGCACACCGAGCCAAAATCATCACCATGTGATTTACCAGGGAATCAGACTGCACTTGCCTCTTTTAAGAAGAATGGTGCCTGCAAATACAAATCATGAAGCACGCACGCACTGTTGGGTGCACTTGGTGGCTTATTCATTATTCTGTTTGGTGGACTGGGGAGGAAGGAGAATCAAAAGAGTTACTGTTCACATTTCCATCTGATTTGACTTGGGCATGTTTTAAAAGGTAGTTTTTGTAGCAGAGAGATGAAGATTTGGTCCTGCGCTGCTCCAAAAGTAAATATTTATACTTAATTTGATTGAAATGAACATTGGACTCAACCATTATTATTTTTTCCCTTGTATTTTCTCTTCTCATTAAAATCTCTGATGCTACTTTGTCATAGTTTCCACCCCGACTCAGGGTTTCATGCTCATTATATGCTGGCTCTGAGTTTTGGGACAAAGGTCACTTAGAGTAGAGAAAATCATGTTAAATAAAACTTGGGGACAAAATTTAAATATGGCCATAACTACAAATCTGTTCTAAATATAATGAGTTTTGGTTACTTTTTCTCCAGAGAAAAATTCATGACATTAAAAAAAAACTTTAACCTTTATTTCATAAAACACTGTTTTAACTTCTTACTGATTTATCTTGTTTTGGAAATGTAAATGATTGCTTAGTGACATATTGACTCTTGCTGAAGCCACAAGCCAATTATGTATCTTTCCCAATAGGTTTATTGCATGGAGGCATGGGAATGGGATGAGTTGCAAATGGTATAAACACAATTTCAAATTCAATGGGAAAAAGAATAAAAGTCGTTTAAACCTGAAATTGGTTGCAAGTAACAAGGTAAAAAAACAAAAGGAAGTAAGTTTTATCTTTTATAGAATCAAATATAAAAATTAGGCTAGAATAATGAAAAGGGTATAATGGTAAAAATGTGGCAATAGGAGCACCAAATGCCATTTCTATAACACTTCTTATGTGCCAGGTATGTACTAAATATAGTTTTTATCTCATATATACGGGCTCCCAGAAGGGACTTATTTGGGTTATAATTGCTCAGCTTTTGGGGCCATTTTATTGTATACTCCTTCCCCAGCATGTAAGGTATTTATGTCAGTTACATTGACAAAGACTAACATGGATTTGAGTAGCACACACAGCACCCAGGGTTGGGAGGGATGCTATCATGACATCATTACTGCTCTAAAGGTGGATCTTGTGACATTTGCCACCCGAAAGCTCTGGTTTAACATCCCTGGCAATCTCATACATTGAGTGCTATGAATTTTATCATTTTCATGATGCCCTTTTGTACTGTTAAGCTTTTACTGTTTTGTTTTTTCATTAAAATTGAATTCTGTTACATGTGCTTTCTGAGTATAATCCTCTGAATATAGTGTATAAAAGCTATAGAAAAACTTAGCTAGAGGGGAAAAATGATAAAATAATAAATGAAGGTGATGCCTTATTAGGCTGTATAATGATAAATGGTATTAACTCTAAAAGAAATTGTGTTTATTATGAGTTTTGGTGTTGTTAGGGCAGCAATGGGTGTCAGTGTTGGAGTTTAAAACACATAAAACTTATTTTTTTTGAAATGAATAGGATTCTATTTTTATTTCTGATAATTAATCTTTTAAGGGAGTTTCCAACACAACTCTGTGAGATAAGTATAATTATTCTCATTTTACCATATGAGAAGCTAAATCATATATAATTTTAATGATCTGCCCAAGGTTATACATCTAGGTAAATGGTAAAGTCAGGGTGTAAAGTTAGATATCTCTAACTCCAAAAGTTCAAGTTTTCAAATCTTGTTACCAAGAGACAATACTTGTCTAGCAACTTGTTCACCAAATAAGAGTTTGTAAATTTATTCCAACAGTTATGCCATTATTTAGAATAATTTTAGAAGATGTCTTTGAATCTTACCTTTGGAAACTTTCTATGAAATTCATAAAATAATAGTTCAGTACTTTATGGTCATCTTTGAATACAACTTGACCATCTATTGTGTTGGCAAAAATTTTTGCTGCCTGAAACTTGCAAAAACTGCTAAAAGGACCAAGACTTGGCACTGATTCTACTTTTTTTTTTAAAGAATGAGATGTTGATTCTAGGTGCTAAAAAGAAATCTCTAAAGTGATTTGAGCAATGACAATATTATTGCCACTTAATTAAAAAGTTACCAGTCATTTCTGTGTTTTAAATGGTTAAGTTCTATAAATATGTTAGAAAATACTTTAAAATCTTAGATTCAAAGATGATAACATTTAAAAGATTTTAAGGGACTATGGTTATTAAGAAAAGATAACATAGGAAAGGAAATAGAACTTTATTTTGTCAGAAAAAATTTCTGATGGGTTAATCTCACAGGAGACAATGGAATAATATATTCAAAGTGCTAAGGGAAAGTAACTAGCGATTTTGAATACTATCCTTCATTCAGTTATCATGTAACTATAATCTAGGGACTTGTTTTTACCAAGACCATGGGGCAGGTAAGGAAATAGAAGCTGAAAGCAGCAAGATTCTAGTAGGAAATAGTCAGCGATGCATAAGACAATTGAAAGAACTATGGCAAACATATAGAAATATTTGGAAAGGAGCTCCTAAGATTCTAAAAGTCACAAATCTATTCTGTCATTTGTGATGAGTTCTTTGTTTGAAATATTATTTATATTTCTTTTTCTCCGCTCTACCTTCTTTCCGTACTCCCCATTTCAGGCAGGTATTTACCAACTCTTTATTGTTTTAGGAGAAGGATGTGTTCAATTTCCTAGCAAATACTTTTCAACTAGATTTTGTTTCTAGGAGACTAAGGCTATGAGATTAGAAAAGACTCACAGGCACCAATCAAACAAATGGAAAAAATATGAATAAGAAAACTGAAAAGTCTTAAAAGAAGTATCTCCCTATAGGCACCCCATCCTGAACTCTTGCCTCTGTGATTTCCCATCTAGCACAATAGGAGAATAGAAGGTGAAACAGAAAAAGATAGAAAGAGATCTAAAAGACTCAAGGTTCGGGTGGATCTCTACCTCCTATAAGATCTAAAAATGGTGCAAGTCCTTAGAGGCGTTTATGAAACTCGCTGTCAGAAATGTATTGTGTCCCTTCTAGCATATAATCCAAGGTAACACATCATAAAGGAAATAGCTATATTGTAAGTAAAGGGAACCGTATGCAGTTTTATAAAAAATAAGTTCACATATAAGAGTATAATAAAAAATTAAAAATTCAGAGAATTGCTAGAAGAATTATGCTGCTTAGTGCAATGAATATCTCAGTGGTAATTTGTGGACATATGACTTATTAGCTTGGTCACACTTCCCCCAATGTCTTGGCATTATATGTCACTAAAGAACTGTTTGCCAACTCCTCCCTCAACCCAAAGTTTAGAGGGATGAGTGGGTAGATGGTTGAAGAGGTGAGAATAAAGGGGAGGGAGGGAGAAAAACTATAGAAGAATAGAGATTAATCTTTGTTTGAGAATAAAAAATTAGGTATCGAAAATAAATGTAATAGTTCTTGCATATCTGAGTTTGCACAGAGTGATTTATATCCTATGTATACTTCCACCAGTTCAGGGAGGCTTTCTATGAGCTCAGTTGACACTTGCTTTACATTAAGTGGAGTTATGGGTTTAAGGATATTATAATACTTATAATTAATTTATGTTAATATTCAAATAGCTCTACCCCAGACTTCAGGGGGAAATGGTAGACTAGTTAACAAGGACAAAGGATGTCTCTCTAATAAAAATATTTACAAATGATGAATTAAATATAACTGATAGCTGACTTTGAAAGAAAAATGATGCCAGAAAAAAACCAAACAGAAGTCAATGGTTAGTTTTCGATGCTGCAGCGATGAACAGAAGCTTTTATTTATTTATTTATTTATTTATTTACTTACTTATTTATTTATTCTGCTTACATAGATTCCAGTGTCTCCCCAAATCATCCCTCCTCCACCGTATTCCCCTCAACTTCTCCCTTATCCCTTTCCCAACAGCTCCCTCCCCCTTCCCTTCAGTTTCAATTCTATTCCTCAGTTCACATTGTTCCTTGGATTCCTCAAATGAATGAGGTCATATGATAGTTTTCTTTCTCTGGCCTCGCTTATTTCACTCAACATAATGGTTTCCAGGTCCATCCATGTTGTTGTAAAAGGTAATATTTCTTTCTTTTTCATGGCCCCATAGTATTCCATTGTATATATGTACCACAGTTTTTTAATTCACTCGTCCACTGACAGACACTTGGGCTGTTTCCAGATCTTTTTTATTGTGAGCAATGCTGCCATAAACATGGGGGTGCATTTCTTTTTTTGAGTCAGTGATATGAACAGAAGCTTTTAACTCATATGGTTTCTTAATGCTGAGGACTGGGATTTCAATGGCTTAGGTGATAATGGAAACAAAGGGCAGGGAAGCTAAAACTGAGTTTTCTGGACAATTCTTCGAGCCTTGAGGAATCTTCCAACTAGGAAAAGAGAACTAGGATAACTCTTCACACTAAGTTAAGAATGTAGATTTTTCTGGCCAGATGGCTCAATGCCTATAGACAATCATTCTGGTGTGTAGAGGTCTTGGGTTGATTGATCCCTTGTCAAGTCATGTGTGAGAAGCAATCAATGAGTGCACAACTGGGTGGAGCAACAAAGTTGGTGCTTTTCTCTCTCTCTTTCTTCCCCTCTTTCTTTCAAATCAATGGAAAAATTAAAAAGAAAATAAAGAAAGAGGAGCAGGAGCAGGAGGAGGAGAAAGAGGCAGAGGAGGAAGAGGAGGGAGAGGAGGAAAAGGAGAGAAGAAGAAGAAGAAGAAGAAGAAGAAGAAGAAGAAGAAGAAGAAGAAGAAAGTTTTCTAGATCAACAAGGCTTACCTAGGTGAGAAAGAAAGGTCACTTGTAAGATATAAACACCCAGTTCTGTACCTCATCTTACACATATACATATATACAGGGCTTTCAAAATGATGGAAAGCTAAGAGAAAAATTTAAAGCAAGACCAGAAATGGTAAGACCACCAGAGCTTTGGCAGAAGTGATGATAAAACTTTTTTAGGAACACTTTCACAATACAGGGTTCACAGACTCCTATTTATAAAACCAGGCAACAGTAATAATCCCTTCAAAAGATGAACTCCCTACAAAAAAATTAAAAATCACATGAAAGTATTATAAAGTAAAGCCAATAAATGAAACAAAAGAATGAACACTTCTCAAAAAAATAAAAAACAACAACAACAGATAAATTCACAAAAGAACTCCCAGATATAAATATATTCTCATTGAAATCATGTGCTCATAGAATATTTGCAAAAGGATACACAGGGAACTGGCAACAGTTTACTTCTTGAGGAGGAAACTTAGAGATTGAGGACAAGAGTTGGAAAGAGATTTTTGTTATACACAGTATCCGTTTTGTTCTTACAAAACAAGCTGGTGCAACAGTATTATTATTAGATATAATAAATTTCAAAACAAATAAGATAATCATTTTTTATAATTAATATATTTTTTATAATGAAGATATATAACCATCCTATTTCTGAGCACTTTAAATGTAGTTTCAAAATTTATAAAGAAAAAAAGAGACAAACTATCATAAAACAAGATTTTTCAATAATACCTCTAAAAATTGGTAAGTGAAATAAACAAAAATCAGTTAAGGATACTGAAAAATGTAATAAAATAATTTGATCTGATGGGCATATATACATCCTATATTCAACAAACAAATATTATGTACTCTCCACAAGGCCATTTGCACATACAAATTTGATCAGTAATCCTTGGCAAAGGAATCTCAACAGATATTGATGAGTCATTATCCTTGACCACATACTATGATGTAATAAAATCAGAAACCAATTGTAAAAAAAAGGTGAAAATAGCCAAATGTTTCAAAACTGGAAAATATGGTTTTAAATATTTCATGAGTTATTGCAAAAATCTCAATGGAATTTCTGAAGTGTTTGAAACTGAATGATAGTGAAATCATTATACAGCTAAACTTCAGCATGCAGCTACAGAAAAATTTAAAGGCAAAATTGTAACTTCAAATACATCAGCTATTAAGACAGAAAAGACTGAAAATGAGCAAAGCAATTAGCTCAAGAAGGTAGAAGAAAAAAACAGTGAACTCTTTTTTTAAAAATTATTATTATTTTTAAATTTTTATTGATTTTAATTTATTGTGTTTACATAGATTCAGGTGTCCCCCCGAATATATATCTCCCAATACCCCCGTGTTCCTCTCGACATCCTCCTTGTCCCCGTCCCCCCAACACCAGAACAGTGAACTCTTGAATCAAATAAAAAGGAAAAATAAGTGCATAAAATAACAAAGAAAACAAACAAAAAAGATCTGAAAGTTAAAAGCTGGATCTTTGTAAAGACTAATGCTATCAATTGGAAAAATTCAGAATGGAAAAAGGTAGTATACAGACAAACAATATTAAAAATAATAAAAGAGAATAGTTTTAGACATTGAAGATAATTAAACCACCAGAAAATATCATGAACAAGTTTATTCCAGTAATATTGAAGTCTTAGATAATAGAGGAAATAAAATATGACTTCCCAAAATTAAATTTAAAAGAAATATGTTGTTATAATGTACATACAATCAACCATTGAAGATTAAATTAATGAGAACTTTATTCACCAAAGAAATAAAGGTAGCAGACCCAGTAAGGTGGCTCCACTATTGACAGCATGCGTCATGTTATATGAATATTATGAAGATTAGAATGAGAGGGGAAACTGCTCATCTATTCTTATGGGTCTACCAAAACTGGATAGAAATATCCTTTAAAATTATAGATCTAATGAACACAGAGGCAGAAATCTTAATGTATTAGTGGAATAAATACAATATTGTATTTAAAATACACAGTGACCAAATAAGGTCTATTTCAAAAATACAATAATGGTTATCACAGAAACTTTGTTGGAACGATGTCTAGGTTCATGCAATAAAAATTTTTGTCTAGAATGGCTTGAACAAAGAGGCATTTGCTTTACTTATATGACAAGAAATCTGGAGGTAGACAGTTGCTGGTACTGGCTCAGTGGTTTATCAATCTCAAGATGGATAATCTGTGATTTTTTTTAGCTCATTTCTGAGGGTCATTAAAGGGCTGTTTCCCGTTTCAGCACAGGACCAAGGTTCAAGAAAAGAAGAGGAGGATCTCTCTGCTCTACCTTCTCCTTCTATTTTCCCTGGCATCCTCCTGGCAGAAAAGCCCTCACAGGTCATCAGTCGGATTAGCAGGAGGCCCCTTCTATGCCACAGTGAAGAGGATGCTTATAATTAGCTTTCACCACCGCTTACGTGAGCAAAACCAGAATTCTGTTAACAAGAAAAAGGAGAAAGAATGAATATTGAGTAGGCAACTAGTTGTATCTGCCTTAAATACCTAGCAAATAAATTAATTATATTAACAGGCTAAATGAGAAGATTCATAGGGTCATCTTGTTAGTGCAAAAAAAAAAAAAAAAGAAAGAAAGAAAGAAAGAAACATTTGGTAAAATAATAACTCAGCCAACTAGAAACATTAAGAAGTTTTTTCACACGATAAAGGGCACATGTCAAAAACCTTAGCAAACATCATACTTAATGCTGAAACTTTAGAAATTTATTCTCTTTAAAGTAAGGAGTAAGACATGGATGCCCATTATCTCTGATATGGCAGGGAATAAATAAATTATGGTCTATTCATTTATGCAGTAAAATGCTATTCATCACTTAAAATAAATGCAGTGAATCTTTATCTAGCAACACAGATCCATCACAAACATACATAAAATATATATCTATTATATGATGCCATCGATGTAAAATTTGAAAATATAGAAAATAATACTACATATTTTTATGAATGTCTGCATTTGCAGTAAAAGTAGAAGCCACAGCAGGACTGTCTAGGGAGAGAGGGAAGAAAGGAAATAAATGACAAGAAAGTCACTAATTTGAAATATCTTATTTCTTTTTTCTTTTTTACCGTCTAAAGCAAATACGGTAAAATGTCTGAATGCATTAAATCAGGATTATGGGTGCATTTTCTGAATATTTCTGAATGTTTCATATATTTCATAAGGATAAAACTCTCCAGAATGTCTTTTTTTTGTCCCTGTGGAACCTCGTCTGTGACAAGCCCGGGAATCCCGAGTGTTTCAGTCGTGTGTCTGATCTCCCATGGGAGCCACAACGGAGCATGCTGATCTCATCCTCCCTGCAAGGTGCCCCGGACCTTCCCACAACCAGCACCTTGCTGAGGCCTCTCAATTGAGAGCCTACAGTTAGTTGGTCCTGCTTCTTGTTCCTTCTCCAGAACCCCATCTTAGTTTTCCTAGGAAGGAGGAAAATACTTATCTCTCTGTGTTCACTTCCAGATGAGCCATTTATAGCAAAAATTAGTAACTGCTTTAGGTCTTAAGCATTAGAACTCTGTGCTATGTAACACATAAGCAATCTCATCCCTTCCTGCCACACAGATACACTGCCATTTTCTCCAAGACTGGATCACATTTTCCAGGTGGGCCAAACTGAAGAAGCCTCCTTTGCAATCCACTGTGCCTGACACCAGCCAAGAACCCAAAGCGTCAGGAAGGACCCTACTCACACTAGGGGAAGTGAGGATTCGTCTGTCTTTCCTTTTAGATGCTCCTTGAGGCTGAGGCTCTACTGCCTCTGCAGCCATCACCACTCCCTCCCATCAGGGAAGTTCTGGAGGAGGGTAGCAGAAACTAGAGGCTCTGTGCAGCCATTTGTATTGAACGGGTCTGGCTCCGTGATTTGGGAAGAGAGTCCAGTGCGAAATAAAAATATGGCTCGTTCAGAAACTGAGCACGGGACCTGGTGTGACTGCACAGGGAACACTTCCATGAAACCGGTCCTGGCAGCCGATCAACTTCCTATGGTCTGTGATCAGCTCTCTCACCTCCTCAAAAATTGTCCCTCTACCCTACCAACACCTCCCAGTCAGCTACCCAAAATGATGAAATCTCTCCATCCACATTCACAAAGGCTACCTGATTGGTTGTGGAATCCTTTATATCTATGATTTCTGCTTCTATAGTCAATCTTAATAGGGAAATAATCTACACAGGTATATTTCCAAAGGTGTGAGCTTGCTATAATATGCTGAGCATTTGCTATGCACCAGAAACCATACTAAGGACTTTGTACTCATTACCTCATTTAATCCTTGTAGATACTTTATATGTTAGTATTATTTTTATTTTACAGACCCAAAATGAGATTATCCAACTAATAAGTGTTTGAACACTTATTTTACCTGAATTCCTAGTCTCTCATTCCCTTTTATAAATGAGACAATAATCCAAATGGCCAAATGGCTCATTTGGAATATTACCAATGAAAAATATGGTAGCTTAATGTCAGACAATATCAATTAAAGACTATTCAGAGAACTAGATTCTGTAGGAAAATCCATGAGAACTAAACATCTCAAGAAGTTGGTAGGCCACCTGAGGATATGACACTTTATTTGTTGTACAAATATCAACAAATAATCTGATGGTCATTAAGACTGCATGTGGCTGGCTTTTTCCAATAGAATGCCAATCCACTGGATTAAAATGAGAGAAGAAGCTTTAAGAATGTGTACAACTCTTCCACACTAGCTTTCCTTCTGCCATGGAGACCAGCAGTGCTCCTGACTGTGATTGCTCTGTTATCCACAGTCCCAAAGTAAGAACAATAACACCAGACGACCTGTGGTTGACATAAACATAATTCTTTGTTATTCAAAGACATTGAGCATTTGGGGGTTGTTTGTTACTGTAGTTTACATAATCCATTCTGATAAACACAAGAGAGAACAAACGCTGAGGGGAAGTCATCCTATCTTGTCATTATTGCAATAGAAAATAAACCAGCTGCTCATATCCAGACCAGAAACAGTACTGCAACACTATGCATATTTGACTTATCTTAACCTAAACATAATAATGGTAAAATATACATGCAATGTTCACTGTGCATCACTGTTCAAAATGCTTTGTAAATATTAACTTATTAAGTTTTACGACAACCTGTAAAATTGGTATTTTTATCTTCGCTTTACAGAAGAGGAAACTAAGTGCATAGAGGTCAAATGCCTTGCTCAAGGTCACACTGCTGAGTGTAGGTATTTTTCCCTGCCGAGAAAGAAGGCGGGGGGGGGGGCAGGAGCCACAAAGTGTGAAAATAATAAGTGGCTTTATTAATGTTGGGCAGATGGAATATATTACACTCACTTTGTTAAAGATGGCGCTGCCCACGTGCAAGTCCATTGATATTAATGTGTGTTGGGGGACAGGCTGTGGGCAGGCCTGGTTGGTATATCCTAAGGCTTAGTTTTAAGAGTAAGCTTTTCCCCACACCATTGACTGATTGGATGATGTAGGGTGGTACACTCTCCTGAGGAATCCTCCCATTATGCCTCAGATAAGTGACTTTGTATCAGAGACTTCCTTGTTTGTAGATTGGGTTAAAGGTTTTGAAACCACGCTATAAAGTGGGGCAGGCCGGGAGCTTGCTCTCTCTCGGTTCCTGAGGCAAGGTGACCAGATGTCCCTCTTTTGGCAGAACAGTCCCAATTTTTAACAATTTGTCCTTTGTCCCGTGGCGTTTTAAGAAAGTCCCAATTTAAAAAATATATTACAATACTATTTTTGCATTCTATGAAAATTTTTTTTGCTCCATATAGACCAAATTTTTAATCAAGAAGCCCCCCCCCCCTACGGTCAATGGTGTCCCACTTTACCAATTTTAAAATCTGGTCACCTTACAAGAGGAGAGCAGATTAAGGCCATGTGGAGGAGAGGAGAAGCAGCCAAGATGGCGGAATGCTGAGGGAGAAGTCAGTTTGTGCAGAGTTTGTGCAGGAGGAGATGGGGAACAGAGGTGAATAAGTCTGGTGAGCTAGAAACCTTTGATTCTAGGAAACCCGAATAAGTCAGTAGCTTTGTGAGCACTGAATGAGTGGGTTTTGGAGCCCAGTGTGTTTTCACTTGCCCGCAGGGTGCAAGCTAGGATTAAAGCTGATGGCTCACCAGTTCTTGGCTCCGTTGTTTCATTACCATCTGTCTGAATCAAATGCGCACCTGCACTGGCCAGGCGGCTGTGATGGTGACAACGGCTACTGGCTTTACAATGACAATGGTTGGAATTCTGTAAATCTTAAGTCACTTTTTTTAAGCAAATGACTGAAAATCACTTATAAAATGGCACTTTTAGTCATTGTTGCAGTACAAGCGGCCCTGCTCAATGCTGTTTGAAGAATTTGTTATATAAACTTATGATAGCAAAAATACATTGTTATATCATTAGAACTCCCTTTTAAAAAGTAATTCTAGAAGTCCTTTTATGGTAGCAGTTATATTTATTATTCATTGGTTGAATGACCCATTCAAAACTCCTGTGAATGAATTTAATAAAGGTTTAAAATATCTTTTTAATTTCAGCTATTGCATAGATTTGTGTACATGTGGAAATTTGTGATCTATTAATGTAATGGCCAAGTTCATGGCAGCCCTTGCCTTCTATACAGATTCTCATATCTGTGTAGGAGCTCTAGGAAACTCCCTCCCTGAAGCTCGGTTTCTTTCTAGGCTTTCCAGTTTATTACAATTAGAGCATTGCTATGGTCCACAACAAGGATTCAGAACTTTTTCTGTAAAGGAAAGATGGTAGTATTTTAGGCTTCAAGAGTCATATGGTCTCTGTCATAACTATTCATCTCTGTTGTTGTAGCAGCAATGCACCCACAGACAATAGACAAATGAAGGAGCTTGGCTGTGTCCATTAAAGTTTTATTTACAAAAACAGGAGGCTGGCTAGCTTTGGCTCATGAACTGTAGTTTATCCCCCCTTGTCTAAAATAATGACATTTTAAGGTATTGGACAGACATCTCAAGCCAGTGAGTTTTTTGTTCCCTAGTGTTAGGCAGATAAAATATATTATGCTCACTTTGTTAAAGATGGTGCTGCCCACATGGAAGTTCATTAATATTAATGTGTAATGGGGGAGAGGCTGTGGGCAGGCTGGGTGAGTATAGCCTAAGGCTTAGTTTTAAGAGTAAGCTTTTCCCCACACCCTTGACTGACTGACTGGATGATGTGGGGTGGTGCACTCTCATGAGGAATCCTTCCATTATGCCTCAGATAAGTGACTTTGTATCAGAGACTTTCTTGTTTGTAGATTGGATTAAAGGTTTGGATTTCTACACTATAAAGTGAAACAGACCAGGAGCTTGCTCTCTCTCGGTTCCTGATATTAGCATTAGAGAGAAGAGCAGAGAAAGGCCATGTGGAGGAGGCCAGAAGAAGCAGCCAAGATGGCGGAATGCTGAGGGAGAAGCCAGTTTGTGCAGAGAGAAGGAGATGGGGAACAGAGGTGAATAAGTCTGGTGAGCTAGAAACCTTTGATTCTAGGAAATTTGGATAAGTCAGTAGCTTTGTGAGCACAGAATGAGTGGGGTTTGGAGCCCAGTGTGTGTTTTTACTTGCCTGCCGTGTGCAAGCTAGAATTAAAGATGATAGCTCACCAGTTCTTGGCTCCATTGTTTCATTACCATCTGTCCAAATCCAATGCGAACCAGCAATGACCAGGTGGCTGTTGTTGTGGCCGCGAATATTGGCTTTACACCTAGGCTTGAATGCTTTTAAGTGGTCAAATAATTTGATTAGAGGAAAATAACAAATATTCAAGTCATATAATATTCTTTTTGGTTAGCATTGACTCTAATTACTAATCACTGTCAAACGAAAAGAATATGAAAACAATGTAGAGTGCCCATGTGTGCCAGGCACTGTGCTACTTGGTTTATTTATATGACATTGTTCCATCCTCACTACAGCCCTAGGAAAGATACATGTTTAGAGATAGAAATTCCTAGTGGAGAAGGGAAACATTATTGGTGCAAGGCAATGGATATAATGGAAAGAACATGAGTTTTGGACAGAGAGACTTGATTTCAAGTTCTGGCTTCATCACATATTCCATAGGACCTTGGCCAGAATTTAGACTTCTTTTAACTTTAGTGTCCTCATTTATAATTGAAAATATATAATTATTGACAAAACTATATTGTAATTATAAATTAATAATATAATTTATGTTTTAGAGACATTGTGAGGGTTTACTGGGGTTAACAAATACAGCAGATAGCATGGGAACACGGTAAGTACTTGTTGGACAGATAAAATATATTATGCTCACTTTGTTAAAGATGGAGCTGCCCACATGGAAGCCCGTCATCCAGGTGATATTATTTGCCCTTATGCTTGGAATGGGTGTAGGGGAAAGGCTGTAATATAAGCAGGCCGGGTCGTTATGGCCGAAGGCTTGGTTTTAAGAGTAAGCTCTTCTCCACACCCTTGACTGATTGAATGATGTAGGGTGGTGCACTCTCCTGAGGAATCCCATTATACAGAGACTTCCTTGTTTGTATAATTGGATTAAAGGTTTTGAGTCTATGCTATAAAATGGGAGAGACCAGTAGCTTGATCTCTCTCTTGGTTCCTGATTTCCTGAGATTAGTATTAGAGAGGAGAGCAGAGTTAGGCCACGTGAAGGCCAGGAGAAGCAGCCGAGATGGCAGAGTGCTGAGGAAGAAGCCAGTTTGTTAAGAGTTTGTGCAGGAGGAGATGGGAAACAGAGGTGAATAAGTCTGGTGAGCTGGAAAGCTTTGATGCTAGGAAACTCGGATAAGTCAGTAGCTTTGTGAGCACTGAATGTGTGGGTTTTGGAGCCCAGTGTGTGTTATTGCTTGCCCGCCGGGTGCAAGCTAGAATTAAAGCTGATGGCTCACCAGTTCTTGGCTCCTGTGTTTCATTACCGACTGTTCGAATCTAATGTGAACCTGCATGGGCCAGGCGGCTGTGATAGTGGCCGCGACTACTGGCTTTACAGTACTCATTCAACATGAGCCATTCCTTGTGGAAGGTCAAACCATAGGATGGATTGGAACTAGAATTTGCATACTAGCTGACTTGTTGGTTGTTGGGCAGATAAAATATATTATGCTCACTTTGTTAAAGATGGAGCTGCCTACATGGAAGCCCGTCACCCAGGTGATATTATTTGGCCTTATGCTTGGAATGTGTGTTCTGGAACAGGCTGTGGGCAGGCTGGGTCATTATAGCCTAAGGCTTAGTTTAAGACTAAGCTCTTCTCCACACCCTTGACTGATTAGATGATGTAGGGTGGTGATGTAGGGAGGAATCCCATTATGCCTCAGATGGGTGGCTTTGTATCAGAGACTTACTTATATGTATAATTGGATTAAAGGTTTGGATTATCCATGCTATAAAGTGGGCGGACCGGTAGCTAGATCTCTCTCTTGGTTCCGGAGTTCCTGAGGATAGTATTAGAGAGGAGAGCAGAGTAAGGCCACGTGAAGGCCAGGAGAAGCAGCCGAGATGGCAGAGTTCTGAGGAAGAAGCCAGTTTGTTAAGAGTTTGTGCAGGAGGAGATGGGAAACAGAGGTGAATAAATCTGGTGAGCTAGAAACCTTTGATGCTAGGAAACTTGGATAAGTCAGTAGCTTTGTGAGCACTGAATGTGTGGGTTTTGGAGCCCAGTGTGTGTTTTTGCTTGCCTGCCGGGTGCAAGCTAGAATTAAAGCTGATGGCTCACCAGTTTGTGGCTCCTGTGTTTCATTGCCATCTGTCCGAATCCAATGCGAACCTGCATGGGTCAGGCTGCTGTGATGGTGGCCTCGACTACTGGCTTTACATTGGTCAAATACGTTTGTGAATATGATGTATATGTTTGCTCAGTTATAGTTTGCATTGGGTGTGGGGGACAGGCTGTAAGCAGGCAGGGTTGCTATAGCCTAAGGCTTAGTTTTAAGACTAAGCTTTTCCCCACACCCTTGACTGATTGGATGATGTAGGGTGGTGCACTCTCATGAGGAATTCCATTATGCCTCAGATAAGTGACTTTGTATCAGAGACTTCCTTGTTTGTAGATTGGATTAAAGGTTTGGATTTCTACACTATAAAATGGGCAGACTGGGAGCTTGCTCTCTCTCGGATCCTGAGATTAGCATTAGAGAGGAGAGCAGAGAAAGGCCATGTGGAGGAGGCCAGGAGAGGCAGCCAAGATGGCAGAATTCTGAAGGATAAGCCAGTTTGTGCAGAGAGAAGGAGATGGGGAACAGAGGTGAATAAGCCTGGTGAGGTAGAAACTTTGATTCTAGGAAACTTGGATAAGTCAGTGGCTTTGGGAGCCCTAAATGAAAAGGTAAGTGTTTGTACTCTGTGTGCATTTCTTGCCCAGTGTGAGCAAGCTAGGATTAAAGCTAATGGCCCACCAGTTCTTGGCTCCATTGTTTCATTACCATATGTCCGAATCAAATGCGAACCTGCATGGGCCAGGTGGCTGTGATGGCGGCTGTGGCTACTGGCTTTACATGACTGATTTCAAAGCATGTAAACTTTCCACTGTATGACATTGATCCCCACTCCCAGCTATAAAAGTGAATTGGCTTTACAGCTCATGCATGAACATTGCTCAGTCTATTAAAGGATGAAATTTCCAAAGCCAGGTGAATCCATGTGTTGGGCCATGGAGGCTGGGTACCTGTTTCTTGAAGTAAACATGATGTATCCCTGTTGGGCAGATAAAATATATTATGCTCACTTTGTTAAAGATGGCGCTGCCCACATGGAAGTTCGTTGATATTAATGTGTGTTCTGGAACAGGCTGTGGGCAGGCCGGGTCATTATAGCCTAAGGCTTAGTTTAAGAGTAAGCTCTTCCCTACACACTTGACTGATTGGATGATGTAGGGTGGTGCACTCTCCTGAGGAATCCCATTATACAGAGACTTCCTTGTTTGTATAATTGTATTAAAGGTTTTGAGTCTATGCTATAAAATGGGAGAGACCAGTAGCTTGATCTCTCTTTCTCTCTCGGTTCCTGGGTTCCTGAGATTAGTATTAGAGAGGAGAGCAGAGTAAGGCCACGTGAAGGCCAGGAGAAGCAGCCGAGATGGCAGAGTGCTGAGGAAGAAGCCAGTTTGTTAAGAGTTTGTGCAGGAGGAGATGGGAAACAGAGGTGAATAAGTCTGGTGAGCTGGAAAGCTTTGATGCTAGGAAACTCGGATAAGTCAGTAGCTTTGTGAGCACTGAATGTGTGGGTTTTGGAGCCCAGTGTGTGTTTTTGCTTGCCCGCCAGGTGCAAGCTAGAATTAAAACTGATGGCTCACCAGTTTTTGGCTCCTGTGTTTCATTACCGACTGTTCGAATCCAATGCGAACCTGCATGGGTCAGGCTGCTGTGATGGTGGCCTTGACTACTGGCCGTACAATCCCTCATAACTTGGGTCGAAACCGCCATGTAATACTGGTTTTGTCTTTCTTTCTCAAATAGGCACTACAGAAAATACCCTTGACCTTCTAAGTCTCATTCAAATTCTCTTGCTGCCAAATTTTGAAAGAGCCATAAAATGTGGCCTGCACGCTAAGCCTCTGAGGAATCTATTACCTCAGAGAGTCTGGCCAGAGGCATGACACAGGGTGGAAACACCCAATCTCTCCTCTACTTCTCTCTTGGAAGGGTCAGGAAAAGATAAGATTAACATTTTCAATCTTCGCTCATGACGTATGTGTGGCTATGTCAAAGACATTCTTAAGTCAGGTGAGTTTATCAATTTTACAGTTGAAGATAAATTGAGAGGTTATCTGGACCTCTACCCTTATTTTGCCAATGTAAAAGCTGAAGCCCCAAACAGTTAAATAATAAGCCCAAATAACAAACCCATCTTTCTCAATTCCAGCCTCAGACCCTTCCCCCATACCACATATAACGTTAAGCAAATAAAAAGACAGATGTCCAGTTAAATTTGAATTTCAGATAAACAAATATTTTTTAAGTATCACTATATCCCATGTCATATTTAGGACAATGTTTTGGACATGTGGTTAAACAAAATAATTATTCTTTATCTGAAATTCAAATTTAACTGCATATCCTATATCTTATGTTGCAAACCTTGCCTAAATCAAAAAAATAAAATGACAAGATTTCTATCTTATAGGAAACATTTGAAAGTATTAAGTTAGAGCCTGTCCAGGCATTGGCACAGTGGATAAAGCATTGGACTGGGATGCAGAGGACTCAGGTTCAAAACCCTGAGGTCGCCAGCTTCAGCGTGGGATCGTAGACAAGACCCCATGGTTGCTAGCTTGAGCCGAAAGGTCACTGGCTTGAAGCCCAAGGTCACTGGCTTGAGCCCAAGGTCACTGGTTTGAGTAAGGTGTCACTCGCTCTGCTGTGGCCCCCAGGTCAATGCCCATATGAGAATGCAATCAAGGAACAACCAAGGTGCCCCAACGAAGAATTGATGCTTCTCAGCTCTGTCCCTCCTTGTCTGTCTGCCGCTATCTGTCCTTCTCTCTGTGTATCTCTGTCTCTGTTAAAAAAAAAAAAAGTATTAAGTTAGAAGCTAAAGAAGAACAAGGAAGAAAAGAAAGGAGGCAGAGGAAGGGGTAAAGGTAATGAAAGGCACAAAGAAGAGAGTCTTTAGAGTGTGGTGGTCTCTCCTTTATCTGTGTAACTTCTGCCTCTACACAGTAATGCTCAACTTTCTATCTTTTTGTTATTTTGCTCCACTTACCACCTGCTGTTCCTACTCAACTGCTTCTTTCCCTGCCATACAGAGTTACCTTCTTTCTTCCCTGCTGTTGGGCAGATAAAATATATTATGCTCACTTTGTTAAAGATGGTGCTGCCCACGTGCAAGTTTTAAGAGTAAGCTTTTCCCCACACCCTTGACTGATTGGATGATGTAGGGGGGTGCACTCTCATGAGGAATCCTCCCAATATGCCTCAGATAAGTGACTTTGTATCAGAGACTTCCTTGTTTATAGATTGGATTAAGGGTTTGGATTTCTACACTATAAAGTGGGACAGACCAGGAGCTTGCTCTCTTGGTTCCTGAGGTTAACATTAGAGAGGAGAGCAGAGAAAGGCCACGTGAAGGAGAGGAGAAGCAGCCAAGATGGTGGAGTACTGAGGAAGAAGCCAGTTTATACTGAGAGAAGAAGATGGGAAACAGAGGTGAATAAGTCTGGTGAGCTAGAAACCTTTGATGCTAGGAAACTCGGATAAGTCAGTAGCTTTGTGAGCACTGAATGAGTGGGTTTTGGAGCCCAGTGTGTGTTTTTTCTTGCCCGCAGGGTGCAAGCTAGGATTAAAGCTGATGGCTCACCAGTTCTTGGCTTCGTAGTTTCATTACAGACTGTCCTAATCTAATGTGAACCTGCATGAGCCAGACGGCTGTGATGGTGGCTTTGTCCCCAGTCTTTACACCTGCTAAAATAGCATTTTGTTTAAATTTTAACTTTGAGATCAAAGCCATGTATCTCAATGATTTAAAACTAAAAGAATACCAAAGGGCTTATAAATAAATTCCCACCGTTTAGTTCACTCCTTTGAGGAACCATTTTTATACTTAGTGTCTATTTTTAAGGTGACCTACCGTACTTGTTTGCCCAGAACTGAGGGGTTTCACAGGACTTGACACCTTTGGTGCTAACCAAGGGCAGTCCTGAACAAACTGGGACCACTCATTGATCACTGTGTCTTCTCCTTGAGAGATATTTTCATGTCTCTAAAAAACATCCCTGATTTTTGTTTAATTTATCAATTTTAAACATTACTATAGATTTCCTCCTTTGAGAGGTGAGTATTCATTTTGTTTATTTTCAGACAGTTGGTCAAACATTTTCCACATAGCTTAAGTTTCACCAATCTGGTTTAAAAGATTTCAGAGAGAAACTTGAAAGAGAATGTGTATTCTCCAACCAGAGGAAACAAGAAACCACATTGTGTGAGTGTCAAGGTGCCATTTCATTTTCCCACTGATATACTTCCCCCACCTAGGAGTCCTTTTAAATATTCTTAACTTTAATTGCCTTTCCCCCCCCACAAAGAAGTCAATTTAAATTAACCAGAATCCATCACTGTGATAATTTTTTAATGAGTAAAGATAATGTACTGTACAGAAATTGAAATGAGGTGTTCCCAAGATCATTTACTGTCTTGAAAAGTCCTCCTAAGAGTCATCTGAAATTAATGAATCTCAGAGTCTCATGATCACCAATAACTTATCACTGAGGACTGGGTTCAGTGAAAAAAGATCCACAATAATAATAGTTACACTTTCTAATTTGAGCATCTAGCTCCTTTCTTCCTGAGATCCTGAGGAATTTTATAAACATTAATTAAACCTCACAGGTGTGATTTATTAGATTAACTCGATAGCCATCAAGGGCTCTTAATGTGCACAGTATTGTTTAATGGAGCTGGATTAAAAAGAGGAACAAATTAACATCCCAGGCAGACAGGCACTCTAAGCTAGAGTCCCCAGGATTTGGGGAAGGCCAGGAGAGGAGATGTGTTCCTTATCTCAACTTCTTGAGTTAACACTGATTTCAAACTACTGTGACTATCGTTCAATGCTGCCTAATCTCTGTTGAAATATACCCCCTTCTATAGTTTATTTGAGCATCTCTTTATTGCTTTGTCCCTATTATACCATTATGTGTCTAAGACAAACATGGCTTCTGAAATGATTGACTTTCAGTTCAATAAAAAAGTTACTATGTCTGTGGAAATCTAAACATACTTTTGGTGACATTTTTTTTTTGGAGGGGGGGTTGAGGAGTTAGTCATGGTACAGATTTAAAAACTAAGGTCTTATTTTACAGGTTATTCAAGCTCCTTCTGGTGTTGAGGTAGGGCACAGAGAAGAGAGTCACTACACTTTTGATATTAGACTGTGAGCAATATGTTGCCTTGATAAATTTTTTGTGCAGAGAAGGCAAATGGCTTCAAATTTAAAACATTCTTAATGATAGTTTTCAATAAAGGATTGAGTTTATATAGGTACAAAGATTTCTCTTATTTATCCTGTGAATTGCGGGGTTGATCAGCATGAATAATACAAGGAAAATAAACTGAGAGATTGCCTTGTTTTAGCAAATTCTGAATAAGGAGGGGTCAAATGTGATGAAAGTCAAGAATTGGAACAACAACCCCCCCATGCAGTCCGGGATTCTAAAATAGAGTTTGAACTCTGGCTGTTAACCTTTTCTTCCTGGATCAGCACTGTTGGGCAGTTAAAATATATTATGCTAACTTTGTTAAATATGGCACTGCCCACATGCAAGTTTTAAGAGTAAGCTTTTCCCCACACCCTTGACTGATTGGATGATGTGCGTGGTGAACTCTCATGAGGAATCCTTCCATTATGCCTCAGATAGGTGGCTTCGTGTCAGAGACTTTCTTGTTTGTATAATTGGATTAAGGGTTTTGATTCTACACTATAAAGTGAGGCAGACCGGGAGCTTGCTCTCTAGGTTCCTGAGGTTAGTATTAAAGAGGAGAGCAGATTAAGGCCATGCGGAGAGGAGGCAGCCAAGATGGCGGAATGCTGAGGAAGAAGCCAGTTTGTGCAGAGTTTGTGTAGAGAGAAGGAGATGGGAAACAGAGGTGAATAAGGCTGCTGAGCTAGAAACCTTTGATTCTAGGAAACTCAGATAAGTCAGTAGCTTTGTGAGCACTGAATGAGTGGGTTTTGGAGCCCAGTGTGTGTTTTTTGCTTGCCCGCCAGATGCAAGCTAGAATTATAGCTGATGGCTCACCAGTTCTTGGCTCCGTTGTTTTATTACCGACTGTCCAAATCTAATACAAACCTGTGTGAGCCAGGCGGCTGTGATGGTGGCCCTGGCTACTGGCTTTACAAGCACATTCAAATCCCTCATTCAGTAGATGATAAATTTAAGCCCTGGAGAACTAAAATGACTTCAATAAGTTAACAAAGTCAATTATGGCAGATCCAGGATGGGGATCAATGCTTTTGTTCTCCCCGATTCTTTTTGTACGTTGGCTCCAAAACCACATGGGCACTTTGGCTGTTTTTTTCTATTATTGCATTGGTTTAAAGGATTTTGTGGAGAGAGAAGTAAAATATCAGGTTTATTTATTTGACAAACACAAAACAATGGTTATAATTAGTGAAGCTTTTTTGGGATGGTGACAATGGTTTTAAACAATGGCTTATCAAATATGCTAACCAGTGGAAGAAGGCAGCCAACATCAGGGATATTTCAGCAAGAGAATAATCCATCTTTGGGGAATTTAGCATTCAAGGTGATCCATATTATTTAGCAAAGATTCCATATGAGATATCAATGCCCACTTATTCATTTGTCAAAGAGGCTCCCCAAAGTAGTCAAGCGGGGAGTAAAGGGTCAGGCAGATTGTAATATTTAGTGAAACACTGGTATGATCTTGGAAAAAAGATAAAAATAGTGAAGGCTCATAAGTAATAGTGTATTTGGAGAACCATAAGCAGACATTCTACCTACAACACCCCACCCAATAGAAAATCACCCAACTACTGATCAAACTTTACAGAAAAGGAAGCTCACTAATTAATGTGGCAGAGTTTTTGTCATTACACAAGTTGAATCATAGGAATGTTTCTGTACAGTGATCCAGTATGCATCCTGTGTTCCCTACATCCATCGCCAAATATTTGAAGTCTGTTATTTTCCACAGTGCGCTGGTTTTGATCTGCTGGTTTCCCCTTCTCTCACACTGTCTAGGGCCCATTTTTGCCTTATATCCCCTTGTACAGGTCTCAAGAAGCTGAACCCTACAGAGCGTCTGTCAAGACTCTCTTACTAGCTGATTCCTATTTGGATTTGGTCAATGGGAAGGATCAGAGGAATCTGGATGTCAGAAGGGAAGAGAGGTTAGTGATTTCTTTCCCGTTTCTTCCCGATCCTCATTTTTGGTTGAGTCTAGGTCCTTCTGTGATGATGACCCCTGTTCAACAGTCCCTCCTCCCAGTTAACCCTGCCCACCCAGTTGTAAGCAGCCATGTTATTAAAATCTTTCAACCATTTGAGGTAGACTCAGTTTCCTGCTAAAACTTTTGTTGATACCCCAGTTAAAGAAACAGTCTCTATTTCTTGAACTTCTGAATTAACATATTTTTTGAAACTCTCATTGTTCTGGTTGTTTTTATCTGAACCCACTCTAGTTGGTAATGTCTTTCCTAAAGTGTTTAACCCACAGAGGGCCAGAGCAATCAAGATTTCATTTGTCTGTCAGAACATCACTTTACCCTGCCGTGGTAATTCATAATGTATTTTCCCCAAGTGTGTTTTGTTTGTTTGTTTGGCAGCTATTTACATGTTGCTTCACCTGCAACTTTCATTTAAAGAAACTTCTAGATTTTTTTTCATGTGATTTTCTCTTACATCAGGTCTCCCTCATCTGATATATTTTATTCCTTGCCAGGAGACTGAATTATTGAAAAAGCCTGGAACTTGTATTAACATGCTGGCCCCAAATGGAAACAGTGCACAGGGCACAATATTTTTAAAATGCTTTTAGAAAATAATGTTTTGGATGATCTCGCCCTAGACTTTTATTTGCTCTCGAAGACAGTGTAATGAAATTTTCATGAACATGAACTTCTTTTGGCTTTCATGGTTTCTGTGTGGGCACTACCTGCTCTTTCCTGAGGGCTGGGGTTTCTGTTGACTGCTTTTCCCTTCTCCTCCCATAGTGTAAATGTTTTGTGAGCACCTCTCTTCAGCGCTGTCAGTTCCTTCTTTGCAAAACAAAGAACATGCACCTATTCTAGGACTACTCTCTGCTGGGTACTGAGTAAGTGACTTTGCAATCATTCCTCACAAAAACCTTTTGAAATATTTGTATTCTTATTATGTCAATGAGAAACTTGACAAGGGAAAAGTTCTATGTCATAGAGATAGGCCAGACCATGTACAAGGTGGTCTCTTAGACAGGTTGCCCTGGGTGATCTTGAACAGCCTCCTTGCCCACAAAACTATGCAGTAATAACAAAGAAATTCAAGGAAGTGTGTTGTACATATGGATGATGTTGTGGCTTCCGAGGAGGACACTAAACCACACTTAGAGTTATTACTGACCAGCATTGTCATTTTATAAGTATATTTGTCAGAGTGCCTTAATGGTAAGCTCACTGGGCAGAGGGTCCATTTCTTATTTTTTATAAGACATCAATATTAATTATTCCCTACCTTAAAAGAACTTTTATTATCTTTATCACATTAATATTTTGTTATATAAGAAATATTGCTGCATTATTTATAGTAGTTACTGATGTATGGATTAATGGAAAACATTGCTTTTTAAATGCATATTTGACATGTTAATTACTAAGAAAACCGAGGACTGGAAAATAAAGGAATGAACAAACACAAATCGAGTATAAGAACTAAAAGCAAATCATTTTATGGCAAATGCCTATGAGCAAATCTAGAATAATATTATTTTCCAATTGTCAATAACTGCCAGCCATTGATTGAGAGAGTAGATTTTGTATAACACATGATACTATATTTCTATTGCCCATTAAAACTGATAGGCCATTGAGAAGCTCTAAGATTCAATATTTCTTGAAAAGTAAATTTAAGTGGGAAAAGCAGCACACATGTGCAAGCATGCACACACACACACACAACATACTATGCCATGCCCATGCTATAATTTATCAAAGAGGAAGGAAATTGGCGTGTCTTTTCCACTGATTTATTGGTTAATTCCAACAATTCACTGTAGAAAAGGCCAACAATGAATTACAATGTGGGGAAAAAATTAAGCAGGGCATTTAGAAAGGTGTTTCAGCACACAGCCTTTAGAAGCAACTTACATAGCTATTATGTAGCCAGCCTCAAAGCAATTGGTGCTTGTGAAATGCTTTATAAGGATAGGAAATATACCAGAAAATGTCACATGTCTCACTTCTCACATTTAGAAGACTATGCCATGTCACATGAATATTAGACTGCCCCTTTATCTTTAAGCTGGAATCAGATAACATCAGATCCCACTTACTATTTGTTTTAGGAACCATATTGAAAGGGCAGCAAAGCACGTGAGCTATCATAGAGAAGCCATTGATGGACACTCTGCTTTGTGATAGAGACATTCATCATTGAACCAAAGGAGCAGAAACTCTCATGAGGAAGAACAAAGGCTGGACGCTCAAATTTCTGTCATTATCACGCATCCTGTCCCCAGTGCCATCTTCAAGGATCCAGCGCTGACTGAAGAAGAAAATTTTCCCACCAATACTCTCCATTTCTCTCTTTGTTTTAAAAGTGAATCCTTTTGAGCCTGACCTGTGGTGGCGCAGTGGATGAAGCGTCGACCTGGAACACTGAGGTCGCCAGTTCAAAATCCTGCACTGGCCTGGTCAAGGCACATATGGGAGTTGATGCTTCCAGCTCCTCCCCCCTTTCTCTCTCTCTCTCTCTCTCTCTCTCTCTCTCTCTCTCTCTTTCTCACTCTGTGTCTCCTCTCTAAAATGAATAAATTAAAAAAAAGAAGAAGAAATTAAAAGAAATCCTTTCAAAAAAAAGTGAATCCTTTTGAAATGACTTGAGATGTATATGATGGCTAATTATGGGTTAAGTTAGCTGGGTCATGGTGGCCAGATATTTGATGAAACATTATGCTGAATGTTTCTGTGAGGGTTTATTTTTGGATGAGATTTACATTTAGATCAGTGGACTTGAAACAGATCTCTATAATAATGGGTAGGGGCTCATCCAATCAGTTGAAAGACTAAATAGAATAAAAGACTAACCTCCCCTGAGCAAGGGGGAACTGTGTAACAGACTGTCCCAAGTCTTGAATTGCAACATCAACTCCTCCTGGGTCCTTATCCTGCTGGCCCAGCCTGCAGATTTTGGACTCGCCATCCTCTATCATTGCATTAAGCGATTCCTTGAAAATAATTTTCTTTATGTCTATACATGCATCCCATTGGCTTTGTTTCTCTGGAGAATCCTAATACACGTACAAAGTTAATTGTAGTTCAAAACCATAGAAAACAATGTAGATGCAATTTATATTGTTAGTGTTGGGAGACAGAAATACTACAGTTTTCATTGGCAGCTTTATTATTACAGAGCTTCAGATGAGAAAAGAGAAAATAATATATATTTTAAGTGCTTACTATGTGCCAAGCATTTTGCTCAATTGTTTATTTGTTTAATTATTTTTGTAAACACCATCGACTCTTTACAATGTACCTATGATGAAGATATTATTTCTTGCCTGACCAGTGATGGTGCAGAGGATAGAGTATTGACCCAAAACATTGAGGTCCCTGGTTCAAAGCCCTGAGATTGCCAGCTCGAGCATGAGCTCGGTGGCTTGAGCACAGGGTTGCCCACTTGAGTGTAGGATCGTCAACATGATCATAAGGTCACTGGCTTGAGCCCAAAGGTCACTGGTTTGAAGCCCAAGTTCACTGGCTTGAACAAGGAGTCACTGGTGTAGCTGGAGCCTCCTGGACACGGCACATATGAGAACCAATCAATGAGCAACTAAGGTGAAGCCACTATAAATTAATGCTTTTTATCTCTTCCCCCTTTCTGTCTCTCTCTCAAATTAAAAAAAAAAAATTAAAAAGATATTATCTCCTTTCTGTAAGTGAGAAAAGGGATGCCCAAGAAGATTAAGCCACTGTCTAGAGGTTACATAATTAATGAGAAGCCCCTGTGTATCCATTTGACTCCAGAATCTATTTTGTTGTTGTATATTTGAGTCAATTCTTTTCCTATATTCCATGATGCTTTCTCGGGTAACATTATAAGTTGTGCTAGAAATACATCTGTATACTGAAGGTCTCCTTTCCTAGTGGAAACTACCATTGTCTGGAACATACTAGGCACTAGGCACAGTGTTAAGGGCTTTTCCTGTATCATCTCTAATCCTCTTTTAACCTTGTCAGCCAGACCCCAGTGTTTCCCTTTGGCACCAGGGAAACTTAGGCCAAACCTCCAGTAACAGACTTCAGGTTACACAGCCGAACTGGGATTCACACTCAGATTGACTTGCCTGACTCCAAAATCCACCCCTCTTAACTCCTGGACTAAGTTCACGCTCATTTCTTAGGAATTCTGGATCAGCACCTTCCCACAAATCAGAACCCTTGCTTTTTAGGCAGAAGAGCTTCTGTGTTGTCACGTTTTCTTCACATGTCTCAAGGAAATAGCAAAACGATTGTTACACTTACGGTAGGCTATTTACTAAGCGGGAAAAGAAAAAACAAAAGCATTCTTTAATGAGAGTACAAGGTATGTACTGCAGTTGCTATTGACATATTCTTTCTGTTGACAGTAGGGTCTAAGGTTGCCTCTTTTCCAACACACTGTTTTATGTGGGAACAGCAGATTTCACAGGTAGGACACCTTCAGTCTTCTTGGCTGGGTCCTAGAAAGTGATGTATCAGCACCCACTTTCCCCGGTCCTATCCTTGTGTCTATCTGGTCTGAAAAACAAAGAAGGTGAAACGAACACCTTGCAGGGTTATTTTCCCACCTCCACTGCTTCCCAACTGCACTCAGACATTATTGTCGAAACCCACGTACATGTCTGGAAAGCAAAGAGAAACAGAATAAAACTTCAAGGAAAAAATACGAAATGATGTTGAAAGAAAGATGAGTTCCCGTGTGGCTGGGCGAACTGGGGCTACCCCTTCTGGATGTTTGTAAATGTGCAGAGAGAAACCTGTGTTGACTCAGGAGCAAGGATGCACTTTTTGATGTATGTGCCTCTGCAGACTTCAGGAAGGTGAGCCCATTTTTTACTGAGGGAGAGTGACAGAAATCTATCTACCTGGCTTATCATCCCCCAATTACAGCAATTTATAGTGTGTTTCTCGCAAGGTCACCTGCACCAGCCACCAAACAAAAGCACTCTCCCGCCTTTGTTCCGAAGAGACCTAACGCACTCGCTGTAACTCAGGTTATCTGGGATATTTTTCAATTAATGTGTAACCACTTGGGCCGAATATCGCCCAAACCTGGCATGATGTAGCATTTTTCATTAGCCCGAAACTCTGTCCCGACCCCCAGGTTGTAGAAGCACTGCTTTTCCTTTCCCTTTGCAGCTCACTTCATTCAGTGTTTTCTTTCCTCTTGAGATAAGGAACGTGCAGCGAGAAGAAAACAATTCTTTGTGATTTCGAGAAGGAGCGTCCTGTCCTGATAAGCTGCCTGCATTTTCCCTATCATTGCCTGAAGTTGTCTGAGGCAATTAAAATCATGGCTAATTCTTCTGCACGGACGGGGAAAGCTCGGCATTCAGGATGGGGCTACCCTGAGACGGGGCTGGGTGCCAGGATCTCGTTCTTCAACACCCAGAAGCTGTTCGCAATGGGAACGTGGGAAGACAAGCGCTGAAATTTTTAGGTCAGAACCACGTGCGTGGACACTTGGAGGGAGGTGATTAGCAAGCGCAGCAGCAGGCTATCTTTTCTCCTCTGTCGGTGATCTGCTGCCATAAAATCTTCCTGTGGCTCCTCACTGCGGGGCACGCCCACCTGCCCTAGCCCCGCACCCCAGCTGCGAGGCTTCTGCTCTGTTCTCTCTAGCTCTAACCCCATCTTATCATTTCCCGTCTCTCCATGCAGGTTTTCAGAGACTCTAAGATCCATCATCCTGTCGCCCTTCAGATTTGAGGACAAATCTTGTCGTCCGAATATCTCCCGGCTGAGAGGTGTTTTCAATCTTTTCAGTCCACTGGGGCTGAAAGGATGGGTTTTCTTTTTCTCTTTTGCAGTCCCTACCTGCCCCGCGGTGCCATTACCTCCTGCACCCATTATAGTAGTTTTTATTCACTTCCTTTGTGGATTTCTCTGGCACCTCTCAGCGCTCTTGGGGGGCAGCGTAGCTGAGTAGTTAAAAGATAGTATGGGCTCTGATGTCAGACCCATCTGGTTCTAATCCTGGCATCAGGACATAGTGTTTGCTTCCTCAGTCTATTACAGCAGAAACAGCAGGCTTAACCTAATAGAGAACATAAGATAAACCTTCACTGTTCCTCATGGTTACTGAAAAGATAAAGCAGCCAGCGTTAATGATGAACACGGGCAGCTATGAGTAAACTGCGCTAACTTTCTGGACCTAGAGGTCCAAGGAATGGTGCAACTCTGGACATACCCTGAGTTCGTGCCTGACCTGTGGACCGGCTTCCCTCAATGGCATCTTTCTCTTTACTTCCAATAGACCTACTTTTAACAGATGAAGAAATGAGGCCCTCGGAGGTAAAATAGCTTGCCCATGTGTACATACATAGTGAATTAAACCTAGAAGTCAGCTTTCCTGACTCCAGACCCGGAAACTCTTCCCTCTGCCCGCTGTGCTCTCCCTCGGCCTTCCGCCTCCCCCTGCGCTGATGACAAGCAGGAGCTGCGGGGTTCCAGCCATAGATTTGCTCCTCTTGATAATGTGGCACAAACAGCTAGGCAACAGCAGTGTACACACTCCAAATTATAAAGATCATTAGTCTAAGGAATTATCCTTAAAGCTGCAAACTCTGTCTCCCATTAAGAAAGCCTCTTTTTTTTTTATCCCACCCCAAACTAGTCATTGAGTTTATCAAGCAAGGATTCTCATTGTAGCATCAGACAAGTCTTTCTCTCCTTCCTGATTGATTGATTAATTAGTTGTGTCTACTTGGGTCCAGCAGGGAGCCCAGTGACAGCTGTGACATGAAAATTACCGGAAAGTTACGAGAATATGTAGCAGTGTTGACTCACTGAAATGTAGTACTAGGGATTGATTAGAAACAGACACATATAACGATCACATCTTGAAATTACCTGTCACTGCTGAGGCCTTGAGAAGAATCCTTTTGATTAGGATGAATTAATTCAGCTCCAATGTAATCACCTGCAAAGAAAGTAGTGAATAAATATTCTTATTTCAACCTTTATTTATTTATTTGTTTGTTTTGTCTAGAATCCTGGAGTTTAACGAACAACTCCAATAGAGACAAAATGATCTTTGAAAAACTCAAGGCCACTCAGATCATTCCTTGCTTACAATCCTCTAATGGTCTTACATTGTCTTAGAGATAAAATAAATGACTGACCACGGCCTCTAAAACTCTATCTGTTCAGCCTTCACCTGCCTGCCAGCCTCATCATCTGTCCCCTTCCTTCTTCCCTCTCTGTACTCCAGCCATACTGGTTTTCTCTCACCTCCAGGTCTCACCGTGACTCTCATGCACCACAGGGCTTTTGCACATGCTCTTTCCTTTTTATGAAATTCTCTTCCTTATCAACTCTTTCTTATTCTTCAGGTCTCAGCTCATGTCACACTGTCTGAGGATTGGATGCCTGTTCTCCTGATAGGTCAAATCTCCCTATCAAAGAGTTTCCTGGTATCATGCACCTCCCTTCATAGCACTTGTCACAGATATAATTTTAATTTTCTATTTATTTGTGTTACAGTATTAAATTTTCTTTCCTCAAACCAGACATTTAACTTCCACAAGGACTGAGCTGCCTCTGTTCTCTGCTCACAGGGTTGTTTTCTCCAGCAGCACATTCCTCTGCCACAGAGCAGTCACTCAATTTTTATTTGGTGAATAAATGAATGAATTGTTCATTGACTCAGAAATATAGCCTGATATAAATTTAACGGAAATCACCACAAGGCATTTTTTTTTTCTTGCAGTTTTTGGACAAAGCAGATATATCAGTAGACAAGACTCCTAAAAGAGTCCAAAGCATAGTGTGATTTCTAAACAGCAGAATCCTGTTGCACAAATAAAATAACAAGTAAAATTTTCAACCTTTCTCTTTCACCTGCCAGATTCTTAGATAGTTTAGCAAACCTGAGGCATTCATAATTCAGAAGAATCTGTAAGTTGTCTGGTGCCTTGCACGCTCAGTGAAATGATCACCTTTGTGCTTAAAAATCTCTTCTGACTGCAATACCACTGTGAGCAAACGAACATATATATTAATAGCAGTCAGTAGTGTCAGTCAAGGTCCCAGCAGGAAGCACTTGTCTCGTTCAAAAGAGATTAACTAAAAATATATATAAGGAAGAGACTACTTACAGAGGAGTGGGCAGGCTTAAGGGAACAACAAAGCATGGTGAAGCATCCAGAAATTAGCAACATGGGGAGGTTTTACTACTCCCAGGCTTGAGGAAGCAAGGCAAGGGAATAGGGTAGAGAAATCTCATAGAAATGGGTACCCTGGAGGCGGGGCTGCTAGCGGGAGCTGTATCTATTCAGACTGTAGTCACAGAAGAATGCTGCCCCTGCCTGAACCCTGGAGAGAGGGGCGGAGTCAGTCAGGGCAGAATAAATCCTGCTGGCCCACATTCTCCTGGCAAACCCAGCTGGAAGCTAGAGGTGAGTTTGGGAACTGCAGTCTCTAGAGGTCGGTTCCTCTGGGCAAGGAGGAGCTGTGTACACATGGATTTAGGAAAGGGTAGGAAAGAAACAGAATGGCCACCATGCGTTTGATTTTATAAAGCACTTAATATGTGCCACTGTTTTAAACTGCCCATGTATTAACTCACAGTCTTCATAGCAACCAATATTTTCCCCTCTTACCGAGGAAGAAACTGAAACCTAAAGAGCTTCAACAATTGGCCCAAAACCATACAAGTTTAATTGGTGGAATTAAAATTCAAACGCAGGCTTTCTGACACCAGAACCTGCTCATCTCACCAGCATGTCAAACTTCAGAATAGTCTCAGTTTGGGGAGGAAGTTTAAAGGCATCCGTGCTCTTGCCAAAAACAAATCATCAGTGCAGGAACTATGGAAGGAACATACTGAAACTGTTTCCTAGGACTAGAATAAATACTCACTAGCGCCTTGGAAATTGGGGAAATTTAATTTATTTTATATATACTGGGCATATATGGGGAATATATTTATTTCCTAGCAAAGTGCTATTTTGGGTTACTGACTGCTAACTGCAGTGGTGATACTCTGATATTTCGGCATTCATTAGGTATCTTGATTAAGGGTACAATTGAACCTTGACTCAGAAAACAAAATATCTATAAGTGTATCGGCACCACCTGGTCAAGTATGACTATGAGTGTTAGAGATGGCGTCAAAGAATTTTATGGAGAAAGAGAACACATCCAAGATGTGTTAAGTCTGATATTCACCCGTGTGCTCCCTGACTATGATACTTTATCTAGCAGTGGGTAATACGGTTAATATCTGGTATAAGTTTGGAACTGAAAGTAAATCTGAAAACAAAGTACTATAATCGTATCTTATTTTGAAGCAAAATAACTTATTATTTTTAAATTTTATTTGCTGCAAACTTATAAAATAAATATATAAGAAGAAAAAAATTAAAACCAACAATAATCTCATTATCTAGAAAAAAAGAAACATCCACTTGATATTTCACCCTACTCTTTTTTTCTGTTTGTGTCTGTGCATATTTACAGCATTGAGATCAGACTGAATATGTTGCTTTAAACTTGATTTTACATATAGTGTATTACAAGCACCTATCCACGTCATTATACTTTCCCCCTTATTTTACTATCTGTGGTAAGGTTTTCTTTTAAAAGAATAAACCATATTTTATCTACTCAGTTGCCTAGAGCTGGACACGTAAGTTGCTTTATATTCTTTTGTATTTTAAAGAACATGATCACAACTAAACCTTTGTATTAATTTTTTGTAGAGAAAATATCTGTGAAGCTATTTTTACCCCTAGTTCAACATTCTTGACATCACTTACTTAAAGTCTGGTGTTTTCTGTTAAGATTTGGATGTTTAACCTGGTTAAGTTGGGAGGATGACAAGTATTTGAGAATTAATGAAACTGACTCAGCTCACCAGTACACATCAGAACCTTTAGTATATGTCCTAATATCCAGTTTTAAAATGTTGGTTTTATTCTTGCTTAACTGAAGTTAATACTGGATACTTCTTAAAAGACCCTAAAATTAAAAAAAAAAAAAAACGAAAACCGACTCAGAACATGTCAGTCTAAAGCATCTTTCTACTAGGAAAAGTACCCCTTACAAGGTAGGCTGAGCACTTTCGGTTAGGAAAGTGTGGCTCCTGCAAGCAGACCTCTTTGTTTTCATTTTCCATAGTATGCGGGGACTAGCTGTATTAGGTTGCAAGCAAAAAGCTTCACAGACCTGTCAGTCTATACAAAGAATATAAGTGTCATGCACTGTGGTGGCTTCTCTCTGAGGTCCTGAAGGCATTTTTAGATGCTGTGCAGTTTGATCATAAAAGAAAGGACTTTGATCTTTCGTGCTAATTTAGCATGAAAAGAAATTAAGACACTTGGCCGTTTGTGATGATAATATTAATGCTAAGCAAATGTACTTGAAAAATTCAGAGACACTTCAGCATCCTAAATGAGAAAGTAACATGGGGGGAGTCTAATTCTCCATCCAAGGGAGAACATTCAGTTATCCAAGCAGCGTCGTCGCTTTCTCATTTCGCACAACTGCAGAGAAAAGGTATCCTTCCGCCCAGATCCTGATTCGGGCTTCCAGTTTGTAAACTGTGTCTCAAGCTGCAAGCTAATTGCTACGTTTTATGTGCCATTGTCTCATTTCAAAGTCTCTTTGACAGAGGCTTTTAGAGAAGTTTACTAAGGTATAAGCCACTCAAGATTCAAAATGAGGAACACATGTTCTTTTAAGTAAAGTAAAATAATAAAACCTACTGTGTGTGTCACGGTTTGCATGGATTATGCCCCTAGTCTATTGACACCAATAAGAGGGAGGGTCTTCAGAGAAACCCAGAGTTAAATAATAATAATAATAATAAGCAGCATCTTCCAGTTCACATAGACAGATTTGGTTGAACACCACATAGTCAGATGTTCAACCAAATCTGTCTGACCCTGATGCTCATGTTAGTTTGAATACACACACTATTTAGTATACCATAGAGTGACATACTTAGTGTATATAATATATTATAATGTACTGTAGTAGCAGAGAGTTGTTCTTTTTTTGGCTGTCTAGCATTCAATCACACTCCTTCCCAATTTACCTTTTGAGTGAAATTCTTCTTTGAATGTGGGTTTAATGGGAGGGGCAGTTCTCACCTTTCTCCTACTATAGAAGCTTAGGCTACCCTATCATCTCCTTGTAGAGCTAAGAGTTATGTGACCATAGTTGCTTGTTCTGAGAGGCTGGGTTCGTCATAGGCGATATGGTTTGGGGACCTGACATTGCCTACAAAAAGATGTGGAGTTTTCTCTCTAGTCCCTGAAGTCTTCCTTCTGGTCAATTTCCATAACCAAGGTCCTCCAGCCTGCTACTGATACTGTGAATTAGCTCCTCCTTCCACAATATTTTTTAGCTAAGTAAGTAGTCAGCATTAGTTCCTAAGGTTCACAACCAAGACTCTCAACTGATGTTAGGTCTCACTTTTATGGGTAACTGACCAGATAATAAACCACAGTCTTTATACCGTCCTGAAATAGGTAATAGAGTTTCAAGGGATCCTCTGAAAATTACCTCTGAGATATTAATAGCAATATATCCATTTAGATCAATACCAGGTAGATAAATTGTTAGGGCCAAGTGTAGTGCTTAATGATTACCTTCACCCTTTAACCCATCATATTTTGGCTGTCCCCACTGACCACTTAGAGTTTTACAGCTTCGAGGGACCCTGGTGATCATCTAGACTAACACCCTCATTTCCCTTTTATGAGGTTGCTCCCTCCTCAGCAGAGAGGAGGAGATCACATTCTCTTTACCCTTTGGACCTCAATATTCATGGTGTCACTTGCAAGACCTCCACTGTCCCTTTTGAACATGAGCCCAATGTTATTAAGCTTAATGCACAGTTACTTAATGTACAGGGAATGACAAAAGGGTCACTGAGAGAAATGTATGCTTCTCATTTATTCTGTTTTGTGGGGTTTTCATTTCAAGTGGCTTTTCCTGATAACTCTAAGCTGTTTTATTTAATAATAATAATAACAACAACAACAACAAAAGGAGGGGAGAAATATGCACCAAGAAAAAGAATCTGAAAATTACTTATGTGATTTAGAATGGCAAAAGATAACTAACTGAAAACCATAAAAAACATCAGTTTATAATTATCCCTGGAGGCATAGGACAGCCTAAACTATGGGTCTGATGAACTGATCTTCTTGGAAACAACTTGTTAGAAGTTTACTATGAAACGATTATATGCTCTAATTAAAAATGATTCCATACACTGTGATGGTGGGTGATTACTCAGGAGTGAAGCATGCTGGAATTAGAAGAACCAAAGTTTCTGCTGGATTTTGCAAAACCACCAGGATCTAACAGACAGGAAGGCTGGCTAAGTGTGATGATTAGTTGTATGAGTCACCTTGCCTGGGTCAGGGGATGCCCAGATATATGGTTAAACATTCCTGGTGGGTGTCTTTGTGAGAGCGTTTCAGGAAAGTTAGCATTCGAATTGGGTGACAGAGTCAAGCAGATGGCTCTCTCCAGTGTGGGAGAGCATCATCCAGCCCATTGAGGACCTGAATGGAACAAAAACAAAAGAACATTTAATTCCCTCTTGCGGGCTGACTGAGCTAGACCTCCATCTCCCTCTGGTTTGCACTGGGACTTAACACCATCAGCACTCTTGTTCTGAGGCTTTCAGACTTGGGCCAGAATTTACAACACCAGCTTTCCTGGGTCCCTGGATTTCAAGCAGCAGATCAGGGGATTTCTCAGCCTCTCTAATGACATGAGTCAATTTTGTATAATAGATTTTATGATAAATAGATAGATAGATAGTCTCCTATGGGTCCTATTTCCCTAGGATCCCTGACTACTACACTGAGCTTTGGCAGCTGGTACCAGGCAGTTGTACAGTTTTGAAGGAGTGTCAAAGGATGGTATAAGCTTAGAAGCAGTTAGGAAATTGTTTGAAGGAGACCAGAGTTGAAACTTTCAGGCAGTAAGTGGTAACATCCAGTGAAGGCAAGGCAGAATTTTTTCCTACTTCCTGAAATTGTACTAAAGGTAGAAAGACTCTTATCTGAGGTTGGCGCTCCAAGAAGGAAGAGCTTAGCCAGTTAACAGGGATCCAGACAGTTGTGTCAGATACAAGCTAGTGTTCTGACCCAAGAGGAAGACAGGGTGCAAGCAATATAGCCAACTACTTAACACTATGAATCCTGGAATCAGATTACCTGTATTCAAACTCCATCTCTGCTACTTACTAGGTGATTAACTTCTGTACTCTGTCATGCATTTAAAAATCAGTGTCCTTATGTATAAATTGGTAATAACAATAGTATTTACTTCATATGGTTATTATGAAGATTAAATAAAATAATGTATTTAAGGTATTGTACACTTAGTAAATCTTTTTTTTTTTTTTGACAGAGACAGAGAGAGAGTCAGAAAGAAGTACATATAGGGACAGACAGGAAGGGAGAGAGATGCGAAGAATCAATTCTTTGTTGCAGCATCTCAGTTGTTCATTGATTGCTTTGCTTTCTCAAATGTGTCTTGACCAGGGGGCTACTGCAGAGCAAGTGACCCTTGCTCAAGCCAGCAAGCTTGGGCTCAAGCCAGTGACTTTTGGGCTCAAGCCCGCTACCAAGGGGTCATGTCTATGATCCCACACTCAAGCTAGCGACCCTGCGCTCAAGCTGGTGAGCCCACACTCAAGCCAGATGAGCCCGTGCTCAGGCTGGTGACCTTGGAGTTTTGAAACTGAGTCTTCTACAGCCCAGTCCAATGCTATATCCACTGCACCACTGCCTGGTAAGGCCACTTAGTAAATCTTTAATAAATGTTAGCTATTATGTTAGTAAGGCAGACCAGAAAGGGGTATAATTATAGGTGTTTGTTATAGACCAAATGTTTGTGTCCTTCCTCTAAAATCATATTCTAAATCCTAATGCCCAGTGTACTTGGAAGTGCAGTCTTTGGAGTGATTAGATAATCAGGGTGGAACTCTCATGAATGGAACTGGTTCTCTTATAAAGGAGACTCCAGAGAGTTCCCTTGCTCTTTCTGCCTTGTAAGGGCACAGTGAAAAGATGGCCATCTCTGAACCAGGTAGCAGGTCTTCATCAGACACTGAAACTTCTGATGCCTTAATATTGGACTTCCTAGCCTCCAGAACTGTAAAAAAATAAACTTCTATTATTTATAAGCCATTTGGTCTATGTTATTTTATTATAGCTGCCCAAATAGACTAAGACAGTACCTAACTCTATATAGTCTTGGTGGTGGAGGTGGTGGTAAGGGGGAATGTTATAATACAGAGGCTTAAAGACATCTTAGGCTATCTTAACCATGACAGCTAGTGAGCCTTATTGACCATATACTGGTAACCTAGTTCTAAAGTCTCAGACTTTGTATTTCCTGCCCTACTTTTCATTAACCCAGAGACCGGGGCCAACCTGAAGCTGCTGGTCAGGTTTGGCAGGGACGTAGATGAGGGCAGTGAGACAAGTCAAAAACAGAGGGACCAAGTCAGGAGTATGTTGTACCTCTCACTATCTTTTTGGCTTTAGAGGTAAGGGAGTACTGCTGTGATTGTTTTAATTGGATGAGCACATTACTGCCTCATTTGCTACAATTATTGTAAGTGTTTTTATTTTGCACAATAATCCATAGCTAACTTTACCACATGGTAACATTAGACAAATATCCTCTAGCCCCAATGAGATACTGGTGGGCAAGGGGTTAAAATTTCTCCTCTGATTTGTTGACTGAACCAGGTGAACTTGATCAGCAATTTGTTAGGAGAGCTGAAATATAGTCAAGAAGACTCTCCTGGCTTAGAGTTTGCATTAAATAAAAAACAAAAAACCTTTTCCCTAGTCATAAATCGTGCTGGGGAAGAGAGTGGAAAGGGAATAAGGAAGAAAAAACTAGTGAAGCATGAGGAAGGATCTCCCTACTCACGCATCCATCCACCAAGCTGGGCCTCAGAGATTACAATCATACTCTACAAATCAAAGGTTCTCATAGCTTCCTTAGGGGAACCATTTCAGAAGTATATTCTTAGAGCTCTGTTCCACTCAAACACAGCTCAGTATGAATAAGCTCTACTCAAATTAACATTGCATTTTGACTTGGGAATTAATGAAAAATGATAGAGGTACAACAATTTCCATCTGATGGTTTTGTAGGAAAGAACTGGGGATCAGAATTCTGGAGCAAGCCCTGGTTGGTTGGCTCAGTGTTAGAGTGTCAGCCCAGCATGTGGATGGCCTGGATTCAATTCCTGGTTAGGGCACACAAGAGTAGCAACCATCTGCTTTGCCACCCCATCCCTCCTTTTCTCTCTTTTCCCCTCCCACAGCCTGGCTCAATTTGTTTGAGCACATTGGCCCTGAGTGCTGAGAATGGCTTGGTGGAGTCTCTGCCTCAGGTGCTAAAAATAGCTTGGTTGGGAGCATGGCATCAGACGGGCAAAGCATCAGCCTCAGATGGAAGTTACATGGTGGATCCTGGTCTGTGCACATGCAGAAGCCTGTCTTTCTATCTCCCCTCCTCTCACTTGGAAAAGAAGGTAGAAAAAGAAAGAATCCTGGAGCATGCTTACCCGAGGTGACTGGCTGTCACATGGGACTGAGCATTACGGTCTCTAAAGTGGAAATGGGCTCTGAATTTTGTCAGGCTATTCTTTTAACTGACTTGCATGAGTAGCTTTTTCCCAGCCTTCCCATTCAAATATCTGTGTCCCTTTATTTAAGGTCTAAGTAGTGTATAGTAGAGTTTTATCTATTCCCTGGTCCTCCTATCCTAAGAATCAACAAGTGCTCCGAGGGAAAGAAGTGACCATGAGATGTCAGTTCATCATATCTTTTCTATGAATCTTAGCCTTTTCTTATTGATTATATATAAGTAGTCTTTGAGAACTGCTGCTTCTTTTTAAAAAACGTAATCTGTTTTCTTACATATGTGTGGGCTGTGTGTGTGTGTGTGTGTGTGTGTTTTCAAGTTCCTCCGCATTCGAATTACCACCCTTCATTTAGACACTATCCAGCTTTTCAGTTCTTGGGAAACATAATTCCCCTAATATTATTAAATAGTCTGAAAGTGATATCTCTATTTATGAAACCTAATATTTCAATATCATTTTTATCAAGCAGGTTATACTTGGGTCCATGTTATACCTTAAAGTATATTAAGTATCTTTTCAACAAGGATCATTTTGAAACCAGATTTTTGTGCTGTTCATATTTTAAAACTGCATTGAGAACTGGACACTAATTCTCCATCTGAGTTCAGTGATTTAGCCTCTGGAGATTCTTGCTGGAAGAGCAGGGGACAGAGTAGAAAATTCTAATCTCAGATTCTAACAGATGAGCTCTTCCAGGTCTGTATCTGCTACAGATTCAACAAGCAAGCCTTGAGTGCCTTTCTTAATTTATTTTATTTTTATTTTATTCATTTTAGAGAGGAGACACAGAGTGAGAGAGAAAGAGAGAAAGGGGGGAGGAGCTGGAAGCATCAACTCCCATATGTGCCTTGACCAGACCAGTGCAGGGTTTTGAACTGGCGACCTCAGTGTTCCCAGGTCGACGCTTTATCCACTGCGCCACCACAGGTCAGGCTTGAGTGCCTTTCTTTAAGGTGGTGATTAAACATGTTGACCAAGACCAAATCATGTAATCTAGGCTTGAACAATAATATATTAATGCATTTACCCTGTTAGGTGACCTATTTGCATTTTAACAGTGGCCTTCTGGAGAAGAGATACCTTTACTAAAAGAAGTGAAGCATATGATAGGAATAATTGGCATGATAGATGGCCACTTGGGGAGATATATTAGGCATGGGGTCCTTTCATGCTTCCTAAATCAGACTATCTGGGCAGTCTTCCATTCAGTCTATTTTGAGGACTCTCCTTCATTCACAAACTGAAATCCCTTAGAGAGCATTAAAATACATAGAAGCCTGGTCTCACCCCTAGTGGTAGAGCCTGAGCTTTGGGAGTTTGGAAATCTAGCCCAGTAATTCCAATGTGCAGTCAAAGTAGAAACACACTGCTTTTGCAGAAAGTCATCAACTCTGAAAGAAAGATTGAGGTCAGAGGTCGAACCAGGATAGACTCAAGCTCTATCACTTAATAGTTTTGTGACTTGGACAGATTGCTTCATCTCTGAGCTTTAGCTTCTTTAGGAAATCAGGGCTAATATGACCTGCAATGCAAGGTTATCAGAAAAATTAAAAGAGAAAATGGGTTTAAAGTAACCAGTGCACAGTAGGCAAATTATGGATGTCACCCCTCTCTCCTTTCTTCCCAGAGTGACCTAAGTTGATCGATAGAACAAGGTCAGCCATGGCTGAAAGACAGCTTTGACCCCCAGACTCTCACTCCTGGTGTTCCTCCAATGATCAAATAACCTCACCTTTAGAAACCCGTGTCTGAATTCTTCTGCCTCATGGAATGACTTATCCATCATTTAAAATGCATAAATGTAGCTTAGCTAGGAAATAAAACATACAATTGACTTTAAATTGCCAAGTAGAAAGTAATGTTTCATTTTCCAGCTGTGGCCATAGAAGACCAGGAACCGCTCAAGTTTCATCAGGACACCTTTCAAATGTGCCACTTTATTCTCAGTTTCCCACGTAAGACAATTTTGCAGGAGTGTAGGGTTTGTGTGTGTATGTAAAGCCCACAAAGGAAAACATATACTAGACAAAACTTTTACTTATATTTAACTATTTCTGTTGGAAAATCCTAATCAAGATATTAGCTCCACATCTGCACTATTAAGTGATTGTTTAAAAGAAATTTTAAATTGAAGCGATCTATCTATAGCACATGTAGTGAAAATGAATGTGCTCTTAAGCTTTTCGAATGTAAAGCTATATAGTGAGAAGTCAGAGCATAGAATTTAAATTTCATGAAAGCCTAGTGTTCTATTTACATTCCGTCTTCAACCTATAAGGGCAAATAATATCAGCAAACAAGCCCCACCTTTATTTAATCTTAGCTCCTCTCCTATATTTTCCTTGCCTCTCTTTTCATTCTAAAAACATTTATTGAGATCTTAACATTCCTTAGGTATTGCAAATATAAAGATGAATGACAGACATATGTGGTCCCTAACTTTGAAGAGCTCACAGTCTAGTGTTAAAAATAATTAAAACCCAACATAGTTGGAGAAAATGGGATGAGTGTAGTTCCAGTTAACAGCATTGTACCAATGTCAGTTTCCTGGTCTGGTGCTGAACGACAGTTATGTAAGATGTCAGGGTTGGAGGAAGCTGAGAGAAGGGTACATGATATTATTGTTGCCAAAATTTATGAGATTATATTTGTTAGAAAATAAAACGTTTGTAAAACTCCAATATAGTAAGATAAATACTAAAGTCACGCAGATCTTTTTCAGAATAACGGATTAAGGAAATACGACCTTGTGTAGAAAGTGGTGATAGCATGAAACCTGGCTCTTGAAAATTGACTACAAGTGGTCCTTGGGTGATGGCAGTCTCGACATATGACGTTTTGAGTTTACGACACTCACTCCCATAAAAACTTAAAAATATTGAAACCTAAGTGTTTCAGCTTAAGCCGTTAGTGTTGTACTTATGGACTATGTGGGTGAACTAGTTTGTTTGCACACGGCCTAAAAGCGAGGGAGTAGGCATCCCCCAGCATGCTTACCTACGCCATTTTGGACTGTTAAAAGCACAGAGTTCCATTTGTGTAGGGTGTCCAACTTACACCAAAATTTCGGTTACGTCACTGTCATAGGAACGGAACTGTGTTGTAACCTGAGTACCCCATGTATAGGAATTTCCCTGGCCTATTAGTCTCCTAAGGCTGTTGTAACAAATTATCACAATCTGGGTGGTTTACAAAAGCAAAAATGTGTTTTCTTAAAGTTCTGGAAGCCAAAACTTCTAAATCAGTTTGCTAGGCCTAAAGTCAAGATGTCAGCATGTCTGGTTTCTTCTGAAAGCTCTAGGAAAGAAACAACATCTTTGCTTTTTCTAGTTACTGGAGGCTTTCTGCATTCCTTGGCTTGTGACCTCTTCCTCAGATCATGCCAGCCTCTCACTTCCATCATCACCTCTCCTAAATTGCTTCTTCTCTGTCTCCTTTTTATAAAGACACTTGTGATGACATATAGGGCCCACCTGGATCATTCCAGATGATTTCTCCAACTCAGAATCCTTAATTTAATTACATCTGCAAGTCCCTTCTTGCCACGTAAATGACAAGCTCCAGGAATTAGAACCTGGATATCTTTGGAAGCCCTCATCAACCTCCCACATCTGTCAGGAACAGTATTCCTTGGGGTTTACAATTTGAAAGTCAATGTGCCCAGTTGAGAAATGATTACTAGTTGGCTACATCCTGGGGTAAAGAAAAGGAAAGTATCAGGGCATAGGACAATCAGGATAAATTGTTGTATCAGTCAGTTCAGGCTGCCACAACTAAACAGCACAGAAGTCCGACGCCATAATTCAGTCTGGGTTCTGTTTCCAGTGAGAGCTCATTTCCTGGCTTGTGACAGCTGCCTCCTCTCACCTGGCCTTGCGTCCATGTCCATGAATGTGTACTAAGAAAGAGGTCTATATCTTCATCTTCTTATACTGCCACCAGTCTTACGGGATTAGGACCCCAGTCCTATGCCTTCATTAACCTTAGTCACATTCTAACGGCCATGTCTCCAAAAACAGTCATTTGAGGGTTTGTGCTTCAACATATGAATTTGGAGTGACACAATTCAGTCTACAGACGTAGGCTTCTAGGACACCCTACTTCAGGGGTGCTCAATACGTCTATCGCGTTCTACTGGTCGATTGCTAAGAAAGTGTGGGTAGATCGCATGACATTAAAAAGACATTTGTCTTTTGATTGGCATACAGGGTAGCCAATCTGACGTCTGAACTTTTGACACCCTACGCATGTGCGTTAAACCGCGCTAACTTGTCCAGTTACATTGCTGCGTAGTTAGCCTTCAATTTATTTATACTAAATACAACAAAGGGTATAAAAATGAGTGCCGTAGCTGATCCGAGTAAGAAGCCTAAAACCTACCACTTTCATACAGAATGGGAGGGGATTTTTTTCACTATGTCATATTCTAAGTGCATTTGCCTCATCTATCTGTGTGCCATTGCTATTCCAAAGAAGGGAAATGTGGAGTGGCTTTTTCGGACTGTTCATAAAAACTATGACATTGACTTTCCTCCGAAAAGAGAGCTGAGAAGGAGAAAGGTGAAAGAAGAATACACAATATTAAATAGAAATAATAGTAACTTAAATAATGATAATATAGAAGAAATAAATTTATGTTTTGCATTTTTATTGTAGGTAGATCATTTTGACTTGGTCATCTTATAATTAGCTCGCAAGCTGAAAAAGTGTGGGTAGCCCTGCCCTACTGTTTTCATTCTTTCACAGCATTTAAATTTCCGCTTAAAGATCACCAACTCAAAGAGGGCTTCCCTGGCTGCCCCATCTACAATAGCTTTCTAGCACTGCGCTTTCTGTTCCTTGGGAGAGCACTGGGTTTAAGAGCCTGAAATCAGGAACAGGCTGATTTCATTGAAATCCTGATCCATACTTACAAACTTTGAAAACTTGGCCAAAATATTTAGCTTCCTTGTGCCTTGGTGTCTCCTCATTTGTATAATGAAGATAATGAGAATGCCCATCTTCTATGAATTAAATGAGTTAAAATATGTAAAAATATGAGGATGTTACCTGGTATAATCTTGGTCTCATTAAATTTTAGCTGCTATTTTCAATTAGCATTTGTCTATTTTACTCAATAGAGAAAAAGAAAAACTCCAAAAGGAGTACAATTTTCTGCCTTGCTCATCATAGTATCCCCAGTGCCTAGAACACTGCCTGGTACATAACAGATGTTTTCTATATATCTGTTAGAAGAATGAATATGTGAATAAGTGGTTTCTTGAAAGAATTTCAGAAAGTATGGATGACAGTGTCAGATGCTTCAGACAGCTCGACAGATGAGAACTTAAGCCATTTGTCAATCAGGTCAATGGTGACCTGAGCGGTAATAATAGCCATAATTTATTAAGACACTTTGTTAAGTGTGCTAATCTAAACAATGACCCTACAAGGAAGCCATTATTACCATCATTTATAAATGACAGAGCATTTCATCAGCTCTGTGGGACAGATGCAAGACTGAAGAGGATTGGGAGATGAACAGGAATTAGAGATATAAAGACAACTCTATGACTGGGCAGTTTGTTGAAATATATTAACCTATATAAGGGAAATGAATTCAACTCGTCAGATGCATAATCTATCAAGCAATGTTATCAAAGAAACCAAGTACCAGTAAAGCCAAGGGAGTAAGGAAAATATAAAATAAATCAAATTTCTCATCTTTATCGATATTGTTTTTCTCTTGGGTCACCTTAAATGCTATATCATTGACAACTTCAGTTTTTGCTTTTTGGATCATCTATGTTTGAAAAGACAGAAAAGATACATTAAAATCACTTCTTGGCAAAAACCTTACCAGATGAGAAAGATGTTCTTACAAATCAAACTTACTAAATAGGTTCCAAGTGGACTTGGAAACCAAGTCAACTCAACCTATGGCAGAAAGGTGTCAGAAACAAGTGCCTGGAACACTTGAAAATGACAGGCCTGGCCCTCTGCAAAGACTGTTATGTCTTTCAATGGTGGGTGATGGAGTACGAGGAAATTTTCTGGGTATGCCTACAATAACAAGCTTTTTAATAGCTTCCATTTGATTATGAGCTACATCTCTGGAAGCTGGGACTGGGGTTTGAGTGTTTATACTGATCTTTTTAGGATAATTAAAGACATAAGTGCCCTTATCAGATAACTTGACTTGTACTTTGCTTTCTTTGGTGATATGACCTGGACTCATGTGTGTGTCCATCCTGCCTGTTGCTTTTCAGAACTTAGTGAGGGGACAGAAATAGTGAAGAGGTCTAATAGTCACCCTATATAGGGAATATTAAAAAGTTTGGTCTTTTGTTTTTAATGGGAGGCTGAAATACCTACCATTGTTTATTTTCAGAGCAATAGAAGACCATGAGCAATGCTCCAATGGTAAAGTTGGATCCAAAGAAGGCCGGATCGCTGTTCTTCACTCTGTTTATTTCCTTATCTGTGTTAGTTTCTGGGAGCTATGTCTCCCCTCAGCCCATCTCCCTGCTTCCGCTCCTGTTCTCCACCAGCTCTCTATAATTTGTCATTTTCTTACTCCCTAGTCTAGCTGTTTGGCTGTTAATAAACCCCTCTGCAAGGGGTTGGCAGAGAGAGGTCAATGGGTAGTCAGAAAATCTGGATTGTCAAAAAACGAGGGGTAATTTTATAATAATGTATTTCTTGCTTGGAGTATTGAAAATTAAAGCTGAAAAGTATAACTTATCACTAGTCCATTTTCCCCTCTTTAATTTAAAGCCTCCATCTATATTGTCGGGGTGAACTTTCCTGTTCTGTGCTCACATCATCATATGAATTTTAAGTCCTCCCCTGTCCCCGTAGCTAGGTTAGGTTGGTAGTTCGGTCCCAGACTCCTGCTCGGAAGCGCTGGCTCTTCCTCTCAGTGCGGAGCTGCAAGGGGTTAACCGTCTCCAGCGTCTACCGAGTTGTAAAAGGAACTGCTGAAGCTGATCAATGACCACTGTTAAGACCTGGAAACCAATTATAAACCTGAAATTTGTGATGAACAAAGCCCTGAAACACTGGGATGAAAACTACTGAATTAGTCCAGTTCATTAAAATCATTAATAGTCATGAAATGAAAACCACCGGAGTCCAAAAAGGCTTAATGCTCTATCCATATTAATTAGATGGGAGCAAATCTGAACTGAAAAGCAGCACATGCTTTGTAGAATTAGCAATTGGTCTCTGCAGACTACACAGATCTCTATTAAAATTCAGTTTAATTAAAATTGATCACGTTAAGAAACTGATGTGGTTAATTAACTGAATTCCTGGACTTCTTTTCATACATTTCACAGACGCCTTGTACACTGCTTTGTTGGGTGACACTTAGTGTTGCACAGAGCAAATCCGATTGCAAAGGTTAACTCTCTGTGTTCCTGGAGATGATAACGACCGTGGAGGACTGGCGTGGAAGGGGGAGAGGAGGCGAAGCTCCGTGGAGGGTCAAACCCTGAGCTAAAAGCGAGAAAAAGCCTTGGGAAAACTGGTCCCCTTCATGGCATATAAATTAATGCATACCCTGTAAATGACAAAAAGTTTCTCTCTTCCCAGCTGCCACCTCTGGAGAAGTTGAAAAATATCACCAATGATGAAGAGAATCACTCTGTTGTCAGAGGTAGCCCAGTGCAGAGATAATAAGAAATTGTCTTATTATGTTTGGTTCAGAATAAGTCATGTTGAGTTTTTCCATCTGAAAAATGGGAATAATGGGGTTTCTAGACTTCACTAAGATACGGGGAGATTAAAATGATGACAGTAGCCCTGCTTGGTGCTGTCCCGCTTCTCACGGCCAAGTCTGCTCCTCCTAACCCTGTGTCCACCAAGCCTAGTGCTGCCAGCGGAGCCTTTCTAAGACTTCCGTTGGTTATGTCACTGACCTGCTCAAAGCTTGCTAATGGCTAATGCACTGCTTATAGGACAAATTCCATTCTCCGCAAATTTGAACTCAAGCTGTATCCTCTGGTCTGACATAACTCTTATCTTCTCTACCTCCTTTTCAACCAAACTGGTCAATGTACAGACTGAATTCTTTGTTTTCTTTCCAGCCTCCACTCTCTTTTTCTCTCAGAAATCTATTTTTATCCAGACCGTGCTTCAGGGTTCAACTTGAATCCCACTCCCTGAGGTCCTTCTGTCACTGACCCACCAGGAGGGATCTGCCCCTCCCTGTCTCCCCTAGTAGGTATTTCTCAGCTGCCGATTTGGCTCTTGTTCCGCACACTCTGAGCTAATTACTCATGTGTACTTGTCAGCTCCTAAAGATTTTAAGTTTTTGGCAGGTAGAGGTCATCTCCTATATTTTAATGAATTGCAACAGGCATTGGTCATGAAGTTGCTCCATAAATGTTCTTTAATAATGAGGATGATGGTTATCCTTTGACAGTTTCTGGCAATTTTTCTCAGAGAGACAAGTTCTAGTTTTATCTCATAATACACTGATAGAAATGTTTGAGTGTGATATTCTAATAACAATAATAATGATAACAATGATAGATGACATTATTAAACTATTATGTAAAGCATTGTGCTAAGGGCTTAACATATACAAAGAAATTACCCCTTTCTTTTTTTTGGTGGTGTTGCTGTTGCCAGGGTTGCAAGTGCCTTTTTGAGCGTTTTCTTGATTTCTTTTTTTTACATCTGTGATTGTTTCTTGTATCACATTTCTAATCTTGTATGTTTTTGCCTTTTTCTTCTAACTCTCTTAATTGGGCTTTCTGAGGTTTTATCATTATTATTATTATTAGGCCTTGTCAAGAATCAGCTTTTGAATATCTATGTTCTTTGTTTTTGTCTTCATTTAATCAATTTTATTGTTTATCTTTATTAATTTCCATTTACTATTTTTGGTAGTGTTGACTGCATCTCTTGACTTCATCATTTTCCCTTGTTTTGGATTTAATCTCACATTGATTTTTATAGTGTGCGGCACAGGCTTATAGCCTGGGAGCAATAGGCTCAGTTGTACACTTTTTTCTAATAACTTAAAAAGTTAAAAAATTCTTAATAGGCGTTCACTTTCTTTTCTTCTACATTTCCCTTTTTAGAATTTACTCTGTGCTAATGTGAAGGCCATACATTTTCTCTTACACACAAATATTATTGGATCCTTAGGTTTTTGATAAAGCATTTTTATTTTTATTCATTTATAGATCATTTGTAATTTCATATTTGATTCCTTTTTTGATCCCAGTTCTTTAACACATTATTACTTCAGGCTATTTAAAAAATTACTTAATGTTAACTCAATAATATTTGGTCAGAAAAATGTTCTGTACAGTTTCTCTGGCTAAGTATGTGATTAATTCTTATAAACATACTATGAATATGTACACAATGTATTTTTCTATTTAAAAGTTATAAAATTGTATTAGTCATTTCTTTTATGTACTTTCTTATTTTGATCCAATGCAACTGTCAGATTCCAAAATAGGCATGTTAAATGGTATAACTATTTTGTATTTTAATTAAATTTTACTTGCTTTTCTATGCATTTTGCTTTACATTCAGCTGCATTATTTATATTGAAGCATAAAGGTTTATGACAAGTATATAATATTCTGTCTGGTGTTTTAAACTAAAGTCATTGTCTGATTTTTATATTTTCATGCTTTTTCCATTTGTTTACTTTTGCCTGTTTTCTCTTTGCCCATTCCTTTACTGTCAGACTTTTTAAATTTTTTTGTGAGTACTTTTTGTCACAATTTTCCCTAAAATATATTTGTATGTAAGCTCTTTTAAAAAACTGTATATTACATCTTATAAAGGACATTTTAAAATACTATATCTTGCTATAAAACTTATTTTAGGCAATTTAAAAAACTATAGAGATTCAAGACATAAAATAAGATACCTGGGGGAATTTACTCCAAAAGAAAAAGTCAGGCCTGACCAGGCGGTGGCACAGTGGATAGAGCGTCGGACTGGGATGTGAAAGACCCAGGTTCGAGACCCCAAGCTCCCCAGCTTGAGTGCAGGCCATCTGGCTTGAGCAAAAGCTCTCCAGCTTGGACCCAAGGTCCCTGGATCCAGCAAGGGCTTGCTCGGTCTGCTGAAGGCCCACGGTCAAGGCACATGTGAGAAAGCAATCAATGAACAACTATGGTGTCGCAACGGCAACGTAAAACTAATGATTGATGCTTCTCACCTCTCTCCGTTCCTGTCTGTCTGTCCTTATCTATCCCTTTCTCTGACTCTCTCTCTGTCCCTGTAAAAAAAAAAAAAAAAGAAAGAAAGAAAAAGTAGAAATTTCAGAGCCAAAATTCTTGCTCAAATCTAAAAATGCAAAATTAATGGTACCTGTTTTTATTAATTGTTAATTAATTATTACTTAATATTTGCCTTCATTTTATTTTTTTTAAAAGCTGGATTGTCTTTAGTATTTCAGTCATAACAAAGATAGAAACAATATCACTTAAGTAATGACCACATTCATCTGTCATTCTTTTTCCTGACTTGGTCAAGCAGACTATTTATTTCAACCCCTGTCACCCCACCTGCATCTATTAATGTAGGAGGGCACCTGCATTTTCCGTTTCATTCCTTTTCCTAAAATTCATAATTAAATTCATGCTTTTAATTTTTATGTGAAAGCAAGTAATAGCACTTTCTTTCCCAACCACACCTCCCTCTTCAAGAAGAGCGATTCTTACACTAGTCTGTTTGCTACTGCTTATTCTTTCCCCATTTCTATCACTTTGACAACTCAGGTTTTGATAAGATAGTTTAAAAACTTTTAGTTCCAATCCATTATTATGTCTTCCCTTCAATATGGCTCTTGGGTTTTAAGAATCCTTATATAGCTCATATATTTATGCTCTCCAGTTGTTTTTTTAGCTATATATATTGTAAGGTTTATTGTTTCCTCTTCTCTTTATTATCTCCTATCTTCAGTTCTCCATTCTGACTCATTTATTTATTTTGTTCATGTAAATGCTTTCCTTATCAGGAGCATATTGGCACTAAATTCTTTGCACTCTTTCATGTATTCCAAACATCTTCCCAACCTCTTGGTGGCTGAATGACAGCAAATCCTTTCTCAATCACCTGTAGATGTCATTTTTATGCCAGAAGGATTGTTTCCCTTTGCAAATAGTTGTAATGTTCTCTCAAGTAACACTTAGAACTTAGTGAAGTCTCTTACACATAAGATTCATTTTCTGAAGCAAAGGGACGTTAAATATTGTCTCTCTTCTATCTCTGATTTTTTTTGTCTTTTTATTCCTTCTAGGTTTTCTATTATTCATGTTTAAATATCTTTCAAATCTTCTACCTTTTTTCTCATTATTCTCATCTCTTTGTAGTTTTGCAATGTTTAGGGACACTTATTCCACTTGATATGCTGGGATACTAATTAATTCTCTCATTCAATTTACAAATTAACTTTTAGTTCAAAATTATGATTTCCAGGTCCACAGATTTTTTAGGAACTAAACAGAACCTCCTAATATTTTGTGTTATTTTTCTTGTATTGTTTTAGTAATTGACTATTTAACAGCTCTATTTAATTAAGAACCACCTTTTCTGTATGGTTTATGTATTTTTCTTCTCTCTGATCACTAGAGCCCTTTACAGAAATTTAAGTTTTCCTTTGCCTATTCAGATCCTCAAGCTGAGCTCAGAGGCTATGTATGCACTTGTGTGAGTGGTAAGACACAAGGACATCTCTGCCTATGTGGCTATTTGACTACCAGCTGACAGGTGTCAGTTTTCAAGTGAGACTCCCTTACTTGGGAAAGAGAAAGAATAATCTCCCCTGGGATCCTTTGTGGGAAGGTACCACTTTTCCTTGTGGAATGCCAAAGATTTCTAACAGTTATGCTCTCTCTGAGCTGCTGAGTTTTGCTCAGAATTCTGCATAGTTTCAGATTCTGCCCGAGGCCAGAAGAGAAAGGCTGGCCCCAACTTCCTCTGCTGGACCTATACAGCCCAAATGTCCTGCCTGCCTGCCAGATAGACTCAGTGGAAGAGGATCACTGTTAGACAAGAATTGAGATTAACAAACATTGGGGACACCTTTGGGGTGCCACATTCCCAACATTCCCCTAAATATATTTCCAGTGTTTTAAAATGTAAAATATAACATTCATACAGAAATGTGCATGAGTCATAAATGTCACTATAATAAATGACTATAAAATGAATCCTTCTGTAAGTACTACTAAAGTCAATACAATAAATGAAATATTGCCGGCAACCCAGAAGACCTCTTTGTCTTTCTCCTTAACGCAATACCCTCTCTGCACCTCTAGAGGTAAATCACTATCCTGATTTTTATGGTAATCAATTTTCTTGCATTTCTAAAAAATAATCTTACACTTAGGTATGTATTCTCAAAAAAACTTAATTTAGTTATGCTTCTCTCTCTCTCTCTCTCTCTAAATATATATATATATATATATATATATATATATATATATATATATATATATATATACACACACACACACACAAATATTTTTAAATGACCTTTAAACTTTTTTTGTTATTAAGAAATGTGTACATTTTTTACTGTCAAAAGTTGAAAATTCAGAAATCTACATATAGGAAAATAGAAATTGCTCTTAATCTCCCTACCCGAAGTTAACCACTATTAATATTTTCTATTATCTTTCCAGTATTTTTTAGCCCAGGGACCTGTATTATTTTTACACTAAGTTGAGATCAGACTACATATGCTGTTTTGTGATCTTTTTGCCTTAAACAAAATATTGAGAATAACTTTTCATGTCATCAAAATATCTGCACATGATTTTTTATGATTGTCTATTTTTTGGTTGTTTCATAATCCTTTTATAATATTTCAAATAACAACTTTCAGATGAAAATATCCTCATAGATAAATCTTTGCCAATTTTCCAGTTATTTCTTTACGTAATATTTCTAGAAATGGACATTACTGTGGATTATAGTCCACATACTCAAGTTGGCAAAATATATATGATATCTACATAGTTTCTTTCCATACATTGGTATTTGATCTCAAGGCTGCTTCTTTTTTATCTGCAGGAAATAAGTTGCCCTTAGGGTTTTTGTTTTCTTTTGTTTTTTAGAGAGAGGCAGGAAGAGAGAGACAGGAACATCGAACTGTTCCTGTATGTGTGCTGAGTGGGGATCAAACTGGCAACCTCTGCACTTCGGGTCGACACTTCAACCAACCGAGCTATCCAGCCAGAGCCAGAACCAGGATTCAATTATTTATTTATTTTTTATTGATTGAATTTTAGAGAGACAGAGTGGGGGGGGGGGCAGGGAAGGGAAGCCTTCATTTGTTGTTCCACCCAGTTGTGGATTCATTGGTTGTTTCCCGCACGTGCCCTGAGGGTTTTAAAAGAATGTGAGAAGCTTCTGTGGTGCTTGGGATGCAAGGGGGTGACACATTCATCCCACACCACCAAGTGCAGCCTAGACAACAACACTGGCCAATCCATTATTGTTCCTTGAAGCTCTATAATTCTCTGCTTCTGTGCCACCCATGGGACAGGAAGCCTCTCCCCCACGTTCCCTGGGAGACTTAACACTGGCTTTTCAATGATGTCAGCTTTTAGATGAGACAGAACAAGTTCCTGAGAGTAAGTAGCTTTGGCTCTCTACCATGCAGCAAACTTCCCTTGGATCAAGGAAGTCCTAGATTTTGAAATGGGGAGGAAAAAAAATATATGAGAACACCACCAATCAAACTACTTTTGACCCTCACCTCTACATGTTGCTAATATTTTCTCTTGCCACGTCTGAAATGCTTGTCAAGGTGATTTCTGTCTAGAGGAATAGAAAGAACATAAATATTTGTAACACAGGGTGAAAAAGTGGCAGGTAGCATATGAAAGGCATTGATAGAGTTCTAGTGAAATTTACAAAAGTGACAAGAAACTCAGGACGTTGCCTCATGGAAGAGAAAGCTTGAAAAGGGGTAAAAATTGGACACTTCAAGCAGAAAGGACATTGTGAACAAAGGGATAGAGGTGGGAAACCAAAAGTGTTTAAGGACTTGCCCCTCAAAGTGTGATCCATAGACCAGTTCCGTAGGCATCACCTAGAGTTTGTCAGAATACAGAACCTCAGGACGCAATCCACACTGAGCAAATCAGAATCAGCATTTTAACAAGAACCGCAGTGATGACTAAGGTTTGAGAAGAGCTGCTGTCGCTGGGAGCTGGTTAGAAATGCCAATTCTGGGGATCAGAAGTTCTGGAGGTGTTTTCATAAGACTCACAAGGCGATTTGGATGCATGTGCAAGTTTGAGAACGACGGCTCCACAGCAGGGATTAAAAAACTAAACTATGAAGTATTTTCGGCTTTGCAGGCAATCAGGTATCTGCCATGACTACTCAACTTTGCTGTCCTAACAAGAAAGCAACCATAGACAACATGCAATTGAATGAGTGTGGGTGGGCTCCAATGAAAATTTATTTACAAAGTTGGGCCGTGCTGGATTTGGACCGTGGGTCATATTTGCTAACACTAGCCCTAAAACACTGATTTCAAAATGTGACTGTATATTAAAATAAGTTGGTATCCTGGTGATATCCCATGCCAATTAAAGGAAGCATCCCTGTGGTTCAGGTGAGGAGTCAATATTTTGAAAAACTCTCTGAGTGATTTGAGTGAAGAGCTGGAAAAGAGAACCAGACACTGTAGGATGGACCAGAAGGCCCCAAAGAGAGGGTATGAGAGGATCAAGGGAGATTAAGGAAGGAGGCTGGCTAGAAGCCTGAATGTGGAAGCCCTTTTAAATTGGGATATTCCCCGAACACCACAATCACATGGAGATTTGAATTTCCATATAGGTCAGAGTGCGCATTTTTATTTACTTTTCTTGACCACATGTTACTGCATTTAAACCAAAATATTAAAAATGAGAAACGTCAGAACAAGGGATGGGCCAAATGGCTTTTAATTCCCCAACAACAAAACCCTTTTAATACCTTGCCCTGTGTCAGCAAAATAATTGTGGTTCAAGTGAATATAAAAGACTTCCATTCAATCTTCTCCCTCCTCCCTAAGGCAAAGGCCTTCTTATCATGGAGAAACAGTACTCCTCAAACTGTCAGACCGCATCAGGGGAGTTGCACAGAATTATAAAGCCAGGCTAAATCAAGGCATCAGCTGGGAGGGTAACATTCTTCTGCAGAAGAGCTTTCTTTAGCCCGTTCTTTGACCAGAGTCTCCCGATGTTGCTTTATAAATGCTGGGAGAGGAGGCTGGGACTTCTGCAGGAGAATGAATTACATTTCTTTGGTAGCAGAAGCTGTCCTGGGCTAAGTCAAGTGAGAAAACTCAAAGGTAGCTGAAAATATCTGCAGTGGCCCTAGACTAAAAGGAAAGGCTGAAGAACTAAGGACAGTACGTTGGCAGATCTAGGCTATCGTAACAGGAGCTGTAGACGGGCTCTTCATGGATGAGCCTTGTCTAGTTTCTGCTCTAGAGTCACTCCATCCCACATGTCAGTTCTAGAAAGAGAACACCTGATTGGCCAAGCTAGGGTCATGGGATCTTAATGAATAGTTTTGCCTCAAACGATGGGTCCCCATTGTCCAACTGGCATTTTGTTACCCCAAGAAGAAAGAATAGTGGGTTAAGGAACACTAATGCTAAAATTCTGAAAGGAGACTGACCATTGGGTCATGGATGTTGCGAGCAGGATCGGGCTTTAAAGACCCAAGTCCTCATGTTACAGGGGAAGAGTCTGAGGAAAATCAAGTGTTTCCCAAGATTATGCTTATTCATATTAATGTTATTCGTGAAAAGTATACAATTAAGTAAGACTCTAAGCTAGACTCTTCTAGATCATTCATTCCGCTTGTGGCGGTGAAAGCGACTGTTTTTAATTTCTCCGAAGACCCTATGTGTGCATCATGGTTTCTCTTTTAAAGGTGAAAAAATACTGGTCTCTCCCATTTGTCTAGCAGTTCTTATTAAAAGTACTCATCACTAGGCCTCATCACCAGAGATTCTGATCCATTAAGTCTGGGTTAAGATCCAGGTCACTGCTTTTTTAAAAAAAGCCCCTATATACAGGTGGTCTATACACTGTACTTTGAAAAACAGTATGGTCCCACACACAAGTGTTTGCAGAGGTCAGGGGGTAGCGTGAGGAAATTTGGGTGGGTATAAGACAATGAGAAGAGTGGGAGAGGTTAAGTAGAAAAGTGTGTGTCCTGTGTGTACTCAGATTCAATCTATTTTTTAAGTACTTTGAAGGCCAAACAAACCCTATTTGCAGGAGAAATTCTGCTCTCATATATTCTGTAAGTTTTAAGTCTTATTAGTGCTTCTATATGAATTTTACTCAGTGAACTTTTAAGAGAGGAATACAGCTATTAGTCCCACTTTCATACAGAAAAATTGAGGAGAGAGATGTAGAATAACCCCCCCCCCAAGGCTAAATGCAACTCACTGAATTAGAACACAAATCTTCTAATTCTTAAATTTAGATACTTTCAAATACACCCAAGTAATGCACCCTCTTTTATTTTCTCTGTGATGTGGTTTGCATAAACAACATTCCTTTCAAATGTGATTATGTCTGTTCAGTCATAAACAGGGCAAGAAAAAAAGCCTAACTGTAATTTTAAAAATATGTAAAAAGCATGCAAAACATGTAGGAACTTTAGAATTTCGGATGGTAACAAAAGTGTGGCACATTATTATGTAACATTATTACACGTCCCTTTAAGACTAACTCAGTTCTTATAGTTTTCTTTATTTTTTCTAATAATAATAATATATTATTCCTGTATTACAGTTGGATGTGGAAACACAAAATACATTTGGCACAGGTTCACAATTCCTTAGCAGAATAAAAGAGAAAGTCTCCATAACAGTTAGAAAGTTAATTATTTATCTTACTCAAAGACTGAATGTTGCTATGTCACAGATTAAAACCACACTTTTCAAATAAGGTAACTATTTCATGTCAAGCTTTGAAAGTGCTGAGCTGAATCCCTCTCCTGGTAATTGGAAATTCTGGACATTTTTGACCCAATACTTCAAACCATTGCAGTGTTTCTACATGATGTTGGAGTTGGAAAACAGAATTAAGACTAGGTTAGAGGTTAACTGTGTAACATCAGTTTTTCATTGAACAAAGCTTCGTTCAGGGAACATGCTTTGACTTCCCCTACCTTAAAATCTTTGTCATAATGAACCAAATTATAACAAACTTTTGCAGTACGTGGTAGACCTTTTGTGGACATTAGAATTGATCAAAAGAATGGAGAAAAATACAGTCCCTTTGGTGATTAAGGAACATACTTGTGGTTTTAATTGGGTAAAGTTGGAATTAGATATTCACAAAAGTATATTAAATTTTAAAATGAAGTTTTATAACAAATAAGAGTAAGAAGTTACTATCTCAATATGTAAAGAGTGCTTAAAAATCAATAAAAATATAAAAACCAACAAACTACAAAGATGGTAAAATGATAGTTTTTAACAAAAGAAGTAATTAACAAAAGAAGCAATCAAATGACCAATAAATACATAAAAATTTTGTTTATAATATATATTCTGTATTAGTCTTCTTGGGCTGCCATAACACAATACCACTAGCCTGAACAATAGGATTTTATTTTCTCAAAGTTCTGGAAGCTAGATATTTAAGATTAAAAATTAGCAGAATTGGTTTCTGCTGAAGTTATTTTCCTGGCTTGCAGATGGCCACCTTGTTGCTTGTGTCCTCACATGGCCTTACTTCTGTACACTCACATTGTATGTGTTCTTTCCTCTTCTTATAAGGACACCAGTCTTATTGTATTAAGAGACCACATTTATGATCTCATTTAACATTAATTACCCCCTTAAAGGCCCTTTTTCCAAATCCAGTCACATTTGGAATTAAGGAATCAGCATATAGACTTTGGAAGAGAAAGAGTTGTTCTTGTCTCTCTCTCTTTCCCTTACTCTCTAGCTGAAATCAATAAATAAAGAAATTAAAAAAGGAAGGGAAGAAGCACAATTCAGTCTATAACATGTTTTGTACACATAAAGGAAATCAACAAACAACTGAAGAGGTGCATAGGATAAGGTTCCAAATAAAGGAGCTTCTGTCCTCACGGACTTTGGGGCCCAGTATGGTGGTACTTGGAAGCATTCTGGTTAATCAATGTGGAAGATTTCCAAACCCCTTCTTTTTAAGTGTGTTGGAGGCTTCATATGTAATGAAGGCATATTTGATTAAATCATTGGCCATTGGTGATTCATTAAACCTCCAGCCCTACTCCCCTCCCAGGAAATCAGGGGTGGTACTGAAAGTTTCAACCCTCTATTTATGGTTTGTTGCCTTGGCAACCAGTCCCCAATGTTAGGTGGGGTCCAAAAGCCACCTCATTACCATCACAAGAGACAGCTTTGTCCTTTCAACAGTTAAGAAATTCATTTCTTTTTTTTTTAAGTGAGAGAGAAACAGACAGACAGGCAGACAGGAATAGACAGATAGGAAGGGAGAGAGATGAGAAGCATCAGTTCTTCATTTCAGTACCTTAGTTGTTCCTTGATTGCTTTCTCATATGTGCCTTGACCAGAGGGCTACAGCAGACAAAGTGACCCCTTATTCAAGCCAGAGATCTTGGGTTCAAGACAGCGACCTTGGGCTTCAAGCTTGTGACCTTTGGGCTCAAGCCAGCTACCATGGGGTCATGTCTATGATCCCACACTTGAGCCTGCTCTCAAGCCGGCAGCCTCAGGTTTTGAGCCTGGGTCCTCTGCATCCCAGTTCAACACTCTATCCACTGCACCACCACCTGGCCAAGCTGTATTTCTTAGTATAAGTCACAATCCAGAGGTGGGCAAAGGTAGGTTTATAAGCTGTGAGTGTGCAAAAACACAGTTTATTCTTGTATTTTTTTTTTTTTTTTTAGTAAAGATTGGATTTTCCATATGAACAACTAGAAACCTACTTTGCCTACTCCTGTATTTCAGGGAGCTACTTTGAGAATATGTAAATATGCTATTTCTCATCAAACCTTGACCCATTAATTTTAGCTGGTGCATTGATGGTTCTTACCTGAATCAATTATTACTATGATGGCTGTCAAATGGTGATTTTCTAATTTCCTCATTCATTTCATATTGATTAGTTGGCATTCTCTTACAAGAAAGACTTTTTATTTCTCATTAATTTATGTATTTATTAATTTGCATCAGGATTGATTCATGGATTCTTATTTTATTCAATAGAATTTCATAGGTTCCAATCTGTTATCTTGGATGGTCACATGGTCCCTATTGTGCTTCTTGTCCAAATTTTTACTTCTGATGCTTCACTCTCCTCCTCCTTGTGCTAATCTCTCGTCCTGTTGCTTATTTCCCTCTTTCTTATGCACCATTCTCTTGGTTTTCTATCCCTACCTCTCTTTGTCATGGTACGAGACCATTTGTCTCTTTTATTCTTTGGAGGATTGAAAAGCATGAAGTTTCTCTTTCTTCACAGCTTCCCCCCACCCCCGTGCATTTCCTCAAATGTACCCCCAACTGCAATGGCTGCTAGGCAAATCTGGTGGTTTCTGAAGGTGGTACTTTTCTTGATCTAATCGTAAAGATGCCAACTGCAGTTCAATGTCTCAGTATTTCTAAGGGTTTATAACTTAGTTGTAAAAAATCACTCTAGGCAATAGCTTGACAGATGATCTCTCAGTACAGGAGAGAGTTTCTTTAACCATTTTCTCTTTAATTCAGCGGTGCTTGATTTGATGTAGCTTTCATTCTTTAATAATATATGCTCATGAGTTATTACTGCATCAGTACAAATCATGCCCATTGCGAAAGTAATTACTGATGGCAAATATGAAAAAGATACCACTTCACTGGTTCAAGGGTGATAAAATGGAAAAAGTATTGATCTACTACGATGCTTTCTCTTTTATTTCTCCTTCTATCCATGAACCTCTAATCAATGAGTTCTGAAAAAAAAATTTTTAATGTTAAAAAATCAAAAAGAAGATACTGTGCTATTTGTAAGACACTGGCTTCTCTCAGGGTGGCCTTTGTCTGACTTCTGTGCCAATATCTGGCTTTAAGTTAAGGAGATAAATACGACATGATAGTCCAGCTGTTTTATATTTTGAAGTAAGTCACCAGAATTTGTAGAAGAAAGATACTCAGACACCTCACTTGTAGGGACTGGGAAACTACCTGTGGACAATTGTAGAGAGAAAAATATGTTATTTGAGAGACAGGGTTGAATTTAAAAGCAGGAGGCTAGGATTGCAGGCTTGGTTTAGGTACCAACAATCTGATTGTGTAAGTGACTTTAGCTCCTTTCTGATCCATTTTTCTTACTTATAAAACTAAGTAGCTTTGAATATAAGGACCCCTGAAGTTTCTTCTAACTCTGATACAGTTCGCTGATCTTTCAGGTCCATGAAAACAATTATTCTTCCATGTAGTTTCAATATGATAAAGCAAGTCTAACCTCAGGTTGGAAATAGTGAGAAAGGACAGGATTGGAATTATTTCTGCCAGAACAGTTGATTTAGCCAAGACGAGGATTGTGGGGGTGAAAAATGTGGTCAATTTCCGTGGGAAAAGTTGTTTACTGATTTGCCTGGTTACTTGTTTAAACTCATTTAATTCATTTAATCAAAGTGATTTCCTGTGTATATCCAGCGTCAAAGGGTAGCCTGAGGTAGAAGCATCTTTAAAATTGACTACATACTTTTATTCTTCCTAGTCCTTTATTATCATATGTATAGGAGGAAGGAGACTTTCCTGGATAGAGGGAAAGTATTCAGGAATCTGAAACAAAATCATCCATTGAACCTGGCGCCTTAGTCTTAATAGGCATTAAAAGAATATCTATTGAGTTAAATTACATTGAATTTAAATAGTGACCCAATTCATTCTTTGATAGTTTCTTTGTATTTCCCTCACTGGCTTCTCTTTGTTTTTCCACTTCCCTAAAACAAGTGTTTAGCACAACTGGTCCTGGCACATAACAAGAACTCTATAAATACTGCTGTTATCTTTGAGTTTATTACATTTTCATTTGCTTCTGCAATACCTTGACATTCTTGCTTTCACCTTCTTATAACGACAGTATATCAATCTCTCCCGTAGTATTGTTAGGTGCTCATGTGCTGATTTCACCTGAGATACTATTAGGTTCTGGAAAGCAGCTTGGCTCTCTGTGGAGAAAGAGGCAAACTTCTCCTTTTTTCTACATTTCAATGACCAGAATTATTCATATGGCCCCAGTGTGGGGAGAGACAGCAAGACTTGTCTTCCTGTGTACCCAAGAGAGAAATAAAACTGTGTGGAGAAAGCATAGCATTGTTTTTGTTCCACAAAGTGCGGTGATGGAGGAGGAAGGTATAGAAAGATTAAAGATGAACTAATGACATTATAAATTCCATTTCTCCTAGATATCTGTGTCGTCATTATGGACAGCATAGTAAGAAGCTAGAGAAATTCCTTGGTGAGTGGAATAGGGAAACTGAGACAGATAGTTGAGAAAGCTGGCTGAGCAATTTCTATTCAGATACTAAATCACAAGGTCTTATCTTTTTAAAACAAGAACACATAGAAGCAAATGATTTACACATTCCATACTGGGCCTTGGTTGGAGTCCCTCTTTCTTGATATTCTTTGAAGGTAAAACTGACCAGAGAATGACCTTGACACTTCTATTGGCTCAAGCAGCATATTCAAAGACACACCTGGAAAGCTGATGAGCATTCTGTGAGATCTTTCCCTAGAACTTCCTCTAAAATTCCTACCGTTAGAAAACAGATAAACACCCTCAAGATAAAGAAAGCTAGAGAGAGCTCTCCTTGGAACATCCACATGCCCCTCTTTTCCTTGGGCATGTACTTTTGTTCTCTTTCTCTTAAACTCTGAGGGCCCCACAAGACTTGCAACCAGGGGAGAAACAAGCAGAGGCACCTCATCTTGGGCTAATCCCTTGTACCTGTTCTCAAGGCTCCTTTTTCTCTGACTTTTCAGTGAACTAAAAGCAGTTCCACCTTGGCCCACTTCTGGCACTGTGACTTTTACATCCCATTGAGTACACACAGCCCTGCAAGACTCACTTCTTTCTTATAACAGTTCTAGAGGTCTGTAATGCAGGAGGTCCAGACCCAGAGAATGGATTTGGTGTTGCTGTAGGATCCCAGAGGAACCACAAAGAGGGCCAGATGGAACAGACATGGTCTTTATTATTTACACACAGGGCCTGCACTGACGGTGAGCTGTTGATGAAAGTCCATGCCCTGCAGGGTGAGAGCATGGTTTAAATAACTAAGCTCTGGGTGATTATTCAAATGAAACTCTTTGTCTATGTGCAAGTGAACAGGTAAGGAGGATATAGTGGGAAGGGTATTCTAGTGCCTGTTCTGTATTGCTCTTCCTTGATACATATCTGTTGATTCAGTTCCATTCTTTTTAGTAAAGCTTTAATTTCAGTTTGACTACCCTTTATCTCATGGCCTGAGGTCAGGCTCTGTGATCACATCACCATGTGACTGTGGAGGGAGAAGGGCCATGTCCAGCATGGACCCTACAAGGACCAAAACAGCCTTGTGTAGGCCCTCTCCTTTGACTTCTTCTATCCTAAGCCCTTCCTTTGTTTTACAGTCCCAGCTTTAATAAATGTGTTCTCAAAATCACTTGAACGTGCGTTGTAAAATTTTTCCTGAGCAAAGTCAAGAACCCATACACTACAGGCATGCTTGAGGCAAACCTGCTGTGGTCTAGTCCCTTTCTGGTGACACTTAATGTTTTCCAAACCTCAAATGTTCCAGCACCACTTAATAAGTTTCGCACAATGTCATTGTTGGGCAGATAAAATATATTATGCCCACTTTGTTAAAGATGGCGCTGCCCACGTGCAAGTTTTAAGAGTAAGCTTTTCTCCACACCCTTGATTGATTGGATGATGTGGGGTGGTGCACTCTCATGAGGAATCCTCCCAGTATGTCTCAGATAAGTAACTTTGTATCAGAGACTTCCTTGTTTGTAGATTGAATTAAGAGTTTGGATTTCTACAATATAAAGTGGGGCAGACTGGGAGCTTGTTCTCTCAGTTCCTGAGGTTAGCATTAGAGAGTAGAGCAGATTAAGGCCATGTGGAGGAGAAGAAGCAGCCAAGATGGTGGAATGCTGAGGAAGAAGCCAGTTTGTGCAGAGTTTGTGTAGAGAGAAGGAGATGGGGAACGGAGGTGAATAAGTCTGGTGAGCTAGAAACCTTTGATGCTAGGAAACTCAGATAAGTCAGTAGTTTTGTGAGCACTAAATGAGTGGGTTTTGGAGCCCAGTGTGTGTTTTTTCTTGCCCGCCGGGTGCAAGCTAGGATTAAAGCTGATGACTCACCAGTTCTTAGCTCCGTTGTTTCATTACCGACTGTCTGAATCTAATGCGAACCTGCACTGGCCAGGCAGCTCTGATGGTGGCCTCGACTATTGGCTTTACAGTCATTCATCATTATTGTTTCCTTTATTCAAATGTTTTTTAACTAAATATGTTTGTTTAAAAAAAGATTTTTTTGTCATTGTTATAAAAAAATAACCCAATATGTTTCTAATCTGTCTTATGATAAATCATGAATACTAAAATAAATTCATCCATGTCCCACGTAAAATATTTTGTGTATCACTAGCGGGCATTCTACACTTTGGAAAGCCTTGCCTTAGTGCATTAAAACACACACATTTACACACATCTCAAATGAGGAATGTTCTGCTTGTGTGTTAAGGAAACATATACTATGGAACAAATTAAGACAGGGAAGATGTCTTCTTCCTAAAAGAATGTTTCTTCCCCCTCCCCTCTTTCTCTCTCCTTCTTTTGCCTTAATGTCTTTATTCCTTTGTTCATTTACTTCTTCCCTCCCTTCCTGCTTCTCTTGCTCTCTTCCTTTCTTTCTCTCTATTAAATATTGATGATGATAGGTAGATTGAGATCTTGGGAGAAATGGGGTTTTTATTTATTACATCTTTACAGTACTTTTCTACAACTATGCTGAATTCTGATTATTGGGGCAACAGCCCAGGAGAATATAAAAATTCTGTACAATTAAATACCCTTTTAAGTTCTGGGATGACCCCACAACTCCCTTCCCAACACTCCCATCCTCCCTGCCCATGTTCATTTCCCTGAGAGAACCATCCTCAGTGTGCTGGGTTCCCTGTCACCATCCCCATCTGTGACCCTACTCTTCAGAACAGACAGAATGACAAAATGTTTCATCTCTGACAATGAGTGCTAGAAGTGGTAGAATTGGTTGAAGCCCTAAAGTGGTAGGTCAGATTATGCCTGTCAGCCTCACTCAGCCAGAGGGCTGCAAAACTGGAGCTGTTTTATTTACCTGCCCTCAATTATGCTGAAGCAGGAGGAAAACCTTCTCGCTAGTTCTGGATTGAGTACAATGATCAAAACCGCTCAATGAGAATGCCTGTGAAAACAGCTCATTTTCCTATCGACAGAGTTTTACATCTATCCAGTAAATTTTATCTGAACCCTCTAACTCTAGTAAAATACAGCAATGTGCAATAAATTTCACTTTATGGGTTTTACAGTTTGAAAACAGCTTCAGGGAAGTCTGGTTACCGAGGGAACACAATTGGAGCAGTCTCCAAGGGTTGGTTTCTCACCGCGGGGAGCTCTGGAGATGACCCCATATCCTTTAGTGCCCAGTCCACTCAGGTGAGGCATTACCTCCCACTTAAACATTATTTAAGGCGTGAGATAAGCCCTGTGCCTATACCTGCAAAGCTGGCTTTAAACAGTGAAGAAAAAAGCAATTAAATTACTACGCAAAGGGCTGCTAGCTTCCCTGGGCAAAGACCAAATGAGCTTCATTAAAGAGAGGGATTAAGTCACTGACTTATTACAGGATAGCTGACTGCCCAGAAGGTTCCTCAGTCTTTTTGTCCTTTTCCGGCGGGGTGGGGGTAGGGGGTATTTAACTGGGAGTAAATCAAATAACATTCTTTAAGGAAAAGCTCTTCCAACTGCCCCCCAAAACAAAAATATGTCTGCAATTTATCCAAAGGTGGGCTTTCTTATTTCAACTAGCATTTAATCAACTGTTTCCTTTGTCTGAACAAATTGTTAAGACTGGAGAAATTCTCTTGCCCCAATGAGGTCTGGTCGCGGCAGCAATTTCCTTTATACGGGGCCTCTCCTTATCCAGACTTTCACAATCAAATTCTTATTCCTGACGTCTTTTGTTTTTCCTTTTCTTTTTTTCTTTTTTTTTCAAATCCATTAGGATTCAAGTTGAATTCTTGTGTTGGAGCCATCGGTGAAAGTCTTTTACCTTTGTGTATAACACTCGTAGCCATTGACTACTCAGCAGTATGGACGAACAAGGGGCCACATACTAACCCTGAGAAGCTCACGGGAGGCCTGCAGGTAGACCTTACAAACTCTGAGACCTAAAGTAACCACACAGGATGATCTGAAATTAAAACTTCCTCACTGAAAGCAGTTCATGACAGGTGGTCATATCTTAGGGCAGTATTTTTTTCCTAATAAATGTCAATGTTTACGTTAACTGAGCCTGTATGTTGTTTATTTGCATTGATGATAACATACCTAATAACATACCTTTAAAATGTAAGAGTAACATACCTTTGGAATATTAAAGAACAAAGTACAAACAGGAGCAGAGCCCACAAACTTCATCATTGTTATTATTATCATGTTAATTGTTAACTGTTAACTATTTTATACCCCCTTATGTAAATCTGTGTCTATTTCTTTTACTTTTTATCCAATCCCAGAGATTTCCCCGCTTTGCTTTCTCCTGCCTCCCTAATCTACCTTCAACTGATTTTATGTAACCCCCTTATATCCACCTCCCCCTTTGATTTAATGTATAAGACAAGTGGTAAAACAGCCATTTTCTGTAGCATTTTCTCAATCCATTGAGATTTTGCTTCCTGGCAATTGCTGTCAGTTTGGTTCAAATAAACTCATAAAAATTCTTACAGGTTTGGAAGTTTCTTACACTGACAGCTATCGTGGTTAGAATCATTTTTTCTGCTACCTGGTTTTACCCTCAAAAGGAATCCATGAGATATGGCTTTTCATGGAGTCCCTTTTACAGATAAGAACACTGAGGCAGAGGCTGGTTAAGCAACTTGCCCAGGGCCACAAAGCAGCCAGGTATGAAAGCCAGCATCAAACCCACGCATTCTTGCTCTAATCTTGGGGTCTTGCCCTGAGGCCACCCTTTCCGCTCTGGAGTGCCTGGGTGGTGGACACTTTGCCCAGGTGAGAGCACTCAATTGCATGAATTGATAAATCAAGGAGCTTTTGTTTTGACCTGAGGAAGATCAGGGGAAAGAGTTGGGGACAATAGAGGTACACTCCTTCCACAACACTGCCAATTCCCTCCAGCCACAGATTGTAGGCATTCCCCCCAAGACAGCAACAGCAGAAGTGTCTTTGAAGCAAAAGGTGTAAGTAGCCTACAGACATTTTCAACCATCCCTCCCAAAGAAGCTCTTACACCCCCTCACACACCCCCATTTTGCAATCTATAACCCAGTCCTGTTTTATATTCCTAGGTAATTCTCATCAATGCTTGATATAAATATATTTGCCTTGTTTTCTCACCTTTTCTCTCACTAGAACATCAACTCAGTGAAAACAGGAACCTTGTTTGTCTTGCTCATTGATCCTTAGTACCTGGCACATGGTAAGACCTTAATAAATATTTGTTGAGTAAATGAATTAAAAACCCAGAAGACCAAAAACAGAAGCTCATGGGCCAATTTGTTCCTATGTGGAAAGGAGATGCACCTGGAACTCCCAGAAACAATTCAGTCGGGTGAAGTGGGAGTGGAGGTTGAATGTACTAGGAAAGGAGTCCTAAAGTAGAGACCAAGAGGCAGCATGACTTCAGAATATTGTAGGAAAGTCTTGGACAGTTTATTACAAACATCATGGCAAGATAATTACAACCCGTTTCGTAACCATTTCCATTTTGCCAATGAGAAAGCAAATGTTCATAAAAATTAAGTAAATTAATCACCCCTGGTCTTATTGCCAAATATGGACCAACAGGCATTTGCAACCCTGCCTAGAAGTTTCTGTAAGTCATGCTATTTTCACTATGGCATGTTGGTTAATGTCCACCACTTGGGCCTGTTTCCCATTCATAAGGTAGATGAAGGGAACAGACAACATGAACATAAATCTCTCAAAAGAACAGCTGCAGCCTGTCTTTTGTTCTGACAGGACTATGAGAGCCCACATTAAAAAATAAAAAAATAAAAAAGCAAACATGGCCAAAATTTGTGGCCTTTCTTCATAAAAGCACAGCCAAAACAAAAGCAAGATCTCTTTGATGTAGGTGATCTAAAATGATCTCTTCACGGTCAGCTTGTGACATAAAAATGTTTTAAACTGCTGTTACACAAAGTGATATTGAGCTATCATATTTCACGGCCCACATAACTCTAGGTACTAGAGCATACAAGTGATAAGGTCATTCGGGAAGAGACTGTGCTGTTGCAGATGTGAGGTCTGCTTGTGTAAAGCTAGCTTCTTTTTATTGTGGTTGACATTTCAAGAATTCACCCAGTTCTCACTGTCTTTGAAATATCTTTTCAAATATCAATGGTGTAGTCCTGTCCCATCCTTTGTTCCCTCACAACTCCCATGAGAGCTCCAAACACTATTTTACTGGGTGCAAAGACAGTAAATGAGTAGTCTATGCTTGTAACTAAAAAAATACTTTATACTCAATTCGATTTCAGCAATGGAGAATGAAGTATCTTGTAAAAGAAGACCAAAGGGAAAATAATTTTAAGAGCATCACAGAAAGTATACAAAGTTAGGATTAAAATAAAATCTTCAATCTTTTGCTAAAAAAAAAATCAATTTCTCTAAATCATTCTTAAGGAAATAATACTAAATGCAGAAGAAATCTTATGCAGACAACTCTTTCTTGAAATAGTACTTATATTAAAAAATTGGAAATAAACATCTATAGCAGGTAAAAAGGTAGGTAAGTTGTAATTATATCCACTTAGGGGATATTACGTAGCAATTAAAAGATTCTGAAATGATATAATAACATAGGAATTGTCTACAATTTAATGTTAAGTGGAAAGAAGCAGAAAATGAAAGTCAATGTCTGGAATCAGAGTAACTACAGTGGTCTGTCTCCTCCTTATCCATGGGAATATGTTCTGAGACCCTCAGAACATGAAAGCATGGAGAGTACTGAATCCTACATGTACTATGGTTTCTCTTCTATACACATGCTCTATTTCATTTAAATAAAGAACTTAATAGCTTCTCTTTGCATATCTGAATAGCCAGCATCACTACTCTCGTACTTTGGGGTCATTATTAAGTAAAATAAAGATTACTTGAACACAAGCACTGTGATACCACGAAAGCTGCTCTGATCCCCAGTAAGCTGAGTGACTACCAGCAAGTAGCATATACAAGGGACACACTGGATAAAGGGACGATTCACGTACTGGGTAGGACAAAGCTGGGTGGTGCAAGACTTGATCATACTACTCAGAATGATGCACAATTTTAAAACTTATTTATTTCTGGAAAGTTCCATTTAATAATTTTGGGCTGTGGTTGACTATGGGTGACTGGAGCCATAGATAAGGGAGGACTATTGCATTGTATAAAAAATATTTTTACTACATGGAAAAAAGATCGGAAGAAAATACATCAAAATATTTAAAAGGCTAGGTTTGTGTAATGAAACTACAGATTAGTTTTTTTTTTCTTTTATCAGCCCATCTACATTTTCCAGGTATGTTTCATGTTTATAAGGAATAAAATTCATTTCTTAAACTATATTTTTTGAAATAAAGATTTCTAACTCTGCAATAGAAAAACAAATTTATATAAAATAATTTGTAATTTTTATGACTGTGGCTTCAGGCTGAGGAGCATTCTGCTCAAGAAGATAATGGTAAGTCTTTGTCTCAGAAAAGTTTTGTGAGACTTGCATGAGTTAATGCATGTAAAGAAACTAGCACAGTGTGTGGACTGTAATTAAATATTTCATAAGAGGTAACTATTATTTTGATTATCATGTTTTTGTTGAGGTGGGGTATTAGTTAATATGATGGTATTACTTGATCTAAAAAAAGAAAATGGTCACTCAAATAACTTAATTTTTGCCACTCAAATTAAACCATCTTGAAATAATCTCAATTATTACTTGAAATTTACTTTTGGCAACTTCATAACCATAGTATTGAAAATGTGATTTTTATTTTGGACTGTTCCTATGACAGAAGACTCATCCTCATCAAGATTTTAATTAACGCCTCAAATACTGATCTACTATAATTTCATCAGTGTCATGATTTAGCTGTAATAATGTCAAAAAAACAAATTGCATTAATTGGCGGTGTTTAGTCACTCACACAGAGGTGGCTCAGTAACTGCCAAGGCAAATGTTATGTGGCAGGCAGGTAGCCTTCTTTTCTTTCAGAATTCCCCAGTTAGGTTATTTCCTGTTATCTAACTTCAATTGGCAGCCCTTGTCTTGTTCTTTCCCCTCTGTCACCTTTCCAGTGGGTACAAACCTTGCTGCAGTCTCTCAGTTATGTGTATTTCTCACAAAGTGTCACATCATGAGTATACCAGTTTGGCTCCTGCATTTAGATACTTGGTGAAAATAAAAATTTCTCATGATCAAGACATTATTGGCTTTTGATCAGCAGAGTGCATGTATATTCTGATTATTTAAAAAGTTAGCAGGCATGCTATCCCAGGAAAATGGGTGCAGCTTGGAATGGGCGATGAGCTAGCAGTAAGGAACAATGTCCAAGTTTCACATTGTATGTGGTACACAAATAGCTTTTTATCTATTTAAAATTATGTCCTGACACTGTTCAGTTATAAGAATTTTACATGTGAAATGTGGTAAGATGCAAAGTCTCATTGAGTGATAGTTGCAAATCAGAATATATTGAACTAGTAAAAATGGGTATAGACGGAGCTGATGGGCCGTGAGTCTCCCCTCTGCTTGTTTTCATCCTGGGAAGAATTTACTGGGTAGGGCATGAGATGCTAGCCCAGTTAGACCTGAGATTTGGGTAAACCTTCACAAATGTAGTATCCTATATGCTTGCAGAGTTTGATGGATTTTAGTGATTTTGAAACTTTTGTTTTCAAATGCACTCTTATGTGGAACATCAACATATATTTAAAAGAGATCAAAGTAAAACTGTTCTGAAATATGGACCCCCTATCCTCTCCCCACCCAACCACCACCTTCTTATTAAATTGCTTAATGCCCTAAAGCCCTTTCGTATTAAAAGTTTGGAGCTTAAGGTGATTCTGAGTCCTATCACTAAATAATCTTGTGTGATATTGCTGAGAAATACATAGGACCCAGCTTCACAGAATATTGTACAGAAATAGAACGGGGGGAGGGTAACTGAGAGTAGAAGGAACTATTCAATTTATGTTACTTTGTGAAAACACTCTCTTATCACCTATGAGTCATCTTTTTTAAAAAAAAGAAGCTGGAGCCTTGGCCAGATAACTTAGTTGATTAGAATATCATCCTCATACACCAAGGTTGCAGGTTCAATCTTTGGTCAAGACATATATAAAAGTTAACCAGTGGCTGTGTAGATGGGTAGAATGACAAATTGATGCTTCTTTCTCTCTCTCTCAAATCAATTTTTTTTAAAAAAAGATAGAGAAGTGAAACCAAGAGATGTAAGTTTGAGTCCTGACCCCCACTCATCGATGGGGTGTTTTCTTTTTAACTGAATTTATTGGGGTTAATCATTTAACCTCTAAGTGATGTGTACTCTGATTGCTTCATCTGCAAAGTGAAAAGATTGCAATATATGTACCCTTGTAACCTGGTATTAAGTTCTACAATGCTGCACTTCTAAATCTAGACACATATAGGGAATCCAACTTGTGTGAGTGGGTGGTACAAATACAAGAATACTGGCTGTTTCATATGGTTCAAGCCAATAGTACCTAAGGCCTAAGGGAATCCAGATAATCACATACTAAACACACACACACACACACACACACACACACACACACACACTCTAACTCAATTGTTTTGGCAGAAAAAAACAATTCAAGGAAAGAAGAACGGGAAATTATAGAAAATGTATTTGAATCATCTATGTATCAATAAGTTTTTTGGGATATAATATGTAAGGTCTGGGAAACAGTAGCCTAACCTGTTCGAGATATGACATCCCCAAGTAATTTTCTCTATGGTGTATGACAAGCCAAGGAATGGTAATCGGAGCCTGTGTTAATTCTGTCTGAAAACGCCATCTGGTTCTAAGCACTTATTTAGGCCATGGATGTCACAGCCTAGATGTGGTCCCCATGATATGCAAAAGTCAAGGAGGGGTCTAATTACATGCCCCAGTACTTAAAGGGCAGATTCACCAGAGCATGAACATAATTGCTCAGGCCAAACAAGACCCATTTATAATTTTAATTATCAGTGAATCAGACAACTCTATCAAATACCAATTATTTGGCTGTTGCTGAAAATAACTGTCTTATCTTGTTAGTCTCTAGGCCAACCCCTTGAGGGATGTAGAAATGTTCTCTTTAATGTAAATATTTGTTGGTATCCATCAAACAGAATTATACTCCTTTAATGATTTTCAGTATTGGTAGTTTATTTTATTTGTTGTTAACAAAACTTCCAGTATCAGGAGAATGTCATGGAAAGGCCATTAACATCGTACATCACTACCTCCCAGAGAGGTGTGTTAAGACACCAAACAACTTCCACTCTCAAAGCTCACATTTTGTTGTTAGGTAAAGAAGTAGTTTATCTCACAATTCTGAAAATGTTTATTTGAGATTTTATTTATCATTATGGCTCAGTGATCATTTTTGTGCGTGTGTCTGTGCACCGGAGACACACAATAGAAAAGATGGAGCCTCTCCTCAGGAGTTCACAGCCTACTTATGTCCACGTTCAGAGAAATGAATACTACATGCTAAATAAAAATTTAGCTTCTGGCTATAAATGATCTGTGTTTCTTTAATTTTAAAATTATGTTTTGTATAAAGGATTCAAGAAATATCCCACAGACAATGTATTCCAACTTTAAGCAGTGGTTAACCCTGAACATTTCATTCAATGAATCATATGCAGTTGCAGATTCAGAAACTATTGAGTATCAGTAGTTTGTTTGGGTCCAACCTAATAACACATGGGGGGAAAATATGCCGATACCCAAAATGTCCCAGTTTTTAAAAATTGACTATCTTAAGAATGAATGACTTTGAATAAATAGTTTTGCATCTCCGATGATATCCCCTGGAGAGTGGCTCCCAAGGATGGGTATGAACTCCACACTCTGCTGTCATCATTTATTTCTTTGCTTTTACCTACAGCAATTAAGATGCAAGGAACACGTTGCCCGCACGGCTCTGATACTTCCATTTCATTTGCAACTTCAGCGCTCTTCAGTCATTTTTGACACTCTTATAATTTTTATCTGCAATTATGCTTTCATTATCTTCCTTCCCGATAGTTTAGATGTCCAATAAGTCTCTCAATTTCCTTAATTAACAAGTAACCTTCCTTCTTCGTACTGAAGGCTATTTTTATTCCTACAATATTTATTGCTAATTGGCACTCACATACTTTTATACTTATACTAATTTCTCTGGCCTGCCCTTTATTTACCCTCCATGTCTCTCTTCTAGAAACATTTCACCCTACGTGGTAATGCTTGAAATTAGTTCGTGGGAGTGGCACAAATACTGTCAGTGTTCTTTGAACATCGCTTGAGGACTTATTCTTCATTTACAAATACAGTAAATACTTTATGCTTCTGGAATGGTTGTCCCACTCCCAAGCCCCCAGTGTTTTCTTTTGTTTTTTTCAAAGAAACATCATCCTCAAGCCCTGTAACTGGCCCCTTCATTTCCTCTGTATGCTGCTACTTGGTCTGGCTATTCTTTCATTTACCATTTAAATATTCTGCACTTCTCACTCTGGCCTGGGAACAAAGACTTTGTGGCTTTGCACAGACAGCATCACTGATACGGCTTCCCCTACACTTGAAGCATGTCTCAGGCATGCCATCTCAATTCCAAGTTCATGTTATCAATCGCTTCTTTCTAGGAGTAAAAATTGGACCTCTGCTTGGCAATTATACATTATCAGAAATTAATAAGAGATTAACATGTTGGATGTGCCTCACCAGAACATGCCCTTTTAAGAATAGTAAAACTATCTTTAAAATATATGTGTTTTATTAAACCAGAAATTCCTATTAACTGCAGCTGCATCAAGTAATATAGATAAGAAAATGAAAAGGAAACATGTATTACCCCCCATGTAGAGCTAACTACTACTCTTGAACATATCTAATAACCTTTTCTTTAAGTCCCTCTATTTTTCTACTTTATAATTTATATTTTTCTCTCCTGAAGGTTTATTCTTTTCTCAAAAGGTTTATGAGATGTTTTTGCTTTTCTTTCATCTAATAAATCTAGTTTTTAATTGATCTACTTCTCAAGAATAACTTTCTCAAATTCTCTGACTATATCCATGCTCCATTTGGCTAAAGGGGATTCTCTCCCTGGCTTCTCTCCCTCTGCTCTGCACTCCATGCAGCACAATCATACTTGGGAACTCAACTTTTCTTCTTGTCTGGATAAGTATTAATTTCACACACCGCAAGGAGAGGCCATTAAATCAGAGATTAAAAATCATCTCCTTTGCTTGGGACAGAAATGAAGGAAATCTGATGATTATGATGAGGAATTTGCTCTGCGAGTCAAGTGTTTGCCCCCAAAGCTGTGTGATGGGAAAAACTAGCAGGCATGAGTCCAACGAAAGAACACTTGAACTAAAAGTATATTATCCTAAAGTGCACATTTTTATTTAATTCGGGGTAAAGCAGAATGAATCATAATAGGTCAATAATAATGACTTACGGCTTCCTTTAGATGGCACATTTACAATAAATGGTAATTTACCATTAAAGAGAGGCATATTTCTTTTTGTGTGTGTGGAAAAAAAATTAGCATTAAGTCATACTGAGAAAGAACAGGTTTTCCGTGTCTACATTTAGGATTTGCATTCAGTTATTCAGGCTTAGAATATCATATGCAAGCCACTCTCTCTCAGCTTCCCCCCTGTATTTTCCCATTTAGAAAATACAGAAAGGATTAAAATGTAACCATTTATGACATCATTCCAACTGTACGCTGATGGGCTGCAGATCCATTCAGTGGAGCCATTTGGAAAATATTTCATGTTCCAGTCATTAGACTTGCTAAATGAGTTCATACTTGGAATTATATGGGTTGAGAAGGAGAAAGGTAATATCTGTAGATGACTGTATATAAATAAATGTAAAATGTGCAGATCATCGAGGCTCCCATCACCTTGATGTTTTAATACATTTTATGCTTCCTTCCTTCCTTCCTTCCTTCCTTCCTTCCTTCCTTCCTTCCTTCCTTCCTTCCTTCCTTCCTTCCTCTCTTCTTTTCTTTCTTCGGTTCTCTTTCTTTCTGTATAATCACTCTGGTGCTTTACTGGAGGGATAGGTAGATTGATTGTGATTATTGACAAACATATAGGCCATTATCACTTCCATCAATAAATAAGGATCTCAGACCCGGACTCTGATTTGGAACAGTGGAAAGTGATTGACACTAATCACTTTGTTTCATACCCAACCCCACCGATCTTCTCCAGGAAAGGAAGTATCAGTGTACAGTAGACTACAATAATAGAATTCTAAAAGTTCAGTCTCTCTATCTACCTTTTAAAATATTGAGCTAAAACCCTCCTCCATCTCAGATGCCAGATTAAATCAGAGGGAACATCCTAACACTTTAAAACCTGCATATTCTATTTCTGTGGTCTATGAATTGGCTCACAATAACTTGATTAGAGAAAAGTCTTGAGTAATTGGATGAAGTCAGGCTCAGAAGGTTTACCCAATAATCAATGAAGTCTAGTGCTCCTAGCTTGGCCGGCTCCACGCGGCTTCTCTATCTATCCAAATGGCCTTTTCAAAGCTGAAGCTTCAGAGAACGAGTATCAAATCTTCAAAACTGAGCTAATTCCATAAGCTTTTTGAAAGTAGATTGGATTTAACAGGGTTGTGCTTTTGGAAATGAATGGTTGATATAAATCAGAGGTAGTAGAAAGGTAACGTTTATCTGATTTGATTTAGCAGCAATCTGGTCCAGATGGCAACGCAGAATTTAAAGATATTGAAATATACGGTTGCAGCTGGAGACTATATAAACCTAAATATAAATAATTCAGATGTGTTTATGCATTTAACAATGTTGGTTTTAAATATAGATAAGAGCCAAGACTCTAGGCTAGCATTGGAAAATGGGAAGATGACTAAATGCAGGTGCTCTTATGTGTGTGACCATATTTCAATGCCCAATTTAACTCCAATCTGGAAATGCAGGTAGAATGCATCATATGTACCTGTCTGGCTTCAGAGTGAAGCATACATTAGCATAAGGTTAAGTCTCACATCTCAGAAGCAAGGGGTCTGATGAAAAACAAAAGCAAGTAGGATGAACGCCTGATTGAAAATGACTCAGAAATAAACAACCTTTTTACCTATTCTAGGATAAGAGATCTCCCTTTTTTTAAAGAGTGGGGAAAAAGAAAGATGGCACTATCTCAGCTTGAGCCAGCAAAAGATTGACACTCTCCTGCAAGCAGAGTGGGGAAAAATCCCATGGTGCCAGAATGTTGAGAAGATTCTCTAAGAACGTTTACCTGTCACAAAACACTCTGAGTTGAGAAACCTGAATTCAAATCCTGCATGTCACTTAAGAGCACTATGGCCATGAGTCAAGAACATAAAGTAGATAATAATCCACATCTCCTAGGGAGCTGTGAGGTTTTATTGAATCAAGAAGTTTGAAACCAGAGCTTGCATTGCTTGTTAGTTTCTTTTCTTGTGTTGGTTCTTTCTTTTTTTTTCATCTTCTTTCTTTCAATACATTCCCCTACTGGACCTGAGGACCATGGTTGGACTAAGACTATGCATGAATGAAGGATTCCCTGAGGCTCAGAAAGATGGTGATTTTTGCTGATTGTGCCAACACCAGATGCTCTCTGCTCTCGAAAACAATCCTACATAACTACTCTCCCCAAGGACAACTCTTGACATATTACTTTGGACCCAGCCTCTACATTCCTCTCCCTTAACTAAGGCCTATGGAGAGGGCCCTCAAAATGATGGGTTGATACCTAGTAAGATCTTAAAGTTGGAGAGAGAAAAAAAGTGTTGATGACGGATGATACCGTAAATGAAAAATTGACAAGATTTTTATACGACGTCTGTGGAAAGGTAAAGGTAATGATTAGGAAATAAAAGTTTATGAATGACTTTAGGCCTCACAGTTGGGTCTGATTAAAATCATACCTAGAATCAAAGACCTTACTTGAATATAAAGAATCTTCTTAGGAGATTAAGTGACTTATCAAAAAGTTCACAGAGCTAATTATAGTTTGGCTTAGAGAAAAGGTTCCGTGGTTCCCAATATAGAGCCTGCTCATTCCATCTCCACAGAAAAATTAGATGAAGGAGCTCTCTAAAGTCATGGAGAAGACAAGATTGATCTAGAAGATTTTCATAACTGGAAACAAGTCTATGGGAAGTGCTGAAGCTGGCATCCTTTCTGAAGTAGATCAACTTCATTTTTCCTGGAATCTATTTTAGGAGGAGAAGCAGGAAAGAGAAAACTTTTTAGGAGGAAGGAGGTAGTAGAGAGGGTTGAACAAGAGGTGTTGTCTTCCCATTTCAGCTGCTGGAAATAATTATAAAACGTATTTTCCCCAGTGATAAATGGTTTGATTTTGCTAAAAATATTCTTTTTATTTATTTATTTTTATTTTTTTCCAAGGACAGAGAGAGAGAGTCAGAGAGAGGGATAGATAGGGACAGACAGACAGGAACGAAGAGAGGTGAGAAGCATCAATCATTAGTTTTTCGTTGCTGTTGCAACACCTTAGTTGTTCATTGATTGCTTTCTCACATGTGCCTTGACCGTGGGCCTTCAGCAGACCGAGCAACCCCTTGCTGGAGCCAGCGACTTTGGGTCCAAGTTGGCGAGCTTTTGCTCAAGCCAGATGGGCCTGCGCTCAAGCTGGCGAGCTCGGGGTCTCAAACCTGGGTCTTCCACATCCCAGTCCGACGCTCTATCTACTGCGCCACCACCCGGTCAGGCACTAAAAATATTCTTGTAACACCTCTTCTCACCTGCCCACCATGGGAGGGTTCACAATCTTGACTTATTTCTGAAGTCTACTCCAATCCTTTCAGTATCTCACACTATATGGCAGTGCCAATGAGTCAGACCTTTACATCAGACATACCTCACCCAGCATTCTGAAGGCTTATAGCATCTGCTCTGTCCTTCTCTTATGGTCCATTGTGCTGCACTCTGTGGTAACTATCCATTTATGCACCAGTCTTTCCTACTCTACTGTGAATAAGGAGAAGAAATATTCTTGACTATCTTTGTATTCCAAGCTCCCTGTAGAGAATCTGAAATAAGAGAACCCCACTCTAAATCTCAGCTGAACAATAATATGATAGACTGTTTACATCTGCATAACATTTAGTCATGCATTTATTCATTCATTTGTTCATTCGTTCATCCATTTATATAAGCACCCTCACATTGTTCTAGTGCTAAGATTATTACAGTGATTATGATATAACCCCACCCTTGAGGAGCTAATATAATCTGTTATTGTGACAGTCAGTTAAGAAAGCAATTCTGAAAGAGCATAAAAAGTATTATAATTATGAAAGATCCGAAGGTATTATATGAAAGAATCCAGAAAGAATACTTAGCTTAATCTTCAGGACAGGGAAATCTTACTTCTCTGAGTAAGCAATCACTAAGCTGAGATTGAAAAGACAGAAGGAAAAAAAGTGAGGGAGGAAGGAAGAAAGAACAGAAGGGAGAAAGAAAAAGAGAAGAGAGAGAGGAAAATAAAATACAAAAGGGTATGAAGATCAACAAGGTGATAACATGGTAGAAAAGAATTAGAGATAAAGGTGGGAAGCAAGAACACCTGTGGACCCTGAATGCTCTCCCACTTTCACAAGGACACTCATTGTCTTTATCTCAGTGAGTCTCCTACAGTCACACACCGGGATAGGCAAGTGAGTAGAGGGAGACAGAGACCCAGAGAATATAAATGACCAGCGCAGATCGTACTTGTCAGGGTCTTCTGGCTCCAAGTTCAGTGCTCACTCTACCATGTCACAGTGAAAATCATTTGAACCTTGATTCCTGAAGTCTATGCTTAAGAGACAGAAGCCAGAGCTTCAATCTAGTCCCTGAGCCAGAAGGGCATGTTGTCCCCATGCTTGGGATAGCATTGACCTTGCTCAGCTCAGTGGCCTCTGGCCTCCGCCTAAGTGCACAGATGCCCAGAAGCTTTAACTTCAAAGACATGCCAATCCTAGGAGCTCCAGCTCTCTGTGGCTTCTCCTGGAATCCACATGCCCTGTGCCAGGAACTCCAACTGCCATCGGGGGAACAACTTGCTCCTGGCCTCAGCATTTTTCTGTGTACCTTTGGGAAAGCAGGACAGACAGACAGGTTATCTCTTTGGAGCTGATCTCTCAGCCCACCACTAGATCAACACCAGATTGAATGAAAGTCATAGCCTTTCTGGGGTGGCAATGGTCACCAGGATAAATTTCAGTTCTTCTCCCATTCTCACCTTCTGCATCTGACCAACCCCAACCTCCAGATGAACCAGTTTCTTCGATCCCTGTAGAACCTATAGTCTGCTATTCATACCGCTGTGTGTTAAAGCACGCCAGACCCTAGCATAATTACTGCGTGGCTAATACTGCACTAATAGCTTGATATGGATTTAACTTGCTGAATTTTTTACAGCAACCCAGCAAGATAGGTGGCATTACTATTCTCATTTTATAGACGTGGAAAGTAAGTCAGAGAAAGTTTAGGTAACTGTTTTAATATTGAACAGCTTAAAAAGTGGGACAATTGCATTATGAGCCCAAGCAACGTGACTCCAGAGGACACACTTGAATGCTCCATGTACTGAAAGTCGTGCCATAGACTGAGGGTTGGGAGAAGAGGAGACGGAGCCTGCAGGTGGGCTCCCCCTTACCCCAACCCATGAAGGCTGGTGCTGTCCTCTCTGCCTATGCTGCCTCTCTGTTTTTACCATCTTTCTCATTCTCTCCCTTCTGCTCACAAAACTAAATTCAACTCATTTATATAACAAGCAAATGTAATCTCCCTTTGGCTTCTCCAAAGTCAAGCTGAATCCATTACTCTTTAATCAGTGTCTTCATAGGTATATAGTAATGATGTCATTATGAGCCTGACCCCTTTGACTCCTACAAGACAGTACTTTCTTTGAGGGTAGGGGCTTCATTTTGCAACCCTGCTACACAATAAAAAGCCTGACATATGCTGAGAACCTCACACATGTTGAGAAAACAGGAAAACGTGCAAAGGCTGCCACTGAAAGAGGATTTATGTTTGTTCCTCAGTGCAGACAACAGATGGGAGCTGCCCCAAGCCGTGATTATCATAATGGAAGTAAAATCCAAAGGTAGAGCAAGCCAGCAGAGGCACTGAGTCCCTGCCACCTGCAGGGTCAAGCAGGTCTGGACAGTCACACAATGGAGAGGTTATGGCGGGGATCCCAGGCTCAGCTGCGGAGGCTGGTAAGACTGTGAATGGAGACCGAGTTCCACTGACAAGGTCCCCCATAAACCTTGCCTGGACTGCACAGTAACCTCTGGAATGGTTTTTTTTGTGTGTGTGTGTGTGTGACAGAGAGATATATATATAGAGAGAGAGATAGACAGACAGACAGGGACAGACAGACAGGAAGGGAGAGAGATGAGAAGCATCAATTCTTTGTTGTGGCTCTTTAGTCTCCTTAGATGTTCACTGACTGCTTTCTCATATGTGCCTTGACCAAAGAGGGGGGAGGGGGCTCCAGCAGAGCGAGTGACCCCTTGCTCAAGCCAGTGACCTTGGGCTCAAGCCAGCAATTTGGGCTTCAAGCCAGCGACCTTTGGGCTCAAGCTAGAGACCATAAATAAGGTCATGTCTATGACCCCACACTTAAGCCAGCAACCCTGTGCTCAAGCTGCTGAGCCCACGTGCCCAAGCCAGATGAGCCTGCTCTCAACCCGGCAACCTTAGGATTCCAAACCTGGGTCCTCTGCATCCCAGTCTGTTGCTCTATTCACTGCACCACTGCCTGATCAGGCTGGAGTGGTTAATTTTATATGCCAACTGGGCTGACGGATGCCCAGATATCTGGTAAAACGTCATTTCTGGTGTGTCTATGACGTGGTTCTGGAAGAGATTAATGTTTGAGTCGGTAGACTGAGTAACGAAGATGGCCTTCACCCAAATGGGTGGCAGCGTTCATTTAGTTGAGACCCAGAACTAAACAAAAGCACAGGGAGGATGAATTCACTCTCTCTGCTTGAGCTAGGATCCCCATCTTCTGCCTTCAGACATTGGTGCTCCTGGACCTCAGGTCTTTGGACTTGAATTGAATCACACCACCACCTTCACTGGTTCTCCAACCTCCATGTGAGCCAATTTTATAATAAATATCATAATATATTATTCCATATATACTATTGGTTCTGTTTCTCTGGACAACTCTGGCTGATACAGTCTAACTGTTCTTACTCTCAAATCCATCCCCACACTGTTGGCAATCTCTCTCTCTCTCCCTCTGTCTCTCTGTCACACACACACACACACACACACACACACACACACACACACGATACTTTCACTTCCCCATACAAAAAACTCCCCAAGTTCCCCATTGTGCATCTGAAAATTCTTCCCTGGTGACTCTTGGGCTCTGCAGCATAGCTCCGTGGGCGCTGGGTGGACAGGAGGGGAGTTGTGGAGGCTCAGCTACAAGAGGGCATAAGCTCTCCCTTCTTTAACAGCAAACGCAGCCTTACTTTTTACCTTTGTTCCCAAATGCGTCTTGGGTTCACATCTCTGTTTCGGATGTGGTGGAGGTGGTGGAGATCCTATCAATCACTTTCACAATTTGATGAAATATTCTTTTCTTTAAAGGCTCAGCTCATTGATCATCTCTCTGAAGTCTCCTGTTAGCATCCCAATGACACAGGCACTTATCACAGCTCACCGCGCACTGACTTCTATACCTGTCCCCCAAACCACAAGTTCTTCATCTCTCTAATGCCTCTCACACTTTCTGACACACAGTGGGTGCTTCGTAAATGCTAATTAAAATAAAGTGATGATGTTACCTGAAGAACAGTGATGCTTACAAAAGGTGTGAGGAAATCTCAGGTAAAGTCTTCAGAACTAAATAAAATAATAACAACAAAAAAGTGCATGCTCAGAGCTTACAGCCCAACTTGAAGTTTTGCTCTACATGCTGATGGCCTTGAACTTTCTTCCCTGAGATTCATGACTGGCACCACAGGAGGGGAGACAGGATGAACGGGACCTGAGGAACAGTTTGGGATGGAGCTCTTTTCCAGAGCAGACAGTGCTACCCTATTCCTGCCTATTGTCAGTTAATTCAAATCATATGTTGTCCTTGGCTATGTACAGAAGTAAAGGAAGTGAGGAAAAGATAAATAGGCTGATAAGTAAAGGGAGAAGGCCAGAGAAGTGATAAAAGAGTCCAACCTGAGCCTTTTCCAATTCAGTGAGGCTGTACATGGTGTTCAAGTGTTGCCTTGCTTGGGAGCAAGGGAGTTGGCACCAGTTCTCACCAGGTGAGAATACCCATGGGGCACAAACAGAAAATGATGTCAGTTTTGTCAACTTTTCCAAGAGAAAACTGGGCCCCCTAAACTACTGTACTTAGCTCTTGTAGAATATATACTTGCCTTAAGCTAGCTAGCTAGATATATTAAATTATATATATATGATTTGAAAGACTGTAAAATTACCCAGCAAAGCTTAATTTCACTTTATCTCAGGAAGAATTTCCATTGTGACTACTCAACAATCAGCAAAGGAATTGTGATAGCGTGTGTGTGTTTGGAGGCCAAGGAGAAAGTTTCAGCTGCATCTTCCCAAAACAGCTCTTTTATGTCTGAATTTCCAGCAGCTACATTTTTATGTTATAGCACTAAGGTTTCTAAGAGTCATCACTACCTGAAACTTTTATTTACAAAGGTCAAATCTGAATCTACTTGAAAGCTCTCACTTTCCCCTACAACACTCCACAGATAAGAACAATGGGGTTTTGGACCCTAAAGGTTGTGGCTCCCAGACTCCAAGATGGCCCCACACGATCCTTGACTTCAGGTATCATATCTTCAAGTAATCTCCTGTTTTTATTATTTGCAGGGAGTATTCTATATATCTGCTATGCCAATAAAATATATAATAGACTAATGAATGTGTATGTATGCATAAATTCCATGCCCCTGCTCCCCTGGAGCACCGGTTAGTAAACATTTACCAGAGTACTAGTAAGTAACACAGTGAATATGCAACCTTGTATCAAGCTTATAATTCTGTAGGCAGTGGGAGCCATCAGGGGTTTCTGAAGAGGGCCATGGTGTGATTAGAATTGCATTTCTGAAAGTTCATTCTGGCAGTGATATGGAGGATAGAATGGGGGTGGGGAGAGATGAGAGGTAGAAATCACTAAGGAGCTCTATTCAAGTTCAAACACAATTAATAACGTCTTTCAGCTAAATGCTGGACATTATGCTAAGACTTTTCTGGTGTTATTTTTTTCCCCCTTATAGCAACCTTACCGAGGTAGACATCATCGCAACAGAGGCAATGGCGCTGGGTGCAAAGATGCAGATTTAAGAAGGAACTAGAATGAGTAGGGATGGCTGATTGTTCAATTGGTGCGTATGTTTTTGGCTGGCTGGTGACCAGTCCCTCTAGTGACAGTCCCTCTAGTGAGCAGCATCACCAGTATCCTCTAAGGAATGACCTTTCTCATTGTATTCCTCGACACCCAAGGAATAACCGCATCACCTGAATTGGACCCAACGGTCTCTCTCTCCCTGTGTAAAAATTCAAGGATGGGTCAAGGATGGAAAAATAGGCGTAGAAGCAGTGCTTAGCACAGCTGGCGAAGTAATTAGTCCTGCCCGTATCTAGACTGCACTGGTTTCTGTCCTACTTCTGAAACCTAGCCTCCAGCCTCCCCCCAAATTTTTTGCATAAGTTTTCCAGAATTGGCCTCTGTCGTCAGCAACCAAAAAACTCTCACTGATACAGTGAATGATTAGAAGAGAGGGTACTGGACTGCGGGATGTTTAAGGAGAATCCTTTTATGTTTAAGAAGACAAGAAATAGCTCTAATTTTGAAATGCCACTGACACAGTGACGACAATTTGTTCTCCGGGCCTCTTTTTCTCTGGAGAACTCTCTCCATTTTAACACGTGTATGGTGGGTTTCCCAAGTTCATGCAAAGGGAGCCTTGGCTCTTTTATTTGTATCACGTTCCCCACCAGCTGCATTGAGGTGCATATTAATGATGGCTTGGCCAGCCCCTGCCCACGGGGTTCACAAGCATGAAAGACACACCTATTGTGTGTGATCTGTGCTATGAAAGGCCCCAGGGACCTCAGTGAGAAGGAACACTAATACAGTGACAGCCTTCATTCCATATCACACAGAAAGTCTTGACAAATTCTCATTAGAGAAGACCCTGAGCTGTGACCCAATTGAAACACTTTGGTCTGCAAGGAGCCTGAAGCAGAACTCAAACTGGCCTCATGATCAGGTCTTCTGGCTTCTCTCTGTGTGGAGGGTAGAGAGGGACACCTTAACTCAGCTGGGACCAGAGCAGGGCCAGCAGGGGTGTTTCGTCAGCTGCCCCAGCTCCCAGGCAGGAAGATCCTATCTGCTGCCAAGGAGGCATTAGTGACAGAGCCCTTATGAGGCAGTGACCTCCTATCTCTCGACTTCTCTATCAAACCCCTAGCTGGCAACAGATCAAGGAGGCTAGTTGCCACACTGCACACATCTGGCTGTGTCTATGACAAAGATCAAAGTGACAGATGTGTAAATGTGAGAGACGCCCACCTTCCAGTTTCGCTATTAGCAGAGCCCTGCTTGGTGCCTGCGGGATGCTCACCAAGCCTTTGTGGTACAGGGTGTGCACTGGAAGAAGGAGGGGTCTGCTACCACCCAGACCTGGGGGAGGAGTCTTCTCATTACTGCAGTTCCTGGGCCTCTGGTCCAGAGGGAAGAATTTCCTTCTCATCCTCTCCTGCCTCCCTATTCCCAACATCTCAAACAAGATACAGGTTGTTACAGAGACAGATGGAGGTCTGGGGCTCTCCTGACAATGCTTCCCATGGTTTATCTTGGGGACCACTGGAAAGGTACGTGTAGGTAGAGCTCCAGCCTGGAACCCCTACTACGGAGACTCTACCTTTGCTACAACAGTAACTCTTTCAAGCTCCAGCCTCTTCATTTGCTAGAAGAAACAGTGAGCTCAATTCATGTAAGGGTCCTGTTCAACAATAATCTGCCATACGATGGGTTGAACAGAATTATGTCTGTCACCGCCACCCCGTAAGACAGACTGTGTCGCAACTACAATTACAGATTCTCCAAACAGTGTACGATGCCTTCCCCTCCTGACATCTGTCTTTCGTGTAGATACTATTACAACCTCACTCTGACATTATCAAAGCCCAGAAAGCAAAAGCTCTCTGCCAGAGTGAACAAGCAGAAGCACCCCCCACACACACACACACACACACAACGCTAGAGTCACGGTCACACACCCCCAGCCCAGCCCAGCCACCACGGCCAGGGGACATGATCAGTCAGTTAAGCCATTTCCTGGAATGAAAACCTACATTTCTTAACAGAGCCAACTATTCAAAGCTGCCCTCTCTGCCCTTTCAAATTTAATTTGTTTCAAATCTTGTAGGAGTCACAGAATTATTTCAGGATTGAAGTCAAGTGAAAACAGGTGTGCTGCTCTTTTATCCTTCCCTCCTCCCTTCAAAGGGGACTGATTAGGCGCCAGATTAATCAGAGTGGCCAGTGGGGATGGAGGAGCCCCTTTGCTGTCTTGGGCACCGATCACCAGGATTCTGACCCAGACTCTTGGAGGCCCCGGATCCAAGCGAACTTCTCACGCCCAGCCAAGTGCCCAGGCAGTGGCGGGAGCCAGCTATGACATCGTTCCCCCTGTGCCAATTGCTTTCTCTGTTCTTGGGCAGGTCAGTCTGGGCTTGAACGCCAAGGCCTGGTGGTCCTGCCTTCCAAGATAAACCAGAGTTCTGTTCTTGGCTATCTCCCCATCTGCTTTGGCAGTTCAATTTAGGCTGACCTTCCTGCCGGGTCAATATTTAGGGGGCTAAGCATGGAAAACATTCGTAAAGTTTAAAATGAAAGAGAAAAGTCTTATTCGAAAAGGAAACCTGGAGTTCAGCAAAAAGTCAAAGCAAAGGAAAAATGATTCTAATTGTTCAGTCCCGGGAAGGGGAGCTGTTAGCACTCAGGGACGCTGGAGACTTTTTGTTCATGTTCTTCTTGTAGAGAACTGCCGGGTTCTGACCTAGAAGTCTTTGCTCATCTTCCTGTACAAAGTTCTTGGTTTTTGTATTTTTCTCATGGCTTTAAATATCATCTTAGTGCTGACAATGTCTTCTTAGCATTTGCAATATTCAAATCCACTTTGCCTAAGACCTAGCTCTGCTTTCAGTCTTCCCTATGGTGGCATCATTCTTTCTTTTGCTCAGGCAAAAAACTGTGAAATCATTCCTTTTTTTTTTTTCCAGAGATTGCCCACATCAATTTTTATTGTTTTTAGAGAGAGTGATACAGAGAGAGACAAAAAGGAATGAGAGGGCGAGAAGCATCAACTCATAGTTGTTTTCACTTTAGTTGTGCACTGATTGCTTTCACTTTGGTTGTGCATTGATTGCTTCTGAAAGAGGGAGGAGAGAGTGTGAGAAGCATCAACTTGTAGTTGCTTTCACTTTAGTTGTACACTGATTGCTTCTCATATGGGCCTTGACTGGGGCTGAGCCAGTGTTCCCCTGTTCAAGCCAGAGACCTTGAGCTTTTCATGCCAACAACTTTTGGGCTCAAGCTGGTGAGTTTTGGAATTGTGTAGATGATTCTTCGCTCAAGCCAGTGACCCTGCACTGATGAGTATGTGCTTAGAGCCAGTGAGCTCAGGGTCTCAAACCAGTAACCTCAGTACTCCCCATTGGTCTATACTTTATCCACTGCACTAGCACTGGTCAGGCTAGAAAAACCATGGGCTCATTCTAGCCTCCTCTCTTTCCATAGTCAGTCTGTCAGCACATCTCATCTGTTTGATCTTCAAAAAATTTCTCAAGTCCAATCTTTTATCCTACCATTTATATCACTACCATCCTGGTACAAGCCACCACATTTTTCTGCCTAAAAATTGTAGTAGGTTCCTAAGTGGTCACCCTATTCCCACTCCAGCCCCTTTACCCACAACCCTGGCTGCACAGAGAAATGGAAATGATCCTTTAAGATGTAAGTTATGTTATATCACCGTCTACTCAACACCTTCCAATGCTTCTCATCTCACTCACAGTAAAAACCAAAGACTTCACAATGGCCTTAGCGACCTTCCAATACCTGTTCCCTGTAGCACTTCGCACCACTAAGCTTGTGATCTCATCACTCATCTCTCTCCCTCTTTCTCCCTCTGTTCCAGCCATATTGGCTTCCTTAATGGTCCTCAAATCTTCAAACATACTCTCACCTCAGGGCATTCGCTCTTGCTGTTCCCCAGGTATGTCTGTCCAGTTTGCTCCCTCAATGGTCACCTCAAGTGTCACCTTAACAGAGGTTCTCCACAAGAAGAAGATGAATAAAAAGTCTACATAAAACTGTGTGGTTACACACCTCACCCCCCTTACCTCATAACCCTTACTATATTGCTTATTCTGCTTTACATACTTTACACAGCAATTATCTCCATGTGACTTATTATATACACATTGATTTGTTTATTAAATGATCTTTTAATGGGACAAGAAGCTCCAGGATGATGAAACTTCAATTTATTCACTATTGTATCCTCAAAACCTAGACTGATGTCACCTATGGGGTAGACATAAATGGCTATTATTTTTTTATAGACAATTAATACCCAGCTCCCTTCATGTCTTCTGGTACCCTCAACTTCCCTTTGCATGATTATGCCAGTTTTAAAGGTAGAACATAAAACTCAATCCTGACCAATTAAAGCATTTCATATTTCAGCCACATTCCCACACACAAAGGAACTAGATCAGGTATGATGATGTAAGAAGCAGAGCCAATGAGATGCAATAAAGACTTCTCTGGCTTCTGGGAAAACAATATGGCTTTTTTCCCACTGACCACTAAGCTAACAAGACATAGAAGGGACTGAACCTGTTGCAGCCATTTGATTGCTGTGAGGAGAGTCTGTGAAGTCTTTGAGATGCACTGATGGGGGGCAGTTGCCCATCTTGAGGTCAATGATTCTGTTTATCATGTCCTATTCATCCCACGTGGAGAGCCCTGATCTTCATGTATAAAACACAGGGGGGGAAAGTAAGGCTCTCTTCTTTGTCCCTGTCCTCCTGCTGAGCATTCCCATTTTGACCATCTGGAACTGTAATGGTGCCCTAATCTAGAACAGGGATAGAAGATAGGTTGCATGTCATATCCAACTCCAATTGATGTGGAGTTACTGGAGCACAATGTGAAGAAAGACAGAGTAGCTCTGAATAGCTCAATGCAAAAAGGTGCCACAATCGACTAGTACTATATTATGAGCCCAAGCATAGGGCATGGTACCTGTTAGTAGAGAATTTCTCTGTTAAAAATAAAACATGAAAATTACATGGGGCTTAGATATGCTTTCACGGGCAAATAGTGAAAACTGAGCTAATATCAGGCACAGAATCCTTATTAAATATGTATGTGATGAAGGAACATAGAACAAAAAGTGTGATCTGATTGAAGGGACATTCAGGGATGGTTTCTGGCAGGTGAAACATGGATGAAAGCCCAGAAGTATGAATGGCTCATAGGCTGGTTTATCTGGAGCAAAGAGGCCATGTCAAGGAGAAATTGAGATAAGGCCAGGGATGGTCCACCAGGGACAGTGTAATTGACGAGGGCCCGGAATGCTAGACTGTAAAGGGCAGATTGGATGCAGGCCACAGCAGTAGGAGGCTCTGTCGGGTCTTGAGCAGGTGAGGGTTGTAATAAGATCGATGTTTGAGGCAGATTATTCTGTCAGTTGAATCCAGGATGAATTGAAGCCGTGGGAATTGGTGGTGGGGAGGCTGCTTAGCATCCCACTGCAATGAGTCAAGGAAATGCACTCTGGAAAACATCTTAAGCAGCCCTGTCACGAGTATAACCACAGACTCCTTAGCTATGTCCAAACCTGTGTCGTGCGCATGTTTAGAAAAGTTTCAGAACCTCTGTGGAGCTTTTAGAGTAAATGACCTGAGCAATTGTGGAGGGTCCTTAAAATCTGTTTACGTGACAGTGGCCAGGGCAAGGGGGCGCGATACTGAGGCAGCTGTTAAAGATTCTGGTGGGGGAGGAAGCTTGTGCATTTTGTTAATGCGGCAGCACCCAGCTGGCTCAACAGGGTCTCCCAGTTTCCGCGGAATCATTAAAGGGGCAGCTCAATTTGTTAATCACTCAGTTTGACTCATTAATGTTGTATATACACTAGGTCAGCCACGGTGAGGGCATGGGGCACAAAGGAAATGTTGGCTGGGTCCAGACTGGTCAAATAATAAAGCAAAGCATGGCAGAGACTGGAGAACTAGGAGCATGTGCCAGAAAAGTAGCCTTCACTTACTTAGCTCTCGTTAGCTGATTTCATCCTCAAGTGTGGGCTCATGAATTCAAACTAAAAAATAAAAGTTTTTCCATTGGTTTGAGATAGACAAAGTCAGGGGAGGGAGAGAGAAAGAGAAGCATCAACTATTGTTCCACTTAGTTGTTCCATTTAATTATGCACTCAGCGATTGCTTCTTATATCTGCCCTGACCAGGGATGGAACCAATGATCTCAGTATCTGGGACACTATATTATCCACTGAGCCACCCAGCCAGGGCCCTTCAAACTTTTAAGGAGAAATCCCATATATAGAATTTTATGTAAAATGTGCTAATGTTTAAATGTTCAGAGAAAATTCATTTATTTTTTTAACTATTTGAATCATCCATTTAGATCCCTCAATTTAGAAATGGCACATGTGGATTTAGTCCCTATTATTGGGTCTAGCTCTTGATTCAAGAAAAGCAGGTGATGAACTTTTTTGTGTGTCTGTGTGACAGAGACAGAGAGAAACAGATAGAGGGACAGATAGGGACAGACAGACAGGAAGGGAGAGAGAGGAGAAGCATCAATTCTTCATTGTGGCACCTTAGTTGTTCATTGATTACTTTCTCATATGTGCCTTGAGCAGGGGGCTACAGCAGACCAAGTGACCCGCTCCCTGGTCAAGCTACTGACCTTGGGCTCAAGCTGGTGAGTCTTGCTCAAACCAGATGAGCCCATGCTCTAGTTGGTGACCTTGGGGTTTCGAACCTGGGTCCTCTGTATCCCAGTCTGACTGCGCCATTGCCTGGTCAGGTGGTAATGAGCTTTGAAGCAGGCAGCCTGGGACTTAATCTCGACCTATCCTCTCTTTTCTCTACACCTGTGTAAGGAACCCAACAGCACCCAGCTTCTATTCCATTACCCGTCAAATGTAGATAATAAGGATAATGATTACCATTAGTTAAGCACTTCATCCTACCTACTAAGTGAAAATCATTGTTTTCATGGCTGTACTTATATTCCATTATTTGCCCCATTTTCTCAGATAAGGAGACTAAGACACAGAAAGTTTCAGTAACATTTCACTGGGCCATAATGAAAGTATATGTAAAGCAGTTGTGATGTTTGCAAAGCACATTAGGGGCACTAGTTATTTTTCCCAGTTTTATTGAGATATAATTAACACATAACATTTTTAGTTTTAGCTGTTGAGGGTGATGAACTGATATATGTGTATATTGCAAAATGACCACTGCGGTTAAGTTCAATTAACATCCATCACCTCACATAGTTACTATTTTTTTTTTCTTGTGATGAAAAATTTTAAGATCTACTTTTTAGAAGCAACTTTCAAATATCCAATACAGTATTATTAACTATAGTCACCATGCTGTGCATTACTTTTCCAGGAATTACTTATAACTGGAAGTTTGTACCTCCAGACCACCTTGACCCATTATTATTTTAATTAGTAGTAAAATGAAGAGAAAAAGTGGTTTTTAAAAATCACAACTGCTGGCCTGACCTTGGTGGCACAGTGGATTAAGCATTGACCTGAAGCACTGAGGTCACAGGTTTGAAACCCTGTGATTGCCTGGCCAAGGCACATATGGGAGTTGATGCTTCCTACTTCCCTCTCCCATCCCTTCTCTTTCTCTCTTTCTTCTCTCTGAAATGAATAAATAACATTTTTAAAAAATCACAACTGCTGGCAGCTGCTTCTGCCCTGGATGGGGGATGCGGAGTGAAGGTGGGGTTGGTGGGGGTGGCATGCTTCCTTTCTTGAAAAGGCTCTTTATTGAGGAAAATGCCTGGCAAGTCCTCTTGGGGTTTAAATGCTGACATTTCTGACAGACGGCTTGAAAGTTGCATCTGAGCAAAGAACGACATGAAACTATCCTGCAAAACAGAGGGAGCGTTAAGTGCATCCAGGGGAGCCCAAGAAAGAATGAGGGGCAGGATGAAGAAAGGAGCTGGTGGGAGGAAGGAAGACACAGAAGAGCAGCTCATGCACCGTGGCCCCATGGAGACAGGAGCAGCAACGAGCTTGCTCTCAGCAGGACTGGCGGAGAAATTGCAATCACTGGAAAACCAGACTGCAGACGCTCACCTCTGTGACTTCTAGGGCTTGAATCAAACATTGTACGTGAAGGGAAAGGGTTGTCCCTCTCGGTAGGTGAGGAACAGGCAGAGTAATAACTGACACCTACAGAAGTTTTCTTGGGTGCCTGTCGTCTTCCCAAGGCTTTCTGCTCATTTGATGCTGACAACGACCTCTGAAAAGGTAGTCATTAGACTGTGTTTACAGATGGGGGAACTGAGGCAGAGTAGATAGGTGGATTGCCCAGTTACCCAGCTACAACTGACCTAGGATGTTGTGCTCTTAACCTCTATGTTATCCTGAAAGAAGAGCCCAGCTACCCAAAAGGAGATATAGTATCTGTAAAAATGAGGCTTCAAAGGAAAAAGGTAGCAAGGGTGAAAGTGACTAAGTGAAATGTCAGCCCCCCGAGAATCCCCAGGGACACTGGGAGGACCAAAGAGTGGATTGCTTGTTACAGTTTTTTGCTGACCAGAGAGGTGGGGGTTTGAACCATTTTAATTGAAACATTAAAACAAGGTGACTCAGCTTAGGCTGATCTTCGTGTGACACTCTGTTTATTTTCAAGATTCAAATGGTATGCAAGCAACTAAAGTCTGCCCTTCTAAGCTGATTTAGATGTTAACTTTTTCCTTTGCCACTGGCCATGTGCTGGTGGGTGATTAATATATGGAAGTAGTGTATTCAAGTAGTGTTAGCTGTTCCCTGCCTGTGGAAATAACAAGACAGAAGCCTCCTAGGCATCAGAGGTACCCTAGTTTAGAGGTTTTTCTGAATGGGGAGCGGAGGAGAGCATTTTGTTATGCAGAAGCCTATCAATTGCGTTCAAAGACACAACTAATACCTAGATCTAAAAAGAGAATCCATTAAGGAGGCTTTCATTGTATCTGATCATGGGGGAAAAGAGAGACTAAACTGTTACACTCTTTTGAAGTTTGTTAATTTGTGAAACACATGCTACTTATGTTCTTAAGGAGAGAAAGATCCACACCATGGACACTTTTTTCCTTATTGATTTGCTGAGCACAGAGCACTGCAATTACTTTTAAGAAACAATTTAACGTACAACAAACAACAGAAAAATCTTTGAATGAAAATGCTATCCATCAAAGGTAAAAAAAAGTTAAGCCTCAACACAGGAAAATGAGCCAGGCATGATCAAAATGCAATGTGTTTAACCCTTAAAGAAACCAGGCAGTCCCAGGACAAGTTGTCTCCTACTTTTTTTCCTTTTTCTGCTAATAACCCACCACACAAGTGTTGAACGATTGTATCTTACTGATGACCAATTATCAAATTTCCCAGGGTAGAAACTGCCTCCTTCTTTCTTCTTTGCTTCTGCTTTTGTTTCCCAAAGGTGACAGTGGAAATTGGAGGGAAAATGGTTTACCCATGAACTTGGACTTTCTTGAAATATTCCCATGTGGTAGTACATCAAGGTTTACTTTCCAAATCTCATTTTCTGTTACCAGGAGTGCATTGCTCTTTGCACTTGGCACAGACATTGAATCTGTGTTTTATGTCTTGGAAATTCCACATGTGTAGCAACTGTAAGTAGTGATTGAGCTGAAGGATTGGCATAGGTAGAGCGTATTTGCAGAGAATCAAATCATGTGCCCTCCAAAGAGATGAGCTTCTTTTAGGTGGAATTTTGTTAGACTGATTGTGGTAAGCTACACTAGAGGCAGAAGGAAGTGACTCAAAGTGAGAAAAAGGCACTTGTGAAAGTTCAGAATTAAACAAAGAAGTCTTTTTGAGTATTAAGAAACAAAAACAATGGATCCGGAGCCATGGAATGGTGCCCAGTGGCCCCAAATGTTCATTTACTTTTAAGGTTGTTTAGGCTTTAATTAGAGAAGCCTTGCCTAGAGGGATTAAAATCTTGAACTTTGAGAAAGAACACTTTAGCAAGGCCAAATAGGAAGAGGGCTGAGTAGATGCAGATGGCTGAGCAGGACTCCCTGCTTGCTTAGCCAAGGATTAGAATGAACTCTGGGACGGAGCTGGTAGTTTCATTCAAAGGAAAGGTGCAGACCACTTGCTTTTGCTTTGGGCATGTGATAGGAACTTTACAGAAATGATGTTACTCTTTATGTCATTTAATCCTTCTGTGTTTATCAAGAATCAGTAGCTTCCATTTCTTCCACAATTGCTCGAAAGCATATTGAACTTCTTATAGTTCCTTCAAAGCACAAGCTATTTTATGCAAATGAACCATCACAGAAATTGTCCTTCTCTGCTTCTACCTCATCAATTCCTGTGTCTCCTTCCAAATCTTGTCTCCTCACATCCTACTCTCCCTGAATCTTCTCTGAAGACTGTGTCATCTACTTAAATCTACCTCTGCAGTTGTTGCTTATTGAAATAGTCATACTAATAATATACCTGCTCACAAAGATTAGGGGATATTTCAAAATGAATATAAAGCTATAAAAAAAGGAGCATTTGATTCTTTTTTATTAAATAAGAACATCAGAAATGCAAACAACAAGTCGAAGAAAGTTGTTCGATTATGGAAATGAGATGCAAAACCAACTTTTATTTTATTGGTGAAAATGCACTATACAAAAGGCTGAAAGTACTGGTGTATATGTACATTCCTTGATCACCTAATATTTTAAGCAGTGTAATTTAAAAATTACCTATGCACTAACCAAATAGCTTAACAGAAGAATATTGCCAGTAACTTAAAACTTTCTTTACAATTCACCCATGTCTTTGCCTAATCACCTTGCAGAGTCATAAAAGGCACACAGATGGAGAAGGTGGAAATAAAACTGTCTTTGTTTATAGATAACATACTTGTCTATGTAAAATATTCTAAAGAATTGTCAAAAAGAAAACCTTCTGAAACTAATAAAGAGTTGTAGTAAGGTTGAAAGATACAAGTTAATATGCAAAAGTCTATTGTTTTCCTATTACAGTAACAAACAAGTGGAATTTGAAGTTAAAAACAAACTGCCATTTACATTAACAACAACAGCAAAATGAAATACCTAGGTATATGTCTAAATATGTACAACATCTGTATAAAGAAAACCATAAAACTCTGATGAGAGAAATTAAGAGGTAAATAGATATTTATTTATTATGAAGAGAAATTTCATGTTCATGATAGAGAGACAATATTGTCAAGATATCAGTTCTTCCTAACCTTATGTATAGATTTAATGCAATGCTAATCAAAATTCCAGCAAGTTGTTTTGTGAGTATCAATCAACAAACGGATTCTAAAGTTTTTATGGAGAGGCAAGAGCCAGAATAACCAACTCAATATTGAGATACAAGAATAAAGTCAGAATACTGATGCTATCTTTCTTTATTCAAGACATACTATAAAGCTACAATATTCAAGACAGTGTGCTATTGGCAAAAAAGAAAAAAAAATAGACAAGAGATCAAATGAACAGAATGGAGAACTCACAAACAGAATCATATAAATACAGTCAAGTGGTATTTGACAAAGGAGCAAAAACAATACAATAGAGCAGATAGTCTTTTCAACAAATGACTTTAGACACCTGCACACCCATGTATGAAAGGAAAAGATCTAGAATGGACCTTACATCAGGGGTCCCCAAAATTTTTACACAGGGAGCCAGTTTACTGTCCCTCAGACCGTTGGAGGACCACCACATACAGTACTCCATACACTGACCACCAATGAAAGAGGTGCCCCTTCCAGAAGTGCAGTGGGAGCCGGATAAATGGCCTCAGGGAGCTGCAATTTGGCCTGTGGGCCGAAGTTTGGGGACTTCTGCCTTACATCTTTTACAAAAGCTAACTCAAAATGGGTCACAGATATAAATATAAAACATAAAATAATAAAACTTCTAGAAGATGACATAGGAGAAAATCTAGATGACCCTGACTATGGCAGTGACTTTTTAGATACAACACCAAGGTACAATCCATGAAAGAAATAATTGATATGTTGGTCTTTATTGAAATTAAAACCTCCTGCTCTGCGAACGACAATGTCAAGAGAATGAAAAGACAGCCCAGGCTGGGATAAAATATTTGCAAAACAGACATCTGATCAATGATCATTATATAAAATACAGAAAGGACTCTTCAAACTCAAGAAGAAAATCAACAGCATGATTTAAAAAATGGGCCAAAGACTTTAACAGACACCTCACCAGATAATATATACAGATGATAAAAAAGCATATGAAAAGATGTTCCACATCCCAGTCATCAGGGAGATGCAAATTAAAACAACAGGGTATCTATCAGAATGGCCAAAATCCAGAACACTGACAACACCAAAAGCTGGGGAGGATGTGGAGCAACAGGACCCTCATTCACTGCTGTTAGGAGTACAAAACAGTATGGCCACGTCAAGGGACAATTTGGCAGTTCATTAAAACACCAACATACTTTTAGCACATGATCCAGCAATCACAGTCCTTGGTATTTACCCAAAAGAGTTGTAAATAATGTCTACACAAACCTACCCATGGATATTTATAATAACTTTATTCATAATTGCCAAAACTTGGAAGTAATCAAGACACCCTTCGGTAGTTGAATGGATAAATAAACTGGTACATCTAAGTAATGGAATATTATTTAACACTAATAAAAATGAGCTATTAATCAAAAAAACAGAAAAGCTTAAATGAACATTACTAAGTGAAATAATTTGATGTAAAAACATCTATACTCTATGATTCCAAGGGAGGGATGGATGAATACGCAGGGCACAGAGGACTTTTTAGGCAGTGAAACTATTCTATATGATGCAACAGTGGTGGACACATGTAATTTAATTATACATTAGTCAAAACTCATAGACTGTACAAAACCAAGTGAACCTTACTGTAAATTGTAAACTTCAGATGATAATGTATTAATGTAGGTTCATAGATGGAAACAAACATACTCCTGTGGTGGGGGATATTGATAGAAGGGGGGTTGTGTGTGTGTTTGGGGGGGGGCAGGAAGCATATGGGAACTCTGTATTTTCTACTCAGTTTGGCTGTGAACTTCAAATTGCTCTAAAAAGTAAAATCTATTTAAAAAAATGTGTTTCAGTAGACAGTCTTGTACATGTCTACTGGGGCATAAGTATAGCAATTAATCCTGGAAATGCCTGAAAAGGGAATTGATTGGTTGAATAGCACATGCATGCCCAAGTTTATTAAGTCATGGCAAGTTATTTACCAAAATAGCTGTCTCGGTGTACACTCCCATCAGCATGAAGAGTCCCCTCTGTTCGACTTCCTCACCAACACTTGGGATTGTCCCATGTTAAAAGTTTGCCATTCTTCTGGATGCCAAATAAAAATTTATTGGGGATTTAATTTGCTGTTAGATGATTAATAAAGTGAAACATCTTATATGCTCATATACTTGTGTAAGTTTCCTCATCTGTACAATGTTTGTGTGTTGCCCATTTTTGGCTGGGTTGTTTGTTTTATTGATTGGAAACAATTATTTTAGTTCTGAATATGGCTTTTTTTTTTTTTTTTTTTTTTGCTGCTAATATATGCTACAAATGCCATTTCTAGCATGTGGTGTTTTTTTACTTTGGTATTTCTGGATGAACAAAATTTCTTAATTTTAAAGTTTTAAAATTTATCAATCTTCTTTATTTTATTATGTGCTCCTATTTTCTAATAAATTTCTTTACTTTCTAGGGTTTATTTTGCTGTTCTAATGTAAAGTCTTTAATTTTCAGTGTTTACATTTATAAGGTTTTCCTCTAAGTACTATTTTACTTTTTATTATTTTTCAGTTTTAAGTATCTTTAAAATTCCATTATAATTTTTTCTTTTACCCTTGTGCCCCCTTCCCCATGTATTAGGTTTTTTAAATTATCTTTTTGTTGTTAATTTCTAACATACTGTGTTATAGTTAAGAATGTGGTCTGTATGATACCTTGAAATTTGTGAAGCCTTTCTTTATGGTCGAAAATGTGATCTGGGCCCCACGTGTGCTTGGGAAAAATGCAAGTCCTCCAGCTATTGGTATGGTGTTTCATAATGTCTGCTAGATCAAGTTTCTTAATTACACTGTACAAATCTTCTATATTTTATTCCTTGACAGCATGAGCTATCAATTACAGAGAGAAATGTGCTAAATATCTTCTGGTCTGATGGTGATTTGTCCATTTTCCTTTGTCATTTTGTTGATGCTTGCTGCATATATTTTTATAGGTTATGAGTTGCATACAATTTAGAATTATATTCTTGCTGTTGCTTTTTGCCTTAAAATCTATTCTGTCTAGTGTTGATATAATTACACCATCTTTTTGCCAGTATTTGCCTGGAATATCATTCAGGGTCCAATTAAGGTGACAGAATAACAGAATATCCTCTTTTTTTCTTTTCTAGAGAGTAAGAGAGAGAGACAAACAGGGACAGACAGGAAGAGAAATGAGAAGCATCAACTTGTAGTGGCACTTTAGTTGTTCATTGATTGCTTTCTCATATGTGCCTCGTCAGGGAGGTTCCAGTAGAACCAATGACCTCAAGCCAGCAACCATGGGCACAAGCTAGCGATCATGGGTCATGTCTATGATCCCACACTCAAACTGGTGACTCCATGCTCAATCTGACAACCTCTCACCCAAGCCAATGACCTCAGGGTTTCAAACCTGGGTCCTCAGTGTCCCAGGTCAATGCTCTATCCATTGAGCCACTGTCTAGCCAGGTGAAAATCCTCTTCAATATCTAAACAGAAGGAAGTCAATTCAGGAAATGGGCTACACACATAGTAGAAGATCTGAGAAAACCAAGAGGTGATAAGGCAACTTGGAGATGGGCAACAGCAAGAAGCTGCTACCTCCCATGAGACTGGAAATCAAAGGGAGACACAATGATATCAGAGCCAGGGGTCACAGCCAGCCAGCAAAGTGGAAGCACAGTGGCCAACAGGAGGCTAGAGCAATGGAGGGGATGCCTCTGTGCTGGAGACTGGATGGGGAGAATGGAGAAGAATTTTCTGACCACTGCCTTTCACCCTCAGTCTCAACTCAGATCCCATCCACTCAGCAGACAGACAGCTGGCCTGGAGCAGGCAGCTCTGGGGGACCAGCTTCCCCTTGATCTGATCACTGTGTACACTTCACACTGGCTTCTATGCCCTTTGGTCATGCCACCAGCATGTTTGGAGCACGGCCTTACCTTATGACCCAAGACAGTGTCCTGGGCTCATCTTGCTCTTTCCAAGAAGTCCATGTTCCTCACCTGCTCTGGCTCTGAGGCTCTATGCAAGGTCCCCACCCCAGGCAGAGCCCTCTCTTACCACTTGGACTCTGACACCTCTTGTGTCCCCAGAGCAGAAGAATGAGAACCCGAATCTGAGGGGAAACAGCCTAAGTCCTGTTCAAACTTCCAGTATCTAGACATTCTGGGTCTGCCTCCTGTGAACTGCGTGCAAGTGGATTCAGTTTGCGTCCAAACTAATCGTCTTCCCCTTTTAACTAGAGAGTTTAGTTCTTTTTCATGGAATTTGATCATTAATATATTTAAATTACATTCAACCAACTCACTTAGCACTCGCTGTTGGCTGCTTAGCACTGCTGCCCTTCTTGTTCTTTGCGTTCTTGCTTTCTCTTAGATTGGATTTAGTGTTTTCCCCTTTTCCTTATTTCATGTTTTTCTTTTTTCTATTTGCGAGTTTGAATGGTAGTTTTTTGCCATCTCTGTCTTTTTAGGGATGACCCTCAAATTTTTAACGTGTTTTTAGCTTAACATGCTTTTTAAAAAAGTTCTTTTTCTCTTTCTTTGTCATTTTCCTCCTCTTCCCTCCCTGCTTCCCCCCTTTTCTTCCCTTTCTTTCATTTTCCCTTTCTTTCATTTTCCCTTCCTTCCCTTTCTGAGCAATTTGGTCCTAAATCCATCCGGTGGGCTTCCCCAGGTCTGTGTCCCCACCTGGGTGGAGAAGGTAAAGGTGCCTCCACGGGGGGAGCAGGGGTAGCCCCACGTGGTGCAACAGTCCAGCTCAGTGCCGACGCCCGTGCGCAGGAGGCGGGTCGCCCCGTAGGAGGCCTGCTGGAACAAGGTGCCAGAGCCCAGTGAGAATCGGCAGGGCAACTCATGGGAGGGGGATCTGGTGAGAGGCACCGGAGCTTGAGTGCGTGGGTTGGATGTACCCCCTGGAAGGAGATCTGAGACCTAAGGAGGGCAAGAAGGTATCCATGCGGGAAGTGGGGTTATAGGGAGGGAATAGAGACAGGCTTCTGGTTCAGGGCATTGAAATCTGAGAGGGCAGGCAGCCTGTGGGGGTGTCAGAGTCCACTCGGTTAAGGAGGGTTTCTGGTGGGGATGGTGGCCCTGCACAAAGTGTCGGAGCCAAAGCAGGGTAGAAAAGATCACCTTGTGGCAGCTTCAGAAAAAGAACAGGGCGAGCCTGGAATGTCTTTCTGGGCCACAATGTAGGTGAGTGCTCAAAAAATCCTGGGAACACAGCAAACAACACAGAAGCCAGCCCACAGGGGCTCTCGATGATGAAATTGAAAACAATCTGAACATCAAAAATAAATGAAAATAATAGATGACAACCCACTGACTAAAACAAGAAGGCATGAGTCTATATGACATACACGAGTAACTGATGATTTGATGGGCAACAGGCTACCTACATGGTTTTGTTAAATCTTCCATCAAGCACTTACTAACTACCGAGAAGAAATAAAGAGCAAGTTTTTCATAGCGAGAGGAAAAGCTTGGCAGCTATCACTTCAATCGAGTGATCAGATTTAGCATTTCCAGAAATGGGCAGCTGCAAGACAGGATGCCATAGAGGACAGCGTCCCTTCTGTGATATTTCTGCCAAAGATACATTAACTTAAATCTAATCAGAAGGAAACATCAGACAAATCCAAAATGAGGAACATTCTACAAAATAACTGGCCTATAATTTTCAAGTGTCAAGGTCATAAAAATCAGGGGGAAAAATTACTGGATTAGACTAAAGGGACATAACAACTAAATGTAGCACATGATTCTAAACACAATATTTTTGCTAGAAAAGATATTATTAGGACAATTGGTCTAATTTGATATGAATAGGCTTGAGAATTAGATGTAGCAATGTTCTGATGATAATTTACAGATTCTTACGGGTAATTGTGGTCATGTAGGAACACGTTCTTGTTTGTAGAAACCACACACAGATATTCAGGGGTAATGGGGCATTGGGTCTGCTACTTACTCTCAAATGGTTCAGGGGGAAATTGTTTTTTAGAGTGCCCTTACAACTCTTCTGTAAATTTGAAAATAAAATTTTGGTTCAAGATAATATTTTTACCCCTTTCCTGAATCATTTTAAGAGACCTTAGATCATTAACTCCATCTCCCTCTTGACTGAAATACTATTGTCAGGGTTTTCATTATATCTTTACTTTTTTTTTTATAAGCCCAACAGATTAAAGATTATTATTACTTTGTACATGAAGGTTTCTACAGATTTCCTCATATGTTTATATTTTCTTTGCTAACAGTTACTTCTGACATGATGGACCTTCCTTCTGAGATTATTTGTATCCTCTCAAGAAAGTTCTTCAGAAGTTCTTTCAGTGAGAGAGCACCTGTTGGTAGTACGCTCTTTTTGTGTAGCTGAAATGTTTGTTGTTGGGCAGATAAAATATATTATGCTCACTTTGTTAAAGATGGCGCTGCCCACGTGCAAGTTTTAAGAGTAAGCTTTTCCCCACACCCTTGACTGATTGGATGATATGGGGTGGTGCACTCTCATGAGGAATCCTCCCAATATGCCTCAGATAAGTGACTTTGTATCAGAGACTTCCTTGTTTGTAGATTGGATTAAAGGTTTTGAATCTATGCTATAAAGTGGGGCAGGCCGGGAGCTTGCTCTCCCAGTCCCTGAGGTTAGCAGTAGAGAGGAGAGCAGAGAAAGGCCACATGGAGGAGAGGAGAGGAGAAGCAGCCAAGATGGCGGAGTGCTGAGGGAGAAGCCAGTTTGAGCAGAGTTTGTGCTGGAGAAGGAGATGGGGTACAGAGGTGAATAAGTCTGGTGAGCTAGAAACCTTTGATTCTAGGAAACTTGGATAAGTCAGTAGCTTTGTGAACACTGAATGTATGGGTTTTGAAGCCTAGTGTGAGTTTTTGCTTGCCTGCCGGGTGCAAGCTAGGATTAAAGCTGATGGCTCACCAGTTCTTGGCTCCATTGTTTCATTACCGATTGTCCGAATCTAATTATCACTGACCAGGCGGCTGTGATAATGGCCGCAACTACTGGCCTTACATTTGTACATAACCCTCATTCTTGAAAGATGGCTTTGCAAGTTATAGAATTCTAGAGCAACAATGATTTTCTTTCAACATTTTGAAAAATGTTATTTCTGTCTTCTATTTTTATTGTTGCTTTTAAAAAGTGTGTGATTCTAATTGTTGTGTCTTTATAGTTAACTTATTTTTTTCTTTCTGGATAGTTTTAAGGTTTTCACTTTGTCTTTGATATTCTACAGTTTCACTACAAAGTCCATTGGACTTTCTGAATCTGATGATTGGCATATTTCATGAATACTAGAAAACTGTCAGTCATAAAGTTAGTGAATATTGACTCTCCCCGGTCTCTCTGTTAGCGATTCTAGAACTCCAATAGGCACTTTTTGTACCTTCACAACCTATCTCCCGTGTCTCCTAAACATCTTTTACAGGTTTTATCCTTTGTAGTCCTCAAAATTTTGATACTGTCTTTTACTGTTAAGCATATTAAACAATATTATTTTATATTCTATACCCGATGACTCCAACACCTGTAGTCTTTGCAAGGCAGATTCTATAGTTTTTGTTTCAATTGACTTTCAGTTGTGGTAACTTATTCACTCATTTTTCAGCCACTTTTGATTCTTGGCTCGTATTTCTTAGAATGATTATCCATGGCGAGTCTTTTGAAGTCTTTAAAGTCTAGTCTTCTGAATAGTATTTCCATTGTTTCTGGCAGACATCTGAGAGTAGTGCTATCTGAGACAGTTTAACTACATTTTCACCTCATGGTTTTTCAGGCCGGAATCTGGCAGAGTGTGGGCTTATGGTAAGAGATCCTTAGGAGAGACATTTCTCCCATTTCTACTCAGAAAAAGAACCCAGAAATGCATGTTCTCCTGAATATCTCGTTGCAATATCTCCTTGCAGGGCAGACTCTTGTTTACTAGTTCACAGCCCGAGGGTATTATCTTACAGGGTTTCTACTTCTTTTACGTGAGAAGTCAGAAGTCCTTCAAACCCCACCCCTCTCACCCTGCTCTCATTTTCTGGACTAGGAAGCCTCCCAAGTAGCATGTTATTCTGAAAAGAAAAACGACCCTGGTAATTACCAAGACTGATTTTTTTTTTTTTACTACTTTATAGTGGTAGGTTCTGGCAATATGACTTGGTTTGATTAAAAACAAAACTAAACTAAACTAAACACCGCCCTAAGCAGTAATCAAGAAAAATATGTCATGCCTCTCCACTTTCAGCATGAGGTAGTTTTTTTTCTGTTGATTTTCTCTTGCAATGTGAATCAAAGAATCTAAAGAAAACAAGAAGAGAAAAATAATGAACTAGGGAAATAAGGCATGTAATATAAGAGAGCAGGTCATAACAAAGCAGATGCCCCTAAAACTATCAGTAGCTACTATAATCCCTTTTGCAATTTCTTCCAAATCCCAAATGTGCTGATAGTTTATTTATACAAAGAGGACTTAAACAAAAGTTTTTGCTTACTATATTGCAAGTTCTTTGAGAGCAAGTAGTATATCATATACTATGAGAAAAGGACATATAACAGAGTTAAACCATTCTGGTTATGAGTCAGGTCTCCTGGCTTCAAACTCAAGCTTAGTTACTGCCTTAGAAATATGATTTTGCCTGACCAGGCAGTGGTGCAGTGGATAGAGCATCAGACTGGGACTCAGAGGACCCAGGTTCGAAACCCTGAGGTTGCCGGCTTGAGCGCGGGTTCACCAGCTTGAGTACGGAGTCTCTGGCTTGAGTGCAGAATTATAGACAGGACTCCATGGTTGCTGGTTTGAGCCCAAAGGTTGTTGGCTTGAAATCCAAGGTCCCTGGCTCGAGTCCAAGGTCGCTGTCTTGAGCAAGGGTCACTCACTCGGCTGTAGCCCCCGGTCAAGGCACATATGAGAAAGCAATCAATGAACAATTTAAGTGCTGCAACAAAGACACTTCTCTCTCTCCCTTCCTGTCTGTTTGTCCCTGTCTGTCTTTCTCTCTTTGTCTCTGTCACCAAAAAAAAGAAATATCATCTTAAATGAACCTTCTCTCTAAGCTTATTCTTTAATCTATAAAATGGAAAAAATAGCAATAGATTTGTTATGAGGAGTTTTCTAAGCTAATTGGAGTACAGTGGTTATTATAGAGAAATTATGGGGGTTCAGAAAAATCTTTCAAGAAAGACCAGAGCCTTGAAAAATGGTGCATTTTAAATAGTCAGAAAGGAACCTAAGAAACTTCTCACATGTGCGTTCAGCTTCTTTCTCCAGAGCGGATAGCAGAACTCCTAAAGCCACTTTAGATTTCAACTTTTTCCCTGATTCATAGAGTTAACACCATGTAGGTCTTATATTCTTAGACTCTGGATTCACTGTTCATTGTCTGGGATCTAATTACAATCATAGATTGATCTTGGAAGATATATGTGACTAAAATCTCAGATTTTTTATCTAAAAATTGGAAGAGCACTTACTTCCCAGGGTTTTTGAGAGGATTAAATAAATCAACCAATATAAATGCACAATACAGGAATATGGGGGCAAGGGGCACAAAAGGAGGTTTACAGAACACAGAGTTTATTTATTTTTATATTATTATTTGTTAATTCTTGTATTATTTATTATTATTATTAACCTATTTTTGCTCCCCCCTTGTATATAGTAAATATTTAATAAATATTAAATTTTAACTCTTAATCTTATTTACATTATACTTTTCCCTTAATGTTTCTTTCTCACGTCCTGACTCTCTGGAGTACTGAGAAAAACACACTTGCTGGGTCTGCCTTTCCCATCCAGCCTCTGCCCTAGGTGGAAGAAGACATTCTCTGATTAAAGGGTACATCCCGCAAAGACTCACCATGAAGGCAAGTCCACAATAGACGGAGAGACAATGCATCTTTGTTCAGAGCAGCCACCTACTGTGATGACAACACCCATCAATGGGCCACGGTCAAAGATCAGCAGTCCCTCTGTCACTTCATTCTTCTTCTGGCTCCCAGTGGAGTTCATAGGAACTCTATCTCAAGTCTAAAATCCAATCAAAGCCCACACACACTGGCCTGAACCAAAGAGACTGAACAGACAAATTCTTAAGGCAAAACAAAATTTTTACTCGGTTTTCAGAACATAACTGTACCAGCATCCCTTTGGTGGTTGCTGAAACGAGGTGAGCCAGGTGAGAGACAGTGGATGGAATCGGTGGCTCAGCCCTGGATGTGGGGATTATAGAGCAGCAGGACAGCGGGGTGGGAACTCCGGATGCCCTCAAGAAACACCAGGGTGAGAGCCTGGCCTGCAGCTCCAGGTGGGCATTCGAGGAAACTTAAAATGCTGAGCCAAATTAAAAGTGGGCAATGTGAACAAAGAGGTTGTTTTGGACAAAGTTCCTTTCTTGTCTCTGCCTCCTGAAAAACGGGAACAGCAGTTGATGCCCTTCCTACACTCCTCAAGGCACGTGCACAACACTCATCCTGGATCAGCTGGAATCCATACTTTACGGTGCAGTTTATCCTCTGATACCATTGTCTGCTGGGAGATTGCCCAGATACTGAGAGTGTGCAAGTAATACTTTTCAATTACTGGACATACATTCTGACATGCTGCATGGCCTTCACCAATTTGCCGCACAATCTATCTTGATAGTACCCACAAAGCAGGCTTCTTGATAGTGTGGACAAGGTAGTTTCTCTCTTTTGTTGCTTAGGAATCCTTCTGTAGACTCAACCCACTAAATGAGCTATGTAGATCAGCATGTGTTGTAGAGAAGCCTGAGTGGTCTCCTCTAATAGGGGTTGGGAATGAAATTGAGTAACATGGATGGGGCCCCAGTAATGACTCTTGGCTAGTAGAAACTCTGCTCAACAAAAGTAAGGATGTGTCCAGCGCAGGAAAACCCAGCAACCACAGAAGTATGAATGATTCTACTAGATGCACCTGGCAGCCCCATTTCTCCTTAGTGTGATTGGTTAATTTGTCAAGGAGAATAATCACATTGTGAGCGCTAACTATTGCCAAGCATTATGTTCAACACTTTAAATATATGATCTCAATTAACCCCTGCAATAACCATATGAGGCTTATATTAGCTGCCTCTGTTTTGAAGATGAGACATTGACATTCAGGTTTAAGGAACTTTGGTAAAAGATGGAATTCAAACACAAGCTTGGATGAGTTTAAACCCCATGCTTTCAATCACATTGTTATCAATCTAGATAAATCGAGGTTGATTTTGTGTAAAATACAAAATCTGTACTCCTCTCTACCACAGCTTAGAGTGGTTCCTTAATAGTGGAGGTGACCACAAAGAGCCTCAGAAAAACCAAGGCAGGGGATTTGGTCACTTTTTATAGCTCTTTGGATACATAATAATATATAATTTTCTTATTAAATTTCTATAAACCTATATTGCTTCAAGACAAAGTTATTTCTTTCTGTTCTGACCCATCCCATGTATCATCATCAACAAAGGAATCTGGTCTAGCCACCTGTCTGATCTAGTCACTTCTTTGCTTGAAAATACCCCTTTACCCTTGGTTGTCCCTGTAATGCAGGAGGTCCAGATCCAGAAAATTGATCTGGTGTTGTTGCAAGATCCCAAAGAAGCCACAAGGAGGACCAGATGGAGCACACATAGCCTTTATGACTTGCATACAAGGGAAGCACCAATGATGGCAGGTCAGTGAATGCTCCATGCCCTGCAGGGTGGGGCTGCAGTTTTAATAGCTAAGCCCTACACAGTTACTCAAGCAAAAACATTTTGTCTATGTGTAAGCAAGCAGGTGAGCAGGGGGCAGGGTGAAGAGTACGTGCTGTTCTGTGTTGTCCCTTCTTGATACATATCTGGTGACTCAGTTCCATTTTTCTTAGTAAAAACTTAGTTTTAGTTCTCCAACTTTTACCCCATGGCTCGCAGCCAGAATCTGTGACCTTGATACCATACTACTGGGGAGTGGGGAGGGCCTTGTCCAGCATTGACCCTACAATCCCCAAGGTCACAGCCACTCTTAGATACCCGAAGCTGACCACACTCTGCCTTTCTAGGCTGACTTTCCATTGCTCTAGTCACTAGCCGTGAGTTTTCAGCTGTGCTCTGTGGATCTCTAAAGCAGCCAAGATTTTAGAACAAAGCAACTCTGCTGTAAACACATTGAGGATCTGCATAGAATCGCACTTCAAGAACTCTGTGATTTTTATAAAATTTGCAAAGTACATCACTAACTCAACCACACCCCAGTTCACCTGCCAATCTCTCTACTCTATATTTCTTCACAAGCTCATCTTCTGTTGAAAACTGATAGCTCCTTCCCAGCCCTCTGAAGAAAGCAACCCTGCTGACACCTCTATTGTGGATTTCTAGCATCTAAAACTGTGACATAGTTTATCTCTGCTGACTGAACCATCCAGTGTATGGTACTGTGTTAGAGCAGCTCTAGTAAACCAATACAAAAGCCAAGTGTTTTAGGGATCAGAAAAGCAACCTGTGCCTACCTTTCCAAGCCTTTCCTGCTCTCAGTGGTGAGGCAGGAAGTGCTGCTTTCATTTTCTTCCTTTAAAGGATCTTTATCCAGGCAAAAGGGTGACTTTGTTTGTTTTTCTCAGCTGCCCTTTGGGGTATTTCTACCTTCAAATGAAGATCCGTAGAGGGTCGGCATCTTGCTAACACTGGGATATAGCCTGAACTCTCTCATGGCTTTGGTTTCGTCTCCCTCCAAGTTTACAGATTCCTCAAGCACCAGAACAGTGGCTTTCAATTCTTTTTATTTTTTAATCTTCGCCAGCATCTCTCTATCTGGGCACACAGCCTGAGTGCTTGGAATTCTACTGTGGGATAGCCATCCCTTCTGACCTGCATCACTTCTAACTCTTCCTACAGTTACGTATGCACATGTTTCATCTCTCCCTCCAGATTGCAAACTTGCCAAGGCAGAATCCATGGATAAACACCACCCAGGACTCATGATAAATGCTTACTGAGGGGACAGATAGATGAATAGCTAAATGGAGGTAGAGATGGGGGTGGGGTGGGGCAGGGACCAGACCACTAATCCTGAAAATAATAACGAAAACCTAGTCTGAGAAAGAACAGGAAGGTGGATCATCATTCTTTGGCTCCTGATTTAAATACACGAAGCTGAGGTACACCTGGGGCTCATTTATAATTATATACAGCCACAGTGTCAGAATCTAATGGACAGAACCTAAAGATGTATGAGGAAACCTATGGAATATTCATTTTGGCTGTCACTGATACAAAGGGCTCCTAAGAAAAGCCATTCAGATAACTAATAATAATAACAACAACAACAATAGCTAATGTTTATTGATCTTTTGCTATGGGCCAACCACTATGCTAAGAGTTCATAGACATCATTTCATTTAACCCTCCCCCAAACCTTATAAGATAGATGATATTTTTCAAATATAGTTTCATGAGATGTTAAGTAAAGCACTCAAGGTCTCAAGACAGGAAGTGGTGGAGCTGGGATTTCAACCCAGTTGGTACGACGCCAGAGCCTAAACTCATGACCTCTGCTACAGAGACTCATTTATAACATTTCCTTGTAAGAAGCAGACAAAAGCTCCAGCCCTGTTTGCAAGGTTGTCTTTTGTGACAAAAAATTAATTTGTTATACAATGCATACTGTTGGCTGTATATCCTTCTGCACCTAATTAAAGGATGATAAGAAGATATTTTGATGGGGATACCTTGGTGAGGGTAGAATACCAAATGCGGTGTAAAAAGTTTGGTTGTTCCTATCTACTGATGGTCAATAAATGTTAATTTAATTTAATGCATTCAATTATGCTTGAACAGCTGAGAGTTATTTCTGGATAGCAGCCTTTGGATGCTATTTGCTCCTAGTCGTGTTTTAAAGCAAAAGGCCGGAGTCATCCCCATAATTGAGGCTGGAAGCTGTGGGAATACAGGGAGGGGAGGAGTAACTTTGGATGCTATGCTATATAGAATGGCCCTGGCAAACTCTTGAAGGCTTTTTAGTTAGTGTAGAAAAGTCAACACAATTTTTTTCTTCCCTAGAAATTATTCAGCAAATATTTTTTGAGTGCCAGGCACTCTTAAGCAGCCCCTGGGGATAGAGTGGTGAGAAAAAGAGTCGGGTTCTCTGTCCTCACTGAGCTGACAGTCTGGAGAGAGAGACAAGTATTAAGCATCAGGCAGCTGTAGTCTTGGTTAAGGGACTGATGGCGGCAGAAATACAGGATGCTGCCAGAGTGTGTGGGTGGGGCAGCCCAGCCCGCCAAGCACGTCAAGGTAGACTTTATAAATTCTAGGATTTCTGGATAACATTTTTGAAGAACCAAAATATTTTTAGGTGAAAATGACATATTACTTCATAAAGCATATAGCTCTTAAATTAAAGATACTTTTATTAAATTTGAAAAATGGCAGGAGGTCTTTAAAATGTCCTCTTGACCGAATGGCTGGTTTTCCAAATAGAATTAAGGCCACCACTGTGAAGTTCACATTAACATAGGGACACTACTTAAGGAAAGATTGTGCTGGGAATATTCTCTTCCTCACCCAAAGGAATATTTCCAGAGCCCAGAAATGCTGAATGCTGGAGAAGACCTTATGTTTATAAATCTGGCCTAAATGACACCAGGTAGTCTGTGAATTGTTCATTTATATATCTTTTAATCACACTGCACAGCTATTGGAATTACCTGATAGGAATGCCTCCATACCAACTTTCCCATCCTTGGGTGCAATTTCAGAACAGTAACCCGTCAGAAAAAGCAGCAGGGTTCTATTAGAACATTTCTTATCTAATACAGACACACAGCTCTATCCCCACTGAATCTTCCAGTTCCCAAATGCTGAGAGTTTCAATAATATTACTACCAGATAGTTCAATGCAACCTAAAACCTATTTTTAAAACAGTATAGTGAATTTTTCTCCAGTGCATAGACCCAGCTTTCTGTGTGTTGAGATGCCACCTAGTGGACTAAATTGCACACAAAAAAGGTTTTGCACACAAATATATCTTCCTTATGAGTAATAATTTAGTATTTTCTTCCTAAAGTTTGGGATTTGAGTGACAAACCTTCTTAGCAAGTGATGTTGCTAGGGTCTCTAGATTTATAAAGCTAAATGTGTGTGTGTGTGTGTGTGTGTGTGTGTGTGTGTGTGTGTGTGTGTGTGTGTAAGTATATATTCAGTATAGATCCAGCTTGAAAGGGGAGAGTATTGGAAAATACCCTCATCAAAGGGATTGGTCTTGAGTTATCGTTGGTGGTAGTAGAAGGAGAAGTGATGTAAACTAAGAGTAGCTTGTTTTATCTAAGGTGGTTAAGATTTAGAGCAAGTAGAAAAAACAAACTTCAGAATACAACTAATACACCTCTGTGTTCATTTGGCAAGCGGCTGATGTTCCGAAAACAATTACTGATTATCTACCAGGTACTGAGCTGGGGACAGAGATAGCACACCGAGCACAACCGAAGAGGAACCTGAGGAAGCAGAGAGATACTACTTCAGAACATTCTGGATTCTGCCACTTAACTTTACATTTAGCATTGCTTTTACAGTCATTATTACTTTAACCATGTCTTCTTGGTACAAGCCTAACAGAATTGATTATTCTGTTTACTCAAGGCCAAAGAGATCTCTGCTAAGACGATTTGAGCTCATTGATTTTCTAGAATTTCAGAACTCTTCAGGAACTTATTACATCTATGGTAATAAACGTATTGAGGCAGTTTGATCTCTACTTTGACTAAAGATAAGATAAATTTGACCATTTTGCTGTCATGGGGCTTTAGGAGAATTCTTTGTGCTCACCTGGGGATGGCTGAGAGTTGCTCACCTTTCGTAGAGTGCTTGAATCATTTCCACATCAAGCAGTTAAAAGAACTGGGAACAATGGAGAGGACCAATGTTCACCAAACTGAAAATTCAATGAAAGGCCTGTTATGTGGGAGAAGGGTTAGGCTTGTTCCCTGTAGCCCCAGAAATAAAACTAATCAGGCTGAATAGAAGTAGAGGTGAATATATTTCAGGTCAACATAAGGCAGAATCTTCCTTTGAATGGGCTATCTAGAAAGGTGGCAAATTTCCTGTCTATGGAGGTACTTAAATCTGGGTGACCAGTTGTCATAGATATGATGTTAGGGGCAGAGGGCTACTCACAATCACTGGATGAGTACCTATCTGCATTAGGAGATTTTCCAAGTCTCCTTTGATCCTGAGATTCTCTAATTCTAGGATAAAAAAAGAAGAAAAAGATAAGAAAGAAGTGATAGAGGCAAGAGAAGAAGGGAGGGAGTCATTCCTGTTTCTCTCCCCCCCACCCGGCCCCCCAGAGCTGTAGGATTTAGCAATGGTTGCCACTAGCCCCTAAAGCACTCTCATGAAAATTAGAAAATGGTATCCTCTTTAGTATGATAAGACACTATGGTAGTAAGGGTCAGCATGATAGCAGTGTCTTTGTGAAAATTATGAGAAGTATCTTCTTCTAGGCAGAAGTGTGGTGGGAAGAAGGAAGACTGAATTTCATTTCCCATGTGACTTCTCAACTGGGCACTGCTGGGTAGTGAATAACTTGCAGAATGTATGTAGCAATCCAAGCTTTAATTGCTTTCAGTGTGCGTGTGGGTGTGCATGCGTGCATAGAGACTAGTCTCCCTTTGCAAAGCATTAGCACCTGACCAACTGTCTACACAGCAAGCCTTGGAGGAGGAGAGGTTGGAGATGGAGCCTGGGCATGCTTTCTCTTGCATGTTCAATCAAGACAAATTGGCCACCACTTTTAAGTCTCCTCCAACCCTCAGAATTTGGGAATGTGGCTTGAGCAACATGATCATTATACTCAAAAGCATTTGTGGCTTAAAATAAGCGAAAATTCTGTGATGCATTAGAGGAGGTTGGATCAGTCATAACAGACATTTATGGGTCTTTGCTACCAATGTAGCTTTCTCTTCTTTATACCGTTCCAGTTTCCGCTCATACCTGTGATTGAGGAAGGAGTGTAATTTCAGGAAATGACTGATCTTCTACAGGGTCTTCTTTATGGTCAGGGATTAGGCATGTAACCTGTGTTTGGCCAAACACACTGAGACTTGGAATTTTGAACTTGTGACCTGGGTCTAAAGGGAATGGTGGAAAGTGACTCACCTGCTTGGCTGTCCTGGGTACCAGAGGGTTGCTGCATCTCCTGCTTTGCTTCCTGCCTTCTGCTTCTTGGGTTTCCTACTTCCAAGGTTTGTCTTCTCACATCGCTTCAATCCTGTGAGCCTCCCTTTGGCCTTCCAGCAACCTCCTTGTTGCTTTTGTTGTCAATAGTAAATTTCTGTTGCTTGCAACAAAGAACTCTAACCGAAATATCAATATTAAAGTTGAAAATAGGAAGCATCTATGTATTAATAATATAAAGGGCTTGTGAATCAACATCTCTACTGTTAGAATGCAATTTTCTATGCTGAGATTATGTGTCACCTGCTGGCCCAGACTCCATTCCTAGAATAACAATAATCATTATGTTAGCTTTACACTTATTGAGCATTAATTATTAGGCAACATACTTTATATACATTAACTCATTTAATTTTTAAAGTGAAGTAGCAGAGTGAATACTTAAACCCAAGCCGGATTCACTTCAAGATCTGTGCTTGTAATTTCTCTACTCTTCTGCTTCTTATGTTACCTTATTGACCTACACATAGTGAACACTGGCTCAGCATTTCTTCCAATAATGAAATAACCTCAGTAATCTAAATAATGAAGAAAAATTTTTAAATGTGTTTACAAATTATGAACACGCATTAGGAAAAGACTAAAATTCAGCTCATTTATGGAGTAGAGCCCCAGCTTCTGATATCTGTGTGTCACCCTCAGTACTCCACACTCCCCTGTTCCTGGTGCATGGGGCAGCCCTGATGGCTCAGCTGGGGCTTTCCTGCCCGTTAAATATCTCCCAGACTGAACATTCTCCAAGCTTCCAGCAAGTTCATTAGTTACCTGAAAATACCTACCTCATCTGTCATCAACACTCAAATGGCCTGAGGGATTTTTCATTTCCACTCCATTTCCAAACCCTTTCTAGCATTCACCTCCCACATCTGGAATCAATCCTGACCAGGAGTGAAATGCTGAACAGTGGGGCTCCTCCCTGAGCAGCCTTGCTCCCAAGGAGTGACAAGACTGTGTCGCGTATGAATCAGCCATTCTCCTCCGGAGGAGGCTGCCAGGCAGAGGCAGCCTGCCTGCATTCTAATTTGCTCACATGAACCCTCTGTCTTTCCTGTTTAAGCAAAATATTTAGTCTAACATTTTCAGCCAACAGAACCCCCCAAACACACATATTTTAAAACTAGATTTATTTGTGTTGTAAATTGTGAGAATCCTCTAGAAATACCTCAGCTCATTGTCCTTTCATCTGTCTCTGCAGAAAGATGTTAGATAGAGTCTTGGAAAACATCTCTGACTTTCAAGTCTCCAACCGTGGCCCGCACCAGTTCTTCTGCCTGGTACCCACTCTGCCGAGAAAAGAGAGTATCTGTTTGCCAGTTATAATAAAGTCATTTACATGATTTTGATTTTTTGCTATTTTTCCCCCTTTTCTAAGCAGTTTGGAGGTCACACTTAACAGACTTCTAGAATTGCCTTCAGGGGACAATCTTCAGATCTTTGAAAAGGAAAATTGGTTAATTCAGATTTTTTCTTTTGGGGGGTTGTGGACTGGGTAGGAAAAGGCGATCTCAGGATACTAAACTCCAGAGGTTTTTCTTCGAGAGTATCTTCGTAAATACAAATGGCGATAAGAGCTCTATCTGACAGCCCCCTTGGAAAGGATGTGCAGGCACATGGAAACATCAATCTCTTGATTAGATAAACCACGTTATTTTAGTAATACTGCACATCCTGTCCTTAATTTCAAGTCACCAAAAGATTTTTTTTTTGTAGCTCTAGAGGAAATAGCAATAAGAAAAATCTAAGATGTCCAATATATCTCAAGCTAGAGACCTCAGCACCTGCAGGGCGATGATCTACGCTGATACAGTGAAATATTACTATAAAAAATAGAAAGTTACAAAGCAAGAGAAAAAATAATGAGAGTCGATAGGTAGAAAGTCTGATTTCTACAAAGAAGCCCGTGATTTAAATAGTGAATGCTGCATTTTGTTCTGCTTCCTGTTAGGTTGATAACTGAACAATGAAGAGTTTGTTAAATAGACTCAGTTGCAAACATTTTGAAGTGTGCACTCTGTGCCAATCGTCAGGCTGAGTACCTCCTGGACCATCACGGCAGCCACTGTGCCATCCGGGGGTGCCATGGTGGGGGATGCCCGTGAATGGCCAGAACCCACTCTGTTCTTTTCCTACATAGCCGGGCAGTGCAACGGTGAAACCCCTGAGAAAGCAAATCCAATCTCTGCACTGAAGGAACAAAAACAATGTGAACAGTGAGCTCTTTGAAAAGAAAACTGCTTCCCTATGGTAGAAAATAAGGGGAAGGGGGCCCATGCAGGGAACCCAGTGAGCAGGGAACCCAGCGAGCGGGGAAGGGGGGCCTCGGGGAGTGTGATATTACACAGGAACATAATGAGGTTGACTGCATACTTGTCTAATTACTGAACCTATTAAAATCTCCATAATTCAGATTCAGGCAAAAAATAAAAAGGCTTGTATGCACACACGTGCTCCTGATTGGATTTTATGAATCGACTCCTTTTGATTTTAAAAGGACACCGCCCTGCTGTGTGCATGTGGCTCCAAACCCGAGTGACCTTCCCCTGCCCCCCTCGTCCCTGGCTGTGCCCCTGCGCCAGACCAGTATACTCTGTTACTGTAATAAGCCGTTAGGTTAGATAAGGCGACGGCTGATGGGATCATCTGTGTTGAAGCGGAATTATACGGCCTCGGTCAACGGATTTAATCTAAACCAAATGCTTTGAGATTCTGAAAGCTCCAGGAACAGAGAAAATATAAGTTATATTTTCCCAAGTTCAAACAGAGAGCAGATAGATTCCAGGAGCTCAGAGAGTGGTAGAGGGGGAAAAAACATTCCTCTCGAGTTCAATCAAAGGAACAAGTAGAGTATTCTTTTTACTCACCTTTTCCCTTTTCCCTTTCTTCTGCACCCTTTCTTTTCTTTTGAGACAAAGAAGGGATATCTGCTTAATGTCAAAGTGAACTTGATCGAACGAGCACTTAGCACATAGTAGGTGCTCAATAGATAAACACCTCTCATGTGAAGAAACAGACAAGTTAGTGCAGGGGACTGGTGCCCATGCATTTAGCATCAGGATTCTTCCTGCCCCTTCTTAGCTGTGAGATCGCAGGCCGGTTACTTAACATCAGTGATTCCGTTTCCAGATCTGCAAAATGGAGCTGATCATATCTATGAGGGCTAAACTGGTTCATGAATAAAGAGAACTAGCAAGATTCCTGCTGCACAGCAGGCAACTTCCTGGCTAGCATTCATGGCCGCTAGCACCTGTGCTTTTATCTACTGGGCAACACTTCCTCTTCTGACAGCCCTGGTGGTAACAGTGAGGTGGCAACAGTGACGGTAACAACAACGTCCTCCTGAGTCCCTGAGACACATACAAACTCAACATTTCTGAAATCATCTCAAAATTTGTGACACTCTGCCTTTGTCAGAGTGCAGAGTATCTAAAACTTGAGTGCTCTGATGAATCAGATACTCATCAGTCTATACTCAAAACACAGGTAGGACAGGTGATGTCCCTAAGACCGCAGAGATAATTCCTTATTTATTAACTCCAACTCTCTTACTCTCTTGCCCAAAATCCATGGGGGAGTGCTCCCAAAGTAGAAAATTAGTTATTATCCTCTGCAGATGTTATTTTTTACATCACCATTCACTTACTGATTCATTCAACAAATGTTTTCAACAGCTATGTGCATTTGAATATTCATTTTGTCTAGTCATTTTCTGTCCTTCTACCCAGCGTTCTTTCCTTCATAGCATTTGTCTCAGGTTATTTGACTACTTGTTTCTCTTTTTTACTGATTCACCTATTCCTTTCTCCCCTTCCTCTGTGCCATTTCTTTTCTTTTGAGAAAAAGAAGGGTTATCTGCTTTATGTCAACCTGAACTTGATCTGTGCCCTAATGAGGCCAGTAAGGTCCGGGGGAATGAAGATCTGTCTTGTTCAGCATCACAGCCCCAGCTCGCAAGCAGGGCTAACACTTCTCAGGAGTTTTGTGTCTATGTTACATGAACAGATGATGCCCATTTCTTCTGAGTTTGGGGTAGTTCTTTCTTCTCAGATACTTGACTAAATCACAATCCTAAGAACATATAAGCACCGTTAAAAAAACATTTGCTAACTTTCAACTACAGCATTTGCCTCCCCCCTCCCCTATTGAGGATCAGAAGTTCCCTGCCCTCACTTATATGAGTGTTATGTCCCCTCCTCTGTGGCACCAAGGTAGCTCGTGTGCCCCATTTTAAAGATCATTCTTTTCTTTTCTTTTTTCAAGAAAGAGGTAAAATAATTCCTCATGCTTTATCTCATCTGATGTAATATATTTTTTATATAAAAATGTAAGTTTGAAGGTGGTCTCAGCAATACCAGAAAGGGAGTTAAAAGGCATTTTAACGTTATTACCGATAGAGGGTGCGGTCAGCTTTGACTAAATTAACAGAAGTATAGTTGTAACATCACTTGTAATAAAACAATCAGAAAGTTGTCTGAAAGTGTGGAAACATTGCCATCTTATATAAGTGATAAGTTCACTCAAGTCGAGCCGAGAAGATGGCAGGGGTTCCAACCCAAGGTTCCTACGGCCAAGTAGCTCTGATTTCCCAGCAGGCTCTGGACATCTGCGGCCACTGCTCTGCTTAGCTGCCAGGGCTGTCTGTGTCCCCTGTTATTCACCTGACAGAAGGGAAACAGCACGTGTCCCTTCTGCCTCTAAGAGTGGCGAGTGAAATGGCTTCACGATGATAAGGAATGTCAACTTAATTAGCTTTTGTCTTCCAAATAATACGTGCTTTCTCCAAGGAATGCCCAAAGTTAACGCCACTGTTTGAAGAAGTTTATATTTCCTTCTCTTTTCTCACTTAAGGTTCATAGATGCAAAAAAAAAAAAAAATCACACTGAAAGATGATAAATCGTGGTTTATTGGCTTTGAATATAACAACATAAACTACTACCACAATGAAAGTTAGAATCTGTTTAATCTAACACGTACTGTAAAATCTTCCACTGAGAGGCACAGATCCCACGTCCCCCAGACCTTACAGATTATGGAACTCTGAGATTTCTCTTCTCCTACGCCAGGAGTTCTTTACTTAGAGCTCACATGTGTTTTTTCTGGTAGCCCCATGGAATGACATGAAAATGTACAGCTCCTCACAAGATTCTCAAAGAGGTACATGAACCAAAACAGCTGAGAACTTTTTTACAATAGTCTACTGAGGTTTTGAATGTTGTCAATTCATTTCTAAGAAGTTTCACATAGTTTTTGAATGTTTCTTTAAACTTAGCATTTGAAACCAAAATGTATAGTCATCAAACTTGGCATTTGAAACCAAAATGTATAGTCATCAAAGATATAAGAATAGAAGAGACCTGGTTTACATCATGATATTTAATTCATTTGCACAATTTGGAGAACTGAAAAGCAGACAGGACTATCCAACTATAACTTCCTTTCATCTGACACCGAGGATTTCAGTTCCTGCACCGCTGACTGAAATGAAGTTCTATCAAGCAGATTCTCTGTTCCAGTTGTACAGTTGTCGTGCTTGTTTGTGGTCCAAGCACAAGAGTGAAAGATGGCTGAATCTCATTTTCTCATCATGTGGCTTGGGCCATGGGACTGTTAGGCATTATCCCTGAGTCCTTCTGGGCACAATCCTGTCCTAAGTCAATCAAAACAAGGATCTCTGCCCTCCAGGACTTACCATCTAGTTGGAAGGACAAGACAAGACCTGTGCTCATATATATGTGTTTATTTTTCCCCACTAGGCCACTCTATAGACTGGAAAAACTAGAGAAACCATACAGAATTTCACTTGAATGCAAAATGCCTCTGACTAAAACTGCCATTGATTATGACATGTCGTACTATGAATTTACAGATAATTTATAGCTGATTTATCACTGTTAGTAATTCTTCCAAATCTTCCCATAAAAAATAATCCAGTCATTTTGAAGGATACATTTTGGGGCTACATTTTTAAATGAACTACACCAATTTCTTTTATAGAAGCGTATTTTCCTAACACCAGAGTATTCTGCAATCTAAATAATTGGTCTTTCCATCAGTCTTCTGTATACAAGTAGGTTAAAGAAAGTTTTCTTTCCTGTAAGATAGAGGGAGGGAAAAATAATTTTTAACATGCATTTATATACACACATACACATACATGAAGTTGAGTAGAAGTCACTATTTTAAAAATATCAGAATAGGTACATTAAAACTTGATAAGGTTTGTAAAATTTATAGAGGCATCCCCTTTGAGGCCTGATGTGAGTTATGAAATCTAATTTTGTTTTCATAGTCCTGTGATAAAATTTTATCAATGTTATAAAAGGGGTCTTTACCAAGACTGACCGGAAATCTGAACTATCTGGCCAGGCAATAAAAACACATTCCTCAGCTGCAAAGTGTCTGACAAGCAAGGGTTACCTGAAATTGATCGATATGTCTTCCTTTTACAGTTGAGTGCATTCATTTTACCTCATAGGATAATCGTTTTCTTTTCTTTTTAATGGTTTTTCCATTAATATCAGACTTCAGTGTTAGCAAGAAAAAAAAAAGACATAAAAGGCAGAGAGAGGAGCCCTCAAGCAGGAAAGCTGTGATGGTTAATGGTGGAGCACTTGTGCTCAGATGAAGTGCTTGTGTGGCTCAGGGCTGGGGCTTGGGTTGCTGATTGTTATGAATTAAAAAGTGTTCCCCCTCCTGCCCAAAATTTGAAGTCTTAACCCCTCAGCATTTAGAACGTGTTCTTATTTTAAAATAGGATCACAGCAAATGTCGTTAGTTAAGAGGAGGTCCTTAATCTATAAGACTTAATCCTATCAGTCTTTATAAACAGGGAAAATTTGGACTCAGACAGGCACACAGGGAGAATGACACATGCAGATGAAGGCAGAGAGCAGGACTCTGCAAGCCTAGGAATGGCAAAGACTGTCTGCAAACCACCCAGAGCAAGGACAGAGGCATAGAACAGACCTTTCCCTCTCTCTCTTCAGAAGGAACCGACCCTCCTGGCCCCTTGTTCTTGGACTTCTAGTCTCCAGAACTGTGAGACAATGAATTTCTGTTGTGTAATCTCCCGGTTTGTGGTACTTTGTTCCTGCAACCGTAGCAACTAATAGGTGGATTAATACAGTGGGGTAAGAGGTGAGACTGTGATGGCTTGCTATGTCCTGATGAGATGAGATGAGCCCTCTAAGCCTCTCCAATGCATTTGGCCATGGTCATCCCATCTCGGGGTGAGCGTTCATGTGCAACTCACTTTGCCTAACTTAGCCATCATCAGGGAAATCTTCCAAGCAGGCAGCAACTACACCATAAAATTCTCCCTTGAAGGCATCCAGTGAACTCAGTTTCAGAATTGCCACTCACCATACCTGAAATTTCTATAGTACTTAATGATGTCAAAAGCACGGACTTTGAGGTGAGGCAGATCTGAGCTCAACTACCATAAGCTCTGCCATTTGTTGGTTGTTGACCAGATATTTCAACTCCCAGAAGCTCAGCTTCATCATTTGTAAAATATAAAAGTGGAAGTAGAAAAAATGTCTACTAATGAGGGTGGTCATGAGTATAGAATGAGACAGCCAACAGTGTAAAAGGCCAGATGGGGCCTGGCGCATATAGACATTAAGCAGCATTAGTGTCCTTTTCCTTCCGTGTTGCTTATTTGATCTTCATACCAAAGAACATGCCTAACAGGGCAGGGGCCTTTGACATCAAGTCCAGATATCTTACCCTGGGAGGAACCACCTCTAGTCCTTGGCCACCACCGAGCTGTGCTGTGGCCCCCTTCTGTCACCCTGATAACTTTTAAATTGGTTTTCTGAGGGTCAAGATGATGTGAACGCAGGTCCTAGTGAACACCTGCACAAAGGCCCCACCAGGCAGAGGGACAGGCTTTCCAAGGTCAACTGGAGTTCATGTTGTCCAATCTTATCCATTACTGAATCAGAACCAGACTTGTAAAGTTGGGTGGGACTTTAGAGATGGAAGAGCCTACATTTCTCCTTTTATGGAAGAAAAGGTAGGAGCTCAGATGGGCCCCCAACCAGTGAGCCTTAAGTTGAATGATCTCATGAACAGAGTCTAATGGTCCTTCTATTTTATTATACCCCAGTCATTCCAGTGTCAGCCCAGGAATGAAAGAAGGAGAGTAGGTCCAAGGATAGATAAATTATTCTCAGAATAAACCTTTGTCCTTAAAGAGACATGTGGCTTTAGTGGAACCGAAGTGCTTCCTACCTCTGTGATGCTTCAAGCAAGATGAGGTGAATGGCGATTTCAAAATGGTGCTGCAACTACAAAGCAGGGCCGGGCCGTGCACAGCAGAGCTCTTCCATACCTACCCTTGAGGGTGGGAGGCTTGCTCATCTTGGCCCCCAGCACCTAGCAGCTCCCTAAGGAGTTCATGGCAGTTTTAGGGTAAGTAAAAAAGAGGAGGAGCAGTGATTCTTGTTTGGAAATCTCCTCAATTGGCTGACTCCCATTTACATGCTGTTTCTGGCAACAGAGATCAGTCTGGGTCACCTCTTTGTCACTGAGTAAATATGCTGAAAATTATGACTATTTCAGACAAATGTTCAACTGTTCTCCGATTATCTATGACACCACAGGCCAGAGTCACAGCAATCTAACCTGGGAGTGAGCTTATTTTACTTTGTGATTTATGGAATGAGAATTCTGGGGGCTCTGTGGGACTAATTTAATACGAAACATTCAGATGTCTGTCTCATAATGCCATTCATCTTTCCGTAGCCTGCCTGCACCAGGGGGCATGTGGTTCAGAGAGCAGGCTTTCCCATCTCAACCACAAATCATCATACTTGTGAAAGGGGGTGACACGTCTTCCCTTCCCAGCCCAGCCGCCTGCAGCAGAGGCAGCGAGCATTTAAGGGTCCATCTGGGCACTGATGAGAGAAGAATGGTTTACCCTCTATTGGGCTTTAGGAGTGTTTTGAAAGTTACAATTAGCAAAGAAGGAATCATAGTCAACATTACTTTGGTTTGCCAGGTGATAAAGGAAATTTAATCAGTCTACACAGCCTTATCAACAAGTGCAAGACTTATTTTATAAGAAAGTTGTGTACTAGTCTTTGGACTGATGTGATAACATATGTCTTAGCTCAGGCTGCTATAACAGAGTACCATAGTCTTACAGGTAACAGAAATTTATTTCTCACAGGTCTAGAACCTGGCAAACTGAGATCAGGACACCAGCAAGTTTAGGCTATGGTGAGAGCACTCTTCTGGTTGCAGACTGCTGACTTCTCATTGTATTCTCACACGGCAGAGAGTAGAGCAGAGGAAGAAAGCTCTCTTATGACTCTTATAATGGCACTAATTCTACTCATGAGGGTGCAATCCTTATAACATCATCCAATCCTAATTACTTCCCAAAGATCCTATCTCCTGTCATACAGGGGCATAGAAGTTCAACACATTAGGGTTTTTTTTTGGGGGGGGGCAAAAATATTCAGTCCATAACAATGCATGTGAGGAGAAGTTCTATAAAAAGTCAAACTCTGATTCAATCCCTATATTAAAAAGCGGTAACTTTTTTAACCTGTTACCCCAAATCTTACATTCACTCAACAAACATTCATTATTGTATGCTATATAGCAAGGAATAGTCAGGCACTGGGAATACTGGTATAAAGGAGCCTGGTCTTACTTTCTAGGAGTTTACAGTAGGAGAAAGAATATACATTATCCACAATGGTGAGTGCTACAGTTAAGGTAAACAGAGGGGATGGGGGAGAATATGGAAGGAAACTACTAGCAGAGCTGGGTATGGGCACTGGTCAGGGACAGTTTCCCAACAAAGATATAGAAGGAGACTGTGCAAAGATATGGAAGTAAGAGCGAACACACGATTTGGGAGGGGGGAACTGAAGGAACATTTAGAATGAGTGGGGAGAAGATCTCTGTGAAAAAAGGGTTGTGAAAACTAAGACTGCAGGGCTCAGGGGAACACCATATTCCCAAGGATGCTGGGTAGTAAGTGGAGAAGTTTGTTCTTTATTTTGATGGCTATGAAGGGCCACTCAGAGTCTCTAAGCAAGAGAGTGAGTGACATCATATGATTTTTATTTTAGAAAAATTACTTTGACCTGACCAGGTTTGGTGTGGTAGATAGAGCATCAACATGGGATGCTGAGGACCAAGAGGTCGCCGGCTTGAACACAGGATTATAGACATGACCCGGAGGTTGCTGCTTGAATTCAAGGTTGCTGGCTTGACCAAGGGGTCACTGGCTCAGCTGGAGCCCCTTAGTCAAGGCACTTATGAGAAAGTAATCAACAATAAAGTGCCACAACAACAAGTTGATGCTTCTCATTGCTCCCTCTTCCTGTCTGTCTGTCCCATTCTCTCTCAAAAAAAAAAAAATCATTCTGACTACAAAACTGGGGAGGAACAAGGCCGGGGGTATACAATGACTAGGTAGAAAACCAAGTAAGCAGTGGTCTGAAAAGATGAGTCGCTGTAAGTAACTTCCATGTACACTGAAGCAGTTGTTCACCCTGCTGGCCTTGCAGAGTAGAGGGAGAGGGACAGATGGTAACAAAAATTAAAATCCACAGTGGAATTCAGCCTATTAAAGTGACTGCACTACCCGAGGGGCAAGGGAAGTTCTCATAAAAAGGGGTTGACATTCCAAATTGATCTGGAAAAATTACTTGGATGCCAGAGCATCTTGCATTTTGCAGAGAAGTCTCTGCAAGGTCCACACTTTCAGATAGACTTGCTTGCCTTTGGAAGTGTAACATGAGCATCCAACTGGTATCTATCTTGATATTGTAACCAAAGTTGCGATTTCAACCTCTAGTTTGTGTTGCCTATATAGCAAAGATCACCAAGCTTACCCCATCAAGGTCAGTTTAGAAGGTCTACTCAAGGGCAAGCCTCTCAATGGCAGACAAGGAATAGAGACAGCCTGGCTGATCCCACTGCCCATTCCATGTCTCAATGGTGAAGAGAGAAAAAGATCATAACAATGGCAGAACTGCGTGTCCGTACTGAAAACCCCATGGAGCCCCGGATGCCAGCCACATCCACAGCTTCCCAGGGGAAGATCAACCCATACTGTTGCTCACACAGGCAAGCCTTGCTTTGTGTCCTGTGATCCCTCACATCCTAATGCAACAGAATGAGTACAAGGCAGTCATTGGTTGGCCTCTAGCCATTCAATCTCCCATTAGAAGACATAGAGAAGGTAATTCAGATGGCACATTGGCCCCGGAATCAAAAAATATATAAAGAGAACGTGGGACACAGAAGCCAGGAAGCACCAGAAACCATGAGCAGGCAAGTGAGCATTTTAGCTTTGAGCAGAAGAACCCACCAAGAAGCAGAAATTTCACAGCAGAGGCAAGATGAACAGAGCAAACTGGGGGATCAGGAGCAGACACGGCAGACAGCTGGGTGGCTATTTGGACAAACAGCCCATGCATCTTGAATGGGAACCACCACGAAGCCTGTGTGCTGGGCTTTCCTGTACTTTCTTGCATTTTTTGTTAATCCTCCCAACAAGCCCCCACCACCAAAGGTAAATCAAGTATCTCCATAACCTGCCAACCTGAGCAAGCTTCATTTAATATAAAAGGTCTAGCCTGAACAGGTGGTAGTGACGTGGATAGAGCATCAGACTTGGACGCAGAGGATCCAGGTTCGCAGCTCCGAGGTCTCCGGCTTAAGTGCAGACTCATCCAGCTTGAGCAGGGGCTCTCCAGCTTGAGCACGGGGTCACTTGCTTGAGCATGAGATCATAGACATGACCCCATGGCTTGAGCCCAGAGGTCTCTGGTTTGAAGCCCAAGGTTTCTGGCTTGAGCAAGGGGTCACTCACTCTGCTGTAGACCCCCCCCCCACTCCGTCAAGGCACATATGAGAAAGCAATCAATGAACAACTAAGGTGCTGCAACAAAGAACTGATGTTTCTCATCTCTCTCCCTTTCTGTCTGTCCTTCTCTCTGTCTCTGTAAAAAAACAAACAAAAACCAAAACAAAACACACACACATATATATTAAAGTTATAGTATATAATATATATTATATTATATATAATATATATTATTTAATACATGTATTATAGATATAATACATATATCTATAATACATATATTAAAGTTCTAGTCCAGCTTTCACATTAGTTCCTTTAACAGCTTACCACTGCACTTATAAAAGAAAATTTCTAACTCCTTAGCATGACCTAGAAAGCCCTACAGCATCCGGCTCATGGCCACCCCTCCCATCGCACTTCATCCCTGCTACTCCGACATCCGACGGCTCTGCAATGTCCCTGTGACCACACACTCAGTGCACACATCGTTGTGTGCCAGCACCCAGAACAGCGAGCACCTGCCTATGTTTATATATAAATTAGTTCCTGGAAAAACTAATTTTCTTTGATTTTCTGTCTTCAAAGGAGAGTACATATCTGTTTCCTAACCTTTGTGGGGCAAGAGAACTGTCTTGAAAATCAATTTTTCTAAGAATGCTTGTTATGGAACTGGAAATGTGTCCCGTGGAATTTCACATTCTCAGACGAGCCTGCCAGGATGAGGGGGACTCGGGCTTCCACATTAACTAGACTGAGAGCAGACAAGGAACAGAGAGGATTAGCCTCCTTCCAGCCAAAAGCTTCTTCAGTGGAGAAAGGGTCACTTTGGCAAATAGGACCCCTCCCCGCCCTGTCCCTAAGCTCTTTCTCTTTATACATACAAAAATGCACAAGAAAGCTCCAGGAAGCTGGCTATGTCTCCCACCTTCAAAATGACTCTGCTCCTTTACATATGTTCCCTAATCCTCACAATAGTCTCATGACCTTTAAAATAGCCCAATCTCATCAGCACAGAAGGCAGCCCGATTAACATGGGGAGCCTCAGCACCTCAAATTCACCTGCTTTGCCTCCAATGTCTGGGTCCTGGTTATAATCTCTGGGTGGTAGGTCCAGAAACAAGGACATTTCCATTATTTCCCAAGAAAATGGTGATGAGTAAACGTGAGGACATTTAGACGCAAACCCTTAGACACACAGCAAGTGTTTCTTTGCCTTCAGAACCCTCAAACACAAGAATAAAAGCGTCCACAGTGCTCTTGAAACTGTACTTAGCCTTGGGCCATGCCCAGCTGCCTGGCTCAAAACTCCTGGGAGAGTTTCTTCAAGTGTGGTCAGCCCCTACTTTCTATTCCAGAGGCTGTTGAATGCCGGCTCCCCGCCCCACCTCAGAATAAGAAGTTCTGCCTCAGCTTGGGACTTTACACACAGTAAACTTTGAGAAGCATCTCAAGGGCCTGACTGTGGCAGTGCAGTAGATAAAGCGTTGAGCTGAGGTCACTGGTTCAGAACCCTGGGCTTGCCCAGTCAAGGCACATATGAGAAGCAACCACTCTGAGTTGATGCTTCCCGCTCTTCTCCCCGTCCTTCTCTCTCTAAAATCAATAAATGAAAAAAATAATAAATTAAGGAAGCATCCTTGTTGATCCACAAACTCCAGGGAGGGCTGTTTTTAAGGGAAAAGATGGGATTTAAAGGCCCTTAGAAGAGAAAAGCAAGGAAGGCTGAGGGGAGAAGTTGAAAGGGCAAGGAGTGTGAAGACAGGAAGGAAGAGGAGAAAGTGGTAGAAATTGAAAAGTGGTATAATCAGATCGTGCACTTGGTGGGGCGCTGACCCTCGTATTTCTCGGGGTTCCCTCCTCTGCTTCATTCCTCTCCAGCACAGTCTGCAGGCTTATTTAAAGAGGGTGTGCCTTTAGGCAGTTTCCTTTAAAACAGCTGGTGGTTTTAACAAAGTGTAGTCCCAATATGCCAAGGTTGCAGGTTTGATCCCCCATGTCAGGGCACATACACGAATGAACCAGTGGGGGCATGGATAAGTAGAACAACAAATCAATGTTTCTCTCTCTCTCTCTCTTTCTCTCTCTAAAATCAATAAATAAATTAGAAAAAAAGAAAAAGAATTAAAACAGCTGCTGGCGGTGGCACCCGGAGGTTGACCGCCCAGCCGTCTCAGCTGGTCTGACAGAGCTGACATTGTGGGCCATCCTCACATAAGCTAAAACCCCAGGATGAATTCCTAAGTGTGAAATTCCTAGGGACCGATAAGCCCGGACCTAATGGACCCGGCAGTTGACTGAAACTTCTGTCTACCCATAAACCAATGCAGAGATACAGCGGACAATGAGTGATGGCGCATCCAATGCAGAATCGCCATTTGGCTTGCCATGTAAATATAATTTCCTCTCTCCCATCCTTCTCCTTCTGCCAACCCAGTCACACCCTGGGCATAAGCACGTCCTCTGTCCTCATATATTTCTATTTGCACATGTGGTGCAGGGTGATAGCCTATTGAGAGTAGTTTCATACTGCAGACTGGAAGAATGAGAAAATGCTGGGGCCGGCAGCAGGCACCCACCCAACACCTTCTGTTTGCAGTTGGTCCGTTTACTCTCATCAGCCCTTGCCCGATGGTCTTTGTTGATCTTGCTTTGCAGTTGTTTCTGGCTAAGCAGCCCCAAACCGTGCCATTTATGCTGAAGTCTAGTTTACTGTGTGAGGACGAAACTGCTGCTCTTTCTTTCTGTTTACCTAACCTTCCCCTTAGGAGGGGTTGAGTGCTCAGAGGCAGGAGGGCACAGGCGACACTGGACTCATAAAACCCACTGAGAAGTACCACCGGGTCCAAATTCCACTTGACTGAGGACTACTGCACCTGATTTTGTAGTGTCCTAGCACAGCGAATTTCAACCTTTTTTCATCTCATGGAACACAAACTCATTACTAAACATCCTGCGACACACCAAAGAATCTATGTTTTGCCAATCTGCCAAAAAAGAAATAGGTATAATTCTGATCATTCACACTAAGCAGCTATTGTGTTGGCTGTTGTCATTTTATTATTTTTATTTTGACTATCTAAGGGAGAAGAGGTCAGTGCCCCTGACTAAAGAGTTAGGTTCACATGTTTTAAAAATTCTTACAGCACTTCAGTTGAAAATCCTAGAATAATGCAGACCTGAGGGGTTTGATTGCTTTCTTCCAAATGATGCCAGCAAAAACATTGCTGGCTCAGTGAATCACGAATCTCAATGACACATAGCATACCTGGGCTATTATGAAAGGTTAGCTCACGAAGGCTGCGACAGCTTTTGGCCCCAGTTTCTAAGTGATTTTCTTTTGAACGAGAAGAGATTTATTTTTTTCCTTTGGTTGTTTGTTGCTTTGTTCTCAAACCCACAGAAAATATTTAGTTTTTATAAACAACTGATCAAGGGAAAATAAATGAAAACTCTGTGATTGCTCTAAGAAACTACCTCTGCATTGTGAATCATTACTAATGTGTCTGGTTCTATAAGGCTGACATAAGCACCCAGATAAAATGATCCTTAATTTATAAGTGCTGTCAAACTTAAAATGTCTATCAAACTTTCAGGCATATAGCTTTTAGTTAGCTTGCTAAGAAACTTACAACTTTACTCTGACACTTAATCAGGGCATCAAAGCCAGAGGTGTGGCAGAAACATCTAGAAAAGTCCTTCACCTGAGGACAGTCACAAATGCTGATATGCTGTTCATTAACATCTGGATCACCTTAAGGGTGTTTGTGAACCAACAGGAAATAAATTTCTGGAGAAAGTCATGGATTTGAGGATGGTTGCTATAGTATTTAATAATAAATGGTTTCCAGTTGGTAGAAAAATATTGAAATGTGAGTTATACATATGAGGCTGATTCAAATTTGATGAACATGCCCCCAAAGGAAATTACTGGGTTTATTAAAAGCCTAGGAAGGCTGAACAGAATTGTAACAGTCCTATCCTATAGTCCTTGCTGAAGGTGGAGTAACTGCTCCCCCGTCTACCTTCTGGCCAACCAAAGAGGAAGGTCAACGATAAGGAAAGAGCGGGCTGTTCTGAGTCTAACTTACAAGTGGCTGTGAACCGCCAACATACTCTGGGCAAGCCGTCGTCAACAGAGTAAGTTTTGCTGCCACGCTGGTAAAATGTGATGTGTTGATGACTGTTATATTGCATCTAAAATCCCATTTACTAGTAATAGAAAAGTTCAGTTAAGAGTTTTGCCTTATGTCTCCTGGTGCTTGAGAGAGCATTGTGTGATATTACCAATTTTCGCTTTGGGCGGATTCACGTGCAACAGTGAAGGCTTCGCAGAAATTTGCACATTTGATCCAGGGTGAAATTATGCCATTTTCATAGCAAATCAACTTATCTTTGGCTGCAAATCATAGATACTTTGGCACCTACAGAAATGCCTTTGCTTTCCAGGTATTTTGAAGAAAACATGAAATGCTCTGTGTCTATGGGGATTGTGACCCAGGCGTTCTAAGGAGAGGCACAACAGGGTAGGAATCCTGTTAGCCCCATGCTGGAGAGCTGAAGCTCATATAAAATAATATTGAATGTAAACTGTAACCGAAAAAAAAAAAACAATTAAAAAGAAAAAAGTAAGAATCTTGTTGGCCTACTTCCTAACCAGTAACACGTTCCTTAATCTTTCTTGTTTAGCCTTTCTTCTGGAAGGAAGGAAGGAAGGAAGGAAGGAAGGAAGGAAGGAAGGAAGGAAGGAAGGAAGGAAGGAAGGAAGGAAGGAAGGAAGGAAGGAAGGGAGGGAGGGAGGGAGGGAGGGAGGGAGGGAGGGAGGGAGGGAGGAAAGAAAGAAAGAAAAGAAAAAGTAACACGCAATCTTTTTCTTCTACATATCACAAAGCTGTTCCGGAAAGCCTCCACATCGCTAACATCGCACAATATTTAGAGAAAATGTCTGCAAAAGGACAGATTGCTGTGGATGTAACATGGGACATTTCCCCTCAACGTGCTCTGCTTTCAGCGGTGTGGGAGCAGCAGGGAGGTATTCACGCAGCCGCACTGATTTGAGGGCCGGGAGTAAACGTGAGGCCTGGTGCCCTGATTACAAAGAGCCCCTTCAGAGATGTGATCTGCCTCCTTCCTGCATCTCATGAAAGCGCAGGGCTGGGGGGCCAGCCACTGAGCCCCTCTGTGCCCACTGAGCCAGCCTGCCATTTAGACTCAGGTGGAGCTGGCAGTGCCTTTCAGAGGAAAAGAGAGGAAGAGAGCATTTCTCTAATTTTCCACCAACACTAGAAACCAACCTTTGATTTGTCACTGCTCATTTTTGTTTAACGATTCTTTTTTCAGTGTAGGAAGAAATTGATACCTAAGATTGCTAAGAATCTCCCTTAATCTCTTTATAAAAAAGAAAAAAAAATTATTACATGACTTTTTCTTCAAATCGTGCATATTGTCTCTCCCCGAGTTTCTGCGTGGAGGACTCGGTCTGTGACTTTTGGTTACTGAGCTTGAGACAGGAATCCCCAGCTTCACCCTGGGGACCATCTGACCGTGGCCTACATGGCCCTGCACGGTTACCACACGCCAAGCCCAGAGGAAAGTGGAGGAGGAAAAACTGCCTCATGTGGCGTTTGGTGGCCACCAGCCATTTATTTTCATTCAGTAAATGCAAGATTTTAACATGGATGTTTGGAAAATATGGTGGCTGAGCCAGGAAAATGTCAGTCTAGGTCAGATTTAATGTTAGGTGGTCAGAGAGTCTATTTTATTATTTAACTATATACATCTATAATTTGACACCACTAAACTATTTTTCAATAATAACTGGTAGTGTTTTTCCCCCTGGAAGAAAATATACTTAACATAGTTATTTTGTCTAGTTGTGTTGCCTTTCCAAGAATAGATTTGAGGTATCAAACGCTGCTCTCCATAGACTGTGAAGGGTAATAACTTTTTAAAGAGACAGCATAAAATTAAAAAGAATGAGTAACGATCACATCACAGCAAGTACATTAGTGTACATGTATGTAGGCTATACCAGCAAAGTGCAGCACAGAAAATGACAGCGCCACTAGAAATCGCGTCGATGGATCAAACACTGCGGCTTCCTGGGTGGAGACACCACAATGTCTGTGGCTTGAGGGCCGCGCTGCCTTCGGATTCTGGCATAATTCGCTCTGATCTCCGTCAGTTGTTTTAACTCTGTTAAAACAAAAATTATTCGAGTCCATGGAAAATAATTAAAAGTCCTGGATAATGAAACTCTTGAAGTTCCCTCAGACATCCTTGACTCCCACACTGGACTCTCTCATTACACACTTGACTTGCTTATCACATCAGATATGTGTTAACATTCTTTGTGCTTCTATGGAATGGCAGTTGCTAGAGAGGGCTTCCTTCCAGGCTTTTCATAAAGCCTGAAGTGAAAGCTAAGCTAGGAGTAGTCTAAAAATTGAACCCACTGAAAAGACGGTAAATACAGCAGTGAGAACAAAGTTCGGATCTCATCACAAATGGCATAAAGCACCCTTTTAATTTTCTTGGGGATTTTGTGTGAAAGGAACCATTCTAATGGTGTCTGATTTGTCTTGCCAAAACAAATTCAGTTTTCAAAAACCCAATGTGATTCTTTGATGCCTAACGTCCACATACTAAATGTTTTTACATCATTGTACATAAAATAAGTTATTATAAAGTATTTAGTTTTGAAACTCCCTGGCTATCTTATATTCTACTACATATAAGCCAGGAAGGCATGGAAAAATTATGAGTAAAATGATTAGTTAATTAAATATCCCTGAATAAATATATACATGCTAGTAACATTTTTTACTTGTTAATATTTGGAATAATTAGAGTGCTACTTAATAATTATTTCCAACTTAATTATTTCAGGATAAAACCTCAATGAGATGAGACCCATGTAGTAGAATAAGTTTCTAAAGAATGACTAAATTAAAAATCCTCTATCAATCAGACTTTTTAGAACTTATATTGCTTATTCGAAAGAATTCAGAAAACTGCAGAAAACCACTTTTATAAGAAAAGAATCAACATTCACATCATAGCAGTCCATGTGGTTATAAAACTGAAGATGCAAAAATGAGTATTTGTCCTCACGGCCTTCTCACAGGCTCACAGAGCTAATGCAGAAGAAAACATTAACATTTGTTCTTAAGAACAAACTCTTAAGAGTGATCTTTGCATTCCCAATTTTCTCTCTTCCCTTCAGTCTGTATTAGTAATGAGCCCCTCTGTGGGAAAGCAGCCTACATTTCTCACCGTGCTCTGGATACACTTTTAGCTCAGTGGACTGGAGCATACTTAGCTTTATTTATCAGAAAGACCCAGTGAACACAGTGAGGCCAGAAGGGTGGCGTCCAGACAACAGACGGCCATCCCAAGAGTATAAGAGATTAAGCATCAGTGATGAAGGGATTCGGAAAGTACCTCCTACTATTCAATTATGTTGTAATATTTCAAGTGTGTTCATACATTTGAATAGATTGAACACTTTCAGGGAGGGTACTCTGAAAGATATCTTTTATAGGCTTTGGGAACACTGTCAACTAATATATCATTGATGATAAGAACCCACCACTGGTGTGTGCTTCTAAGAAGCCACATAGTCAGGGTCACCAGGAGCTGGGATTCTGAGTGATGGTAAGTGATAGGAACAATACTGTAAAGCCAGTGGCCAGGGCCACCACCACAGCTGCCTGACCAGTGCAGGTTCGCATTTGATTCGGACAGTCAGTAATGAAACAATGGAGCCAAGAACTGGTGAGCCATCAGCTTTAATCCTAGCTTGCACCCGGCAGGCAAGCAAAAACTCACACTGTGCTCCAAAACCCACTCATTCAGTGCTCACAAAGCTACTGACTTATCCGAGTTTCCTAGAATCAAAGGTTTTTAGCTCACCAGCCTTATTCACCTCTGTTCCCCATCTCCTTCTCCAGCACAAACTCTGCTCATACTGGCTTCTCCCTCAGCACTCCGCCATCTTGGCTGCTTCTCCTCTCCTCCACGTGGCCTTTCTCTGCTCTCCTCTCTAATGCTAACCTCAGGGACTGAGAGAGCAAGCTCCCGGCCTGCCCCACTTTACAGCATAGATTCAAAACCTTTAATCCAATCTACAAACAAGGAAGTCTCTGATACAAAATCACTTATCTGAGGCATAATGGGAGGATTCCTCATGAGAGTGCACCACCCCACATCATCCAATCAGTCAAGGGTGTGGGGAAAAGCTTACTCTTAAAACTTGCACGTGGGCAGCGCCATCTTTAACAAAGTGAGCATAATATATTTTATCTGCCCAACAAATACAATACAAAGAAGACAAGATAGGAAGGTGCTAGAGGAATGGTTGTAGTATTCCTCAACACAGTGCTGGGCATCCCAAGAAATTCCTGTTTTCCTACTTTTTAGTCGTAATTACTATGCTTTTGTCCCTTCTGGACTAAGTGTAAAGATATGATCGCAACAGTTTAAAAAGTTTGGGGTTTACGTACCTTATATATAACATAGTGTGGTGACTTTTAAATGAAATAACCTAGCTTTATTATATTAGGAATCCTAGGTAATTACTTCCTAATTTTTAAATTGCTTTGAAAGTGATACCAATGTTCTTCAGAATTTCCTAAAAACTGTGTCTTTGTTGATATATGCCTACCTATCAAAAGGGCTTTAGATTCCTCCAGATAAGTAGTATAAAGGACAATAGTTGGTTTAAAAACAAAATACATGTTATTTTCCACTGCTATTGTTTATCAAAGAAAATGATCAAAGAATAGCGAGTTGATAGAACAAGCACATATTTACTTACTACTAAAAAAAGGAAATCTGCAAACTGAATAGTAAATAAAATGCTACGTTTTAAATAACTTGAAAAGTAGGAAGCCAGTGGACCCCCCCCCACCCCCGCCTTCTCTCCTTAGGGCTCATGCTACGGAAACTTCTTCAAATTAGGCCCTTTAGGATTTCTGCAAATAAGCCCCTTGGATAAGGTGCAAGGCTAATAGAACCTTGAATTCTTTTTTATTTCTTTTGAACTCTGAGTTCTTTAGAGCAAACAGCATCAACAGTGAGGTTCCAGCACATAACTATATAAATGGAACTCCCATGACATGAACTAGAACAGTGTAGAGGAGAAGGAGTTCTTTGAAGAAAAGATTGAATGCTTTAGTTCTTCAGAAACTTGATGGAAAGGAAACTGTCACCATACCTTTTTGGGTTATAAAGCCCTCTCCCGTGGACACGCAGAGGACCATGTCTCGCTCTATGTCATCCCACGATTGAATGGGCTCTCCAACCAGGGTGTACAGTGTTCTGGCTGGGCGGACTGTCTTCAGACGAAAAGAACAGTGATCCAGCAGCTGGGATACAAAAGACACACTCATTGGAAGGTGGACTGTTGCAACATATTTAAATATTAATGAACTGACCCTTTTAAAGGAATTGGTATGCTGATTTAAACATTTGTAAGAAAGACATGAAAAATTCACTCAAGTGCTTGAGCCATGAGGAACACCAGCGCTGGTCAGTGGATTTTTTATTTTAGTTCTCTAAGTTTCCACGCAGAAAAAGATTTCTTGCTGTTTAAGAAATGCATGGCCCTGGCCAACTGGCTCAGCTTTAGAGTGTCAGCCGGTGTGTAGATTTCCCACATTCAATTCCTGGTCAGGGCACACAGGAGAAGTGCCCATCTGCTTCTCCACCCCTCCTGCTCACCCCTCTTTCTTTTTATCTCTCTCTTCCCCTCCTGCAGCCATGGCTCTGTTGGAGTAAGTTGGCCCCAGGCACTGAAAATGGCTCCATGGCCTCGCCTCAAGCATTAAAGTAGCTCAGTTGCTGAGCAGTGGAGCAATGAGCCCAGATGGTCAGAGCATTGTCCCATAGGGGGCTTGCTGGTGGATGCTGGTTGGGGCACATGCAGAAGTCTGTCTCTCTGCTTCCCCACTTCTCACTTCAGAAAAAAAGAAAAAGAAATTCATAAATATGAAAAACTCAGGTTTGAGAATCTAGACTTGACAGAATAGTTTTATTTTTTTATTCCCAACTATCAAGGAATGAGAGAACAAAACACTGCCCTGGTCTCTGGCCTCTGATCTCAGAGAAATCGGCAACTTCCCTCTGAAAGAGTCTCTTCAACTCTAACGTCAAAGTGTTGGTCTAAGACTTCTCTGACTCTGTATTTCTATGATTAGAAAGTCTTTAAAAAATTTGGTAAATTTAAAATACTATCTGGAGGGGACTCATTCAGTTTCTCTCAAGTTTTCCTAAAATATTCATAAAAGCACATGTACAAATACAAAATGTCAATGGCACTAGAATGATTAGTCAACATGCTGCCAGACCCCTAAAGAAAGTTTCATTAAAATGTGAATGACACCCTGGCTGGATAGCTCAGCTGGTTAGAGCATCAACTCGAAGTACAGAGGTTGCTGGTTTGATTCCAGGTCAGGGCACATACAAGAATAGATCAATGTTTCCTTCTCTCTCTCTCTTTCCCTTCCTTTCTCTCTATAATCAATAAAATAAACATAAAAAAATTTTAAAATGTGAATGATTTTAAGACAAATATGAAAGCAAGCAACAATAAAGCAAAAGGATTTACACACCTGCCTGTATGGCTGTCACCTATCACACAGACCAAGCACCTGCTGCCCTAAAAGGCAGGATCCAGATCCACTCAGCCCCAAAGCAGCATCAATCCTTCTTTCTTAGATCTATTTACGGGTCACAATTCACAAGGCAGTCTGGCAGGGGGCTGGATCGGGTACATATGACATCTCCCGTCTGGAAAATGAACCAGTAGTATGAAGCAAGACAAGAGAGTGACGAGACAGTGTGATTCACAGTGTGGTTTTCACCTGCTCTTTTGAGCAAGGAAGGAATGGACTGAATTGAATAATAATAATTGAAATTACCCAAGACTACATTGCCGTTCAGAGAGGGGGAGAGTCAGGGAAGAGCAGTGGGAGCACGGTGTTAAATGCAGCTTCACCCACTTCCTGACAGCTGGACACTCAGCAGCAAGTCGACTAAATACTGAGCATATGAACCAGCCCTCCCACTTAAGACTGAGTGGAAAATCCCAAGGTAAAACTTAGGGGAGCTAAAGAGAACTAATCTATCCTGCCTACTGTCAAGAGATTTCACCCTGTACAAAGAGGTATAAATAGAAAAATAAGCAACAGCAACAATATGAAAATATTCTACAACATAAAAAGGGGTACAATTATACTCAAGGTAAAAATTTGGAGAAAGATTTAAAGTAGGAGTACATTTTAGATAGTATCTGTATTTTGTTCACCCCAAATTCAATAAAATGCAACTTCCATAAACACACACACAGAGATACTAGATGACAACAGCTTAAAGACAAGGAGCATTGCTGAGATGCAGGCAGAGATGATGATGATGAAGATGATAACAACAATGATGATGACATGACAGTAACATAGAGGAGCTAAAATTTATTGGCACACTTCTCTGAGCTAGAAATTTTCAAAGACAAGTTAATTTTATTTTTTGGAAATAATCATTTCCTCCTTTTGTTTATGAGGAAAAAAAAGAGAACAGAGAGGTTAAGTATCATAACCAAGGTCACACAGCTGGTAGAAGAAGGAAGAGATAAAATAAGGAAAGGAAAGGAAAAACTCAATAGTAGAATTAAAATCTATTTTAGAAGCAGGAAAAAACAGACTCAAAATTGTAGAAAATCAAATCAGTATCAGAGAGGACTAGGTAACAAAGCTGAGAAAATCTCATAGGATATAGAGAAAAGGCATAAAATTTACGAGAGAAAGTTAAATGTCTGGAATGTCAAGACATCAGATTTAATTTATTTTGGAGAAGGATCCATAATAAATTAAACTTAAATAATGATAAAAAAGAAACAGAGGAAAACTTTCCTGTCCCAAACAGGCCTATGTCTTCAGATAAAATAGGTTAATCCAGGAGAAGTCAAAGTTAATGAAAAAAATGACTTACATTTAAATATAACTGGATGAAAAGTGTGAATTTCAGACATGGGGGAAAATTCAGGGATGTTTAGAACTGTTTTATGCAACAAAGAATGCCTAAGAAAAGGAAACATTATCTATGAAATTTTTAGAAGAAAATTTTTTTAACATAAGAATTTTGCATCTAGCAAATTATTATTTTTGGTTATAGGGAACAAAGATACCCTCATGTATACAAATCAGAAACATATTACTTATATATGTTTCAGATTATTAAGGATTGAATGAAACTCCTTACTATGAGAAAGTCATACTATAACATGACTAATATTAAGCAGTAAGACTACTAGAATACAATCCAACTGCTACAAAAATGGTCAGAAAAATAAATTAAAAATTTTAGAATAGGTGTTCTTAGAGAAAATAATAATGTAAAACATCATCAAAAAGGAACAGGGCAAGGAAAAAAAAGGCAAATAATTCTAATTTTCCAAGTATTCATGTGGACAAAAGATATTGTTTCTTCTTTTTATGCCTTGTTAAAAATATTTATTTTTATGATTAACCAGTGCAAAAAAATGTAAAATCAGAAAAAGAGAAATAGTTCCTCTAAAGAATAGGCAAATCATCATGATTAATGACTTTAATATGATTTCATTCTTAGACAACTTTTATAAGTCAATTGAGAAATTAATGACAAAAACAAGAATGCTTAATAAAGTGACCAAGTATAAAATAAATTATAGAGCATCAACAGTGTTTTGTTCATCAAATATAGACATTTAGGAAATATAGTGAGAAGAAAGCCATCTCAACAGCAAAACCAAAATTTAAAAATAACAACTATTTTTAAATGTGAGACCCTTATAAAAAAATTTAAATTTTACTGAAGGAGAAAAAAAAAACAGCATGCATATAAAAGAATGACAAATAATCCAATCTGTTGCAAAGACTGAATATTGCGAAAGTCGTCAATTCTTATGAAATTAATAGCCTAATAAAGTAAAATCCTGTAGGATAATTTTAGGGTGATGAAATATAATTCCAAAATTTATCCATAACAATAAACAATCAAAAGTATTCACATAATGTTTGAAAACATAGTGCAACAACTCAAAACTTTTATTAGACATTAAAATATATTATAAAGCTATAATTCTAAAAGCATTAGGTACATTAACTAGCTTAAAACAGAAGTTAGCATAGATACAAATTTAGTATATTATAAAGTTTATACTCAAACTCAGTGAGAAGAAAAAAAGAGGATTAGTCAGTAAATACAACTTAAATGATCATTTTAAGTCAACTACATAAAGCAGAAAAAAACAGCTTCACTCAAATTTTACACTAGAAAACTCAGGTTTAAAAAATTTTAAGAAAAATCAGATGAATTTTTACATGACTTCAGGATTTGAACATTAAAAGCAATCAACAAACATAAAATGTATTAATTTCTGTCCATTAAAAATTCCCATAAACATCATGGAAAATTAGAAATTTGTTACAATAAACCTGATAAAGTTGCCTATAATAGCTTTACCTGATTAAAAGGAAAAATAAACTTTTATCAGTGTGAGAAATATTTCTAATAGAAAAACAGCAAAGGATTTAAATGGGAATCACATCACAGATGACTAATGAATAGTAAAACAACAGCACAAAGCAAAATAAAATTACCTTACAAATTATTATTAACAGAAACAGAAGAGAGACAGAGAGAAGGGCATATCGGGACAGACAGGAAGAGAGAGAGGTGAGAAGCATCAAGTCTTCATTTCAGCACCTTAGTTATTCATTGATTGCTTTCTCATATGTGCCTTGACGGGGGGAGGGGGGTGGGATGGGGACCTCCAGCAGAGAGAGTGACCCGTTGCTCAAGCAGCGACTTTGGGCTCAAGCCAGCTACCATGGGGTCATGTCTATGGTCCCAAACTCGAGCCAACGACCCCCCACTCAAGCTGGTGAGCCCACACTCAAGCCAGCGACGTTGGGGTTTCAAACCTGGGTCCTTTGTGTCCCAGTTCAACACTCTATCCACTGCACCATTGCCTGGTCAGGCACAAATGATAAAAGTCACAGAATTTAAATCATGGATCTAACATTTTCTCTTGTCAAGTCTGAAAATTGATGTTTCTCAATAACTGTGCTTAGCATTGTTAATACCTAGAAAACAATGTGGTGTGAGCTATCAAAATTCTCAGGGATGTTTATATAATTTCACTTAGTAATCCTTCTAAGAATTCATTTAGAAGAAATAATCAGAAATATGTTAAAGATTTACATATAAACGCGTTCATTGGAACATGCTTTAGAAAAATTTAAAAACAACTTAAATGGCAAACAACAGAAAACAGGATGAATAAATAACAATCAACCTATTTGACAGAAGATGATGCCATTGAAAATAATGTTAAGTTATATGGATGAAAAGTCACAATGGCTTTTTAGGTGAATAATGCAGCTTGCAAAATTATATTTACCCTGTGATTTACTATGATCACAATGACAAACAAATCTAACTGTACAGAAACCACAGAAATATATCTATTGAAATGATCATAACATGGTTATTTGTGGGTAATAGAAGTTTTATTTCCTTCTTGGTGCTTTTCCTTTTTGTAATTTTAATACAATCACTAGACACTGTTATAATTAGAAAACAATGTTATTCAAAGAATCAAAAACTTTAGTAACAATAGATTCATATGGTTCCCTTTTGTAATTTTTCATAATAATAGTCACTGTCTTTGATGGCGTGGGATCCCAAACCAAATACTGAGTCTGTCTTAAACAGCAGAAATTAACTTTTCACAGATCTGGCGGCAGGGAAGTCCAAGATCAAGGTGCTGGCTGGCCAATACAGTTTCTAGTGATAGCTTCTTCCTGACTTGCAGACAGCTGCTTTCTTGTGTCCTCACATGGTGGGAGAAGAGAAATATCTCTCTTTTTCTCTTTTGATATGGACGCAAATGCTATCTGAATAGGGCCCCACCATCAAAACATTATTTAACCTTAATTGCCTCCTAAAAGTCTGCTATTAGCCACACTGGGCGTTAGGGCCTCAAGATAAAAATGAGGAGGGCACAGTTCAATCTGTAGAGGTTTTTTTTTTTTTCCTGCTCTATAACAGCCAAAGGCTATGCTGTCTGAGTTTCTATGTGGGCTGGGAGTGGCCCTAGAAATATATATAGATAGGGCTCTGGAAGAAACTTGTGTAGTTTGAAAAGATCCCAAATAAAGATAATTCTTACATTTTTTCCTATTTTACCACTAAAATGACACTATTCTATAGAGATAATGTTTCCCATTTATAATCATAAAAATGAACATTACTTAATGAAAACATACTAAATGAAAAATATGAATTAAATATATCGCTATTTCGCTTGGTTTTCACAAAGATCTATTTACATGAGACAAACTCAGTGAGTTTACAGAATTCTTTTAAAAATAAATTGGATACTAAGGCATTTTCAGTAAAATCAGATTCTAAAATTACTAGTCTGCTTATGACCTCTAAAGACATTCTTAATTCTCAGTGTTTCAAATGAATCTAAATGTACTCAAGCACCTCCTTTCAAGTAGATAATATAAATTCAATGTTGGCAATTTTTGTAATAACGGAAGCTCATAATAAAAAAACAATGTTGTTTGCATCATTTCTCTTTCACAATCTATTTTGTGAGTTTAATTTTGCCAGACCAGGTCTTCTCAGGATGGGTCACATGGGGATTATGTAATTATTGATTATTCCCTGTAGGACTCAGGTACTGGCCTCTACAAATTCAAGGGGCCTGTTTCTCATTCTTTCAGCTTCCGCTCAGACATTCAGCACTGGTCTGTGCTGGGAGAGAACACACTGAGTGTGAGATTGTGGAACAGGAGAGATGTTGCAAGAATGGGAGAAGACAGATGCTTCGAGTCGATAGAAGGAGGGGCCCGGGCCATCATAAATCAGAGAAAGATGTCGGCCCTGAAAGGAGCCACTAATCCGGTGAGGAAGCCACGTTGGTATACTGATGACAGATGAGCCTCCAGCAGTTGGAGATGAGAGTTGCCCTAGCAATGTTCAAAGGGTGGGTAGGAGGATGTGATTAAATCATCCTGAATGATCACAGAAGTGAAAGAAGTGGAGGGAAAGTCTACCTTAGATGGGATTCAGATACTGTCTGGGGGCTTCGTTACAGAAAGTAGAGGGGGGTGCTTTGAAATGTGTTCTGTTCCTCATTCTTCTGGGTAAAGTACCAACCATGGAAAGTTTAAGCTTCTCTGGAATTGGTGACATTAGTCAGACTCCCCCAGTGACATCTAAACCCTACTCTTTCCTGTTGTCTATTTGCATCACATAAAAGTCCACTCTCCAGAAGAACTCTTCACAGCCTGACACTCTGAAATGATACATTACTAACTGATCACAAAGAACCCTTAGGCAGGTCATTAAAAACAAAAATAAAAGGCATGAAACAGAAAGAAAAGAGATAAGAAAGAACTTTTAAAAAAAATAAAGCAAAGGCCTGACCAGGCAGTGGCACAGTGGACAGAGTATCGAACTGGCGCACGGGGGACCCAGGTTCGAAACCCTGAGGTCACCAGCTTGAGTGCAGGTTCATCTGGTTTGAGCAAGGCTCACCAGTTGAGCCCAAGGTCAATGGCTTGAGCAAGGGGCCACTCAGTCTGCTGTAGCCCCCTGGTCAAGGCACATAGGAGAAAGCAGTCAATGAACAACTAAGGTGCTGCAACGAAGAATTGTTACTTCTCATCTCTCTCCCTTCCTGTCTTACTGTCCCTATCTGTCTCTTTCTCTGTCTCTGTCATAAATAAACAAACAAATAAATAAAAAATAAAATAAAGCAAAGGAAGAAATAGCATGCAGAACATTTTCCTGGCATTTCCTACATACCTTTCTACACACACTGAGACCACATTACTCTCCCCAAAACATTGCTGTTGCCATGCCACTATATTATTTAGAGACAGCTAGTAGCTCAAGCGCTTTAGTCTGGGATAGTGTTATAGACTGAACTATTTCCTCCCTTGAACTCATAGGTTGAAGCCCTCACACTCGATGAGACTATATTTGGAGAAAGGACCTTTAAGGAGGTAATTATGGTTAAATGGGGCAATAAGGATGCGGCCCCAATCAGATAGGACTGTGGTCTCATAAGAGGAAGAAGAGATGCCGGAGCATCTACTCTCTCCTTCTCCATGTGTGCACAGAGGAAGGGCTATGGGAAGACACACAGGAGGGAGAGGGAAGCTGTCTGAAAACCAGAAAGAGAGCCCTTATCAGGATTCAACCCTGACGGCGCCTTGGTCTTAGGCTCCTTCAGCCAACAGAACCATGAGAAATAATTTTCTGTTGATGCCACCCTGTCGGTGGTATTTTGTTGTGGCAGCGCAAATAGACTAATACAGACTAAAACAGATCGTATGTGGGATCACTGTATGCTTTTAAACAATCCGAACAATTGTATGTATCTGTCCCTACTTGTCAGTTCAAGCACCATCTACCTCATATGGTTTATGAATTCGAACACCCATATCTTTGTGTGTGGCACCCCTGATCCTTGTTAATGTCTTTCTGCCTAACATAGTGAAAATGACCTGTTTCTCAAAGTTCCATCAGCAGTCCTGATGGACTTCTCTGTGGAGTCTTTCTCTTTCACCCCAGGTGGGTGTGTTCCCTTCTCTGAATGAATGAACTTCTGCCAGCACTATGAATTTGACCATGTCACATGCTGTTAGTATTTCTCCAAGAAGAATGTTAGCTCACTCAGCATATATATATATTTTACAAAGACAATCTGTGTTCATCAGAACAAAATTATAGAACACACAAGGAAGAAACACTGCCTTTATTAGGTCACCAATAATAAGACCATTCAGGAAATATTTCCAAAAATAAAATCCTCCAGTCTTTTTGTTCTTAAATGCATACATGGATGTATATAGGCATCAATGCTACGTGGCTTTCTTTTTTTTTTTTTTTTTGCTTCTTTCACATATTATATCTTAAACATTTTTATCGTCATTATTCTTTCTCAAGTTGATTTTAAGGTATAATATTTCATCCTATGTACTATACTCATTTAACCAACTTCCAATTTATGTGTGTTGAAATTATTTCTCACCTATCTGTATTATAAATAATTCTGTGATATTCTTACTTAATGATCCCTGTATAAATTTGATAAAATACCCTTGGGATAAAGTTCAGAAGTGCATTTTCTTATAATATGAATACCCACATTGTTCTCCATAAAGTTGTGCTTGCATCAGCATGAGAGTGCCTCTTTCCCTACACACGCAAGTAAACCTTGACACGTTTTCAATGCTGTGCCAATTTGAAATATTAATTTCAGGAGAGCACAGACCATGTGTTATTTTACTCCTCTTACTGCTACCACTGCTATTGATATTGACCTGTGAATTATACTGCATTATAAAGTTTTCAAAAGCTTTTCACATACATAAATTAGAAAAATACCTTACAGCATTTAGCACAGTGCCCTTCATGTACAAAGCTTGTAAAAAATTGAATGATCATGTGCCTAACCAGAGGTGGCACAGTGGATAAAATGTTGACCTGGAATGCTGAGGTCACCAGATCAAAACTCTGGGCTTACTTGGTCAAGACACAAACAATAAGCAGCTACTACAAGTTGATGCTTCCCCCTCCCCATTTCTCTTTTTCTCTCTGCCCTTTCAATAAAAAATTCAATAAATAAAGTCTTTTAAAAGTTACATAATCATAGACTAAAATTTATAAAGTGACTTTTATGTTACATAAGAGTCACATAAGTCAAAAGTCATTCCAACATCTCATATATATATATATATATATATATATATATAATTTTTACAAAAGAGTTTTTGCTATCTTGAGTCTGATAGGCATCTTTAATCTTATATTTCCTGGTCTGCCTTTTAGCTATTTATTAATTACTTTATATTCCCTCACTAATGTATCAGTTCCAGTTGCAATGGATAAGTGTATTTTAAGACATAGCATCTACAACACAAACAGATTTTCAACAAAACCAATAAGAAATATTTCATCTTTGTTTAGAATCTATTTTAGAACATTCTCTCCTGAGGAAAACTTAACTTTTCTTTATAAAAACCATTTTTATTTTTTTTTCTATGTATATGAAGTGTTTTTACTTGTTTTCTTAATTTTGAGTGCATTTTCTATCTTTTTATCTTCTTTCTTAAGTAGAGCAAATTGGTTGTCAACTTCTGAGATGTGATTGCTTTCACAGCTCTCATTCAAAGTCCCCATCAAAGATGAGTAGCCTCTGTCACACTCTGAAACTAGACCAATCACAGGGGCAGAACTCCTCTACTGCCCTAATCAACCTGTAGGAACTCCTCCAGGCCGGTCCATTGCACCATCTTGTTTTCCCTCCATCCCCCATCAACATCTCATCTAATGTGAGGGGACAGACTTCCTCTTGTCCCCTCACAATTTATAAAAACATTTTACAACATTAAAAAATCCAGACAACTCTTTAAGATATCCCTGAAATAAGGAAGACTTTCTAAAAGTCTACCAAAATTTGCTTACTAGTCTTTGCAAGACTAAAAGAAAATGTCAACCTTTAGAATTATGCCCTTGATATTGCAAACAATAAATAAACTGCTACTCATCTTAGTGGAGGTTTTTTTTGTGTGTATTTTTCCGAAGCTAGAAACGGGGAGGCAGTCAGACAGACTCCCGCATGCGCCCAACCGGGATCCACCTAGCGTGCCCACCACTCTCTCAAAGCCCTGCCCATCTGGGGCATCGCTCTGCTGCAATCTGAGCCCTTCCAGAGCCTGAGGCCATGGAGCTGTCCTCAGCACCAAGGGCCAACTTTGCTCCAATGGAGCCTTGGTTGTGGGAGGGAAAGAGAGAGACGGAAAGGAAGGAGAGGGGGAAGGGTAGAGAAGCAGATGGGCATTTCTCCTGTGTGCCCTGGCCATGAATCAAACCTGGGACTTCCACACGCCAGGCTGACGCTCCACCGCTGAGCCAACTGGCCAGGGCCTTAGTGGAGATTTTAATTGTGGTAAGTGAAAGGTGTTCTACCCAGGACTCTGGGTAGTAAGACTATGATAGGATTTCTCTAATGAATATCATTGTTGTTCCTCAGAGAACATATCTAATAAATAATACCTGACAGGGGGAAGACAGTCATTCTTTTGTGAACTGGATTTAGAACAAGACAGGAAAACTATTTTAAATTATTCCCAATCTTAGGTTTTACTCTGGCTGCAGGGGGTTTAATTGTTATTGTCTCTGTTGGCCAAGTGTCATATTCTAATTCACACATATGTCAGACAGCATTGGACCCTACATTTTCACTCATCTAACCTCATTTAGTCATCATATCAATCCTGAGGATAAAGTATTATTCTCACTCTACTGCTGAGAAAAAGAGGTTTATAGAGGTAAAGTAACTTGACCTAATAATGTAAAAATGTCAGAACAGGGATTTGAACCCAGGCCTGTGATACCCTCTTCTTCCACACCAGGTTTACCTCTGAAATAGTTTTGCCCCAGGCATAAGTGCCATCCTCAGGTCTGCATCCATTTGGATAGATCCAGACTCGTTTTGCACTGGGTTGCTGATATAGGCTGCTCTGCTTGAGTGCTGAATGTTTAGTCACAACTAGAGAATTTCTCTTGGGTTGCTGTTCTTGGACTTCGGAAAGGTGTGCCTGTTGAGAAAAGCCCAGAGAATGCTGCATATAGAAAATGCTCTGTTTAGTGTGTGTGAAGAATGTGATGAAAGACAGAAATCTTATAATTATAAATTACATTTTTAAAACTGTTAGAAAGTGCATCACCCCCTCCTGTCACTGGCTCCTCTATAAATTTCCCTTGAGTCACGGAAGGCAATAATAATCATTGCAGTGATAATAAGGCACTTGTTTTGGCGAAGTACTTAACTTCTGTCAATAATTTGAAGGAATGAATAGAGGTGCATTTTTGGACTTCTGTGTGGTATTTCTTCTACTGAGAAATTTCTCTGCATCTAACAAATGACTTTTTGATTAGAATTACAACCTCATTTCCTTTTACCAAGCAACCTTTCAGGGCATGTGCTGGACTGTTGGTTAAGTGCCTACTCTGTCTTTAAAAATACAGTATCCCCCATCCATATACTTTGCCAGGTCCCTGCCAGGCAGCTTATATCCTGCTTTAAGCATGTCCTAGTTCAATGCTTTGCATTCATTCCCTGCTCAGTGATTTATCTTTCTTAACTTGGCAAGAACTCATATTTCTAGCAATGTCAATTTCTTTTTTCAGTAACCTTGACTCGGGCACACACCTAAGGTTTAGATTGAACACATTTCATGATTTTAAAAATCCCATTCAATAAGAACATGTCATTTTAATGAAAACGTCACACAGCAAAAAGTTTTCCCAAGTCTCTATTCCCAGTTCTCTCTCCACAGCTGACCTTTCTCTTCTCGCCTTTTTTATGTCCGGCCATCCTGACTGATTAAGCAATTGGATTGAAACAGCTTTTTGAATTCCTCACTTCTGAATGTCTTCATTGCAATTAGTATTTTGCTCCTTGCTCTTTTTACATATTGAGGCATACCCTTAGGAGTGATGAGCAATGAAGCCATAAGGCTCAACTTGTCTCTACTCATTATAATCACCTTTGTACGTATCCACTGGGCCTTTTATTCTTCTTGGCTAAGGTCATAATTTCTGGTCTCCATTCAAACACAACAGACTTTCATTTGAGCTTGATGTCTTTTAGATAGCTACTCTCCAAATGCCAACTCAAAGCTTGGCATATGCCTATGTGGTCATAACTGACCAGATGCTGAGAACATATTAATAGCATAATTTTAAAACCCAATACTGTGCTGTTGAAAGCTTATAATAGAGGCAGAGTCTTTAATGTCTGGAGTCCTGAAGAACATACCTTTGTATGTCTTATAAGTTCCATGAGTTTAATTTCCTCTTGAGTCTGCTTAGTCCAGCCTCCCTCCACCACCACCGGCTGCACAGAGCTTTTGTTGGGGACCATGGTGGCTGGCTGGCATGATGCTACTCGCCGCCCTGCGGAAAGAAGTCTTTGGAAATGTTGTTCCTGATGATGGGCTTTCAGATTTAAAATAAATTGCTTTGGCTTTCTATGCATAAATCATTCCACTTGGGAGCATAGGCTAAAATACTAAATATATCATAAAATCAAAGATGCCTAAGGTAATACTATCTAACAATGCCTCTTCATATGGGAGCTTGAGGTTTCAAACAGCCAGGATATTCACAATCGCTGTACAGATGGAAAAGAAAGATAGCATGCTGGCTTCCACACTGGCCCCGGCCTCTCATCCATGATATGGTTCAGCGGTAATTTAGTCAAATAGAATCTATGACCTATATAGCCTATCATCTCTTCTAGTCATAGAACATATGTTTCGTTCTCTTCACTAATGATAAGCCTTTCCCCCACAATTAGCTTAGCAGCCTGGGGATTAAGTATTTCTAAAATAATATTAACCCAAGAGACAGGAGGCCTTCTTTTCTATCTAATAATACCCCGCGAGCACGATTAGTTTCTGACACCTCAGCTCTGCCCTTTAGGCTGGTAAGAAGCTGTGGTAGGAGAAAATATTTATTGAAATACTTTATTCCAAAGAATCACAGGCATAATTTAATAAGTGTGGTGATTTGAATTTATGCATTCTTTCAACTAGACCACTTATGAAGCCTCATTATTAAAGAGGCTTAAAAAGTCATACTAAGGAATATTTGTGTGTGTGTGTGTGTGGTGAAGAGATACTCAGCACTGAGTCTCCTATTGATCTCTAAAGTTCTTAAGTAAAAACGCTTTTTCTTTTTTTGAAACAATGCTTTTAACTTGTATGTTCCTCCCAGAAACCTACACTGAGCACCGGCTACCGGTCAGGCACTGTGCTGGATGATGCTAATACAAATATGTTCAAGACCAGGTCCTTACCTCAAAGGCTTACACTTTGCTGGGCAAGGCAGATGTCAAGGAAATGATTACAATAATAATTAATTGCAACTGTGCTGCACCAGGGCCGTGCAAGGCCTGTACACATGCAACAGGAAGTGTTGACCTGGTCTGAGGTCCCAGAGAAGGCTTCTTTGAGATAGTAGCACTTAGGTGGACATAACAATAAAAATACTAAAGTGAAGTTGAATCTTAATTGTGTTGCAAAGTGACTCTTAATGTGTATATTTTCTGAATATGATGATGAACAAAACTCTTTGAAAATAATTCGGGACTTGCAGAGGATAAAGCATTAGTGCTCTTGTAGCTCAAGTTTGTGGAAGTAGATCCAGTAATAAAAATAAGTGGCAGCAATAACTTTTCATAGAAACCAAAACTCTATGTACCTAATAAGCATTCATATGCAATTTATGGATGTGGACAAAATAAAATTGACTCAATCAGTCAATGAGTTACAGTGACAATGCCATTACGTGGCATGCTTTGGAGAAGACACAGAGGTATCAGAAAAATATGTAATGGAAATGTATGCACTAAACAAAGTTATTAGCCAACTCTATTCTTAATGTGCAGACAACATTATGACACAAACTCTTATGAATAATATCTCAATAAATATTTTATTTATAATGCATTTGAGCCTACTATTTTGCTCAATTAATGAGAGTTCAGCAATAACTTATCACTTACACTGTTAAGAGTCAGGATTTGAATACAAGGAAGAGCAAAAACCATTATGCATTATTTATTTACTTTTTGTCAACTTCCTTCTAAAGGTCTTAAGAAAATGAATACACTTACACTATAATTTTCATAAAGAGACATAATGTCATCACAAAAGGTTTGGGTTTGGAGAATGGTTTTCATAACACTATTATTTATGTCGGTAAGAATATTGAAACTGAGCAAAAATGTACTGAGTAAATTATTTTTATTTTCTTATTACATTTTCTATATCTCCTATTTTATTTCACATGAGATCTGGGGAAAGTAACAATAATTGTCAACTCTTAATGAACACGAGTGCTTTGCTGTTTTTTCAGGCTATAAATCTCAGACTTAAATACCTGGCCAGCTCTCTAGCCCCACACCTGCCCCTTATTGGGAGCTCCTCTCTGGCTCAGCATCATCTATGCCTGGGAGGGTCAGTCTACCTTATTTGGGGTTTCATTTAGCAGCTAAATAAAATGCTCTAGCATTGCCTTTATACATAACAAAGGTGATACTTTGTCCTGATGTGCCATTCTTTATTTTTATTTATCGGTGTTTAAGACTCCAAGTGGGCACATGGGTTGCCTTCTCAGGAACCCCTATTTAAATATTTATTGTGTATTTATTACATGATAAGCATGGTATAAATAGTTGGCATTTGTTTCTTAACCATAAAAGCCCTAAACTAGTATTATGATTACTATTATCTATAGCTATGCTTACAAATGAAGTCTAAAATCAGCTTAGCACAGTACTTTGTACATGGTATACGCTCAATAAACATTTGTTGCTTTTACCAATGGCCATAATAATAGGTAAGAATCAATTCAGCCCCTCTTCATACCTTCCATACCTCCTCTTTCTTCCAATCCTCTAGAAGCTCACAAGCTGACAGGGACTGCAGTTAGCTGGGCTTAGACTTATTCCTATTTACCCTCATAATCTCCAAAACTAGAAAAGCCCTTCCTCAAAATAGATATTTTATAAGAATGCATGGAAGTTACATTTAATAGCAGGAAACATAACAGTTTGTCAGTAGACACAAGATTTATCTTAGCACTATATTCTAAACGAAACTACATCAGTGCATTTCCCCATAATGGACACCATCTGACCAAATAGACTCTTCAATAGTGATATTATAGATGATGCCACCTGAACTTTAAATGACTTTTTAATACTTAATTATAATAAAAGCTGAAGCCTTGATAGGAAGTCAGAACTCAGTCTAGGGAGCTCTGCCAGGTGCTATTTTTAGTATGTTGCTTTGTATTGATTCAACTTGATACAGGAACAGAGCTAAGAAAACTCACTGAAGTAAAGAATTGAAATTTTATTCATTCTTTAATCCAATCTTTCTAAAACTATTCAGAGAACAAATAAGAAAGGTATACAATTTAGCTCTGCCTGGCTGGCTCAGGTAGTTAGAGAGTCATCCTGATGTGCAGAGGTTGACAGTTCGATCCCCAGTCAGGGCACATACTGGAACAGATCTTTGTGGAGAAGTTCAGAGTGTGATGAACCTCATTATCCCTGACTTGGAGTGTTAGGAAAAGTATTTAGAAAGAAATAACAAGTAATCTGAAAGGCATAGAATTACTAAAAGCTATCCAAAAGGACAGGGCAGGGTGGGGGGAAGATAAGCATAGAGTTAAAAAAAAAAGTCATGGTATGTCTGTGGGGCTGAAAAATAAAGCCCAAATGGCTGAAGTGAGGTTGGCAAGGGTAGAGAGAAGCTTACAGAGAACCAGACCACGAAGGACCACATTAAGGAGTTTCAACTTTTTCCTAACGATAATGGGGAGCTTTGAAATTGGGAGTTTATGCCTGGCATACGACCTGACACTTTTGTGTGTGTGCATGGTCACTCCAGCTCCAGAATGTCACCATTATGTGTAGAATGGAAACTACTGCCAGGAATGGAGGCCAGGAGAGCAGTCAGAAAGCTGTTCTAGTAATCCAAAGAATAGGTCACAATAGCTTTAACTTGGGTAACGATAGTGGGAATTGAGACTATGAGAATTCACTTGCAATAAACTTAATGGGTTCAAATCAACACAATTTACTGATATTTGCTTGGAGAGAGATGCCTGGGATGGCCACCGAGTTTCTGAGACAGACCCCTTGGGTGGGTGGTGGTAGTACCCACTGTTGGAAGACATGATGGAGGCACTGGTGTGATATGAAAACTTTAGTTTTGGACATACCCCTGGGACATTCAGGTGAAAATGTGTAGCAACAGTAATAAATATTTTCACTTAGACCCAACAATTCTTTTGGTAAGAACTGAATAATAGTCATTTAACTCTGAGGTCTGTTTAGTGCACTTAGGATGAGTTGTGTTGTTTATTGAAATAAGATTTACATGCTTTTACATGAGGCACATACTCAGGAGCTGAAATCCTGCTATGGTGATTAGAGCCTGAAATGCATTCTTTCCCAGCCTAAAGCCCATAATGCACTGTTTCTCCACAAAGAACCATTTGGTATCTGAAGTACTGGGTCAGGAACTTAAGATTCTGTGACAAAAAACAAACAAACAAATATATATATATATATATGGAAGATCAATTGGCAATTGGTCAGTTTGTCTATGAATAGCGCCTTTTATGCTGCATGACAAGATGAAGCACATCTGAGATACTGACAATGATCTTTGAAGAAATGACTACATCCTCCCTCAGTTTATTTTAAAAACTTCTTCTATAGCAATACTCAAAGAATAACAGCAAGTTTTGTTTAAGGATTAATTCCCAAGCCCATAAAATGTCAGTTCAGGAATTGTTTTGAACCAAAAGACTGTTTATACGATCTAGAAAACTTCTTAATTTTTTAAAATGTGTATATAAATCAGGTGATATTCATTCTAATATAACACTTACAGATATAAAATCAGTATTGAAAAGATATATTATTAGGTTTTAGACTTGTTCAAGTGAGTTTTATAACACTGGAACACGTGTATACATATGACTCAGTTAAACATTTGGTATCTAATGGTAAAAATAACTATTTAGAATTAAACATGGTGATACTTGATTTAATTCATACTGACCTCTTAACTGTCTCATTTTGTGTTTCATGGTGTCTAAATCAGCCAAAATTTTGTCCTTTTTTAGCCAGTTCTGTTTTCCTAATTTTTCTGCTTTCTGCAAAGCTAGAGTAATAAAAATACATATTTTATTTTGCATTCTTTTATTAACTGTAATTTATCATGCAAGCCAGTAACTTATAGGGAACTTTCCGCTCTAAGAAATAGATTCAATTAGAAACAAGTAATTAAAAGGTAAGGGTCATTTAAAGAAACCTCATTTGAAAGATGACGGGGCTTAAGGCATTACTTTATGGAATGCAGGGGGAGAAAAGAACAGTGCTGTTTTATTATATAGATTCACCATATGCAATGGCCATATTTCATTTTCTACTTCCACAAACTATTTGGAGGTGATGAAAACCTGGCTTGGAACCACTCATTTTTTAAACATCCACCTACTGCCTAAAGGGTGCAATTCTTAAAAATGAAAATGTGTAGACAGGTCATCTTCAGTGTGAATTAAACTCATTTGTTATTTTCTAATGTATACTATTATTCTCTGTTTTTATAGACTAAGAATCTCTTTATCAACTAAATTAGACATTTTCCCACATAGAATAATGCATTCCAGTAAGAAAGAAACAGGTGATTGTGCAAATAGAGGAGGTTGGCTAACCTGTGCACATGTTAATTGATGGACCACCTATTCTTTGCATAAATGTGATGTTATGTTGAACTTATACACATTTAATTCTTTTTCTGATAAATGTATTTCTCTCTCCCTTCTTACACTTGTTTGAAAAAAAAAGCCAAAACAAAAATCTTACCATTTGGAGATAAAAATGGTTCTCCACAAGATACCCAGATGGCAATAGGACTTCTGTGGACAAGGGTGAACAGAGACTCATCTATATCATCCAAACTCTCAGATGTCACAGGCTTTGAAAATAATTTCTTTTTCATGTTCAGTCCTGGGCTTTCTGGGAAACAAATGACACAGTTAGCATCCTTCAATTAATAATGACTACATTTGCTTACTGAATTAATTTGTTCACTCAAAATATTTCACTTTTCATTAATGACTTGATTTAAACAGGCAATATTCAAACTGATGCCAATGCATAAATTTGATCAGAATTTCAGAGCAGTCAAAGAATTCAAACTAGTCTGATTATAAATACACATCATTTTGAGTCCTTTCTTACACTTCATCTGGTTCTGAAAGAAATTTGAGGTGGTTCACCAAACTATCTACTCTGAAAAATGGATCTTATAAAGAGATTGAAAACCCTAGGAAGAGGAAAGGAATATAGCAATAGACTAAAGCCAGAAATGGTGTGCTCCAGTGTCTTCATCTCATAAATGAATACAGTGTCCATCGCATGCTGCTATTGGGAAAATTAAAAGAAAAAAAAAAGGAAAGGACTTAGAATAAACAGTGTGCAGTCCATTGAATTGGGTAAGCATCCAAAAAATGTTAGATAATATTGTGATTATTAAATGAACACAAATATCACACTGTTTTATATGCTAGAGATAAAACACAATTTGGGTTCTGAGCATCCTAGCAGCCAAAGCAAAGAGGAAAACTCAATTTCAAGATTCACATGACCACATAGATGGATAAATGCTTCAGAAGAAACACCTCCTCTGGTCCTGAGATCTGAGAGAAGCAATTCCAGGGTCTTTATAAAGAAGTCATTTGTGATATAGCAAACAGTATCCTAGAATAGAAATGAACATAGACTGAGAATCTGATGCATGCTGGGCATTTTACTAAGACATATAAATATATTATTTCATGTAATTTTCAAAATGACCTCTGAGGTAGGTTTGTGCTTATTATACAGAAAAGGGACTGAGTTTTAGGCACATAACTAGGTAGGGGCAGAGGCAGGTTTAGAATCCAGGCCGTCAGCCTCCAGGGCCCATGCCTTTGACCACTGTTTCCACTGTAAGCATGATGCCAAGTTTCTGACGGATGCCTATTTCTTTAAAGTTCTTCAGTGCAAACTGATGGCGTAACACCAAACCACAATTTAGTATGTGGGGTAGCTGCCAATGGATCTGCCGGGTTCAAGGATAAGCTTTAGAATATAGAGGGGAAGGGATGGCATCCCCTTTTGGTTGTCCTGCAAGAAAACCAGGTTTTACATAAAAATTTGAAAAAAAAAAAGAGCGTTTGAGAATGTAATCTTCCAGAACCTGCAAATCAAATGTTCTGTATGCCAAATGCAGACAGAATGATAGACCTTAGTGATCAGCTAGGCATTCAATGTTTACATAATTATTTTTAAAACCTCACCAGAAATCAAAACAACATCATCATGAAATAATAGAAAATACGTAGCATATTGGCCTCTACCCTCTGGTCTTGGCACAGAGCTCATAAAATTCTTCTGATTTCCTAAGTGGCAAGAGAGCATTAGGACTATCTTTTGTTCTAATATGTGGTCTTTGACCCTGGTTCCTGACACAGAGCTCCTCAGTCCTTTGGTATTTCCTGTGTGATAGCAGGGTCTTCCTTTCATCCTGCAATGACTCTTGGTAGGCCCCAGGTGGGGCTGGTCACCAGAAAGACCAAGCCATGAATACAAGCTTGAAATTTTCACCCCCCTCCATTCTCCAGAGATGGGAGAGGGTCTGGAGATGGAGTTACTGATTGATTATGACTACATCATGACGTCTGCATAAAAATCCCAAAAGTACAAGGTTCAGAGAGCTCATGGGCTGGTGAACATGAGAAGGTCCCAGGATGGTGGAGGGCTTGGGAAAGGAGGGACACTACACGCCTTTCCCACACATGTGACACCATGCACGTCTTCTGTGTGACTGTCCATCTGTATTCTTCATTGTATGCTAGTACCAATGGTAATATGGTTAGTGATAAAAAATACCAATGGTTAGTGGTAATACACCAGTAACCACTAAGTAAAATGTCTTCCTGATTTCTGTGAGTTGCTTTACAAAATTAATTGAACCCAAGGAGGGAATTGTGGGTATTTCCAATTTGCAGACAACTGGTCAGAAGCACAGGTAACAACCTGGACTTGTGATTGGCATCTGCAGAGGAGGGGCGGGGAGCAGTCTTATATAACTGAGCCCTTAACCCATGAGATTTGACTCTGTCTCTAGGTAAATAGTGTCAGAATTTAGTTAAACTGTAGAATACGTAGTTTGTGTCACAAAATTGCTTGGTGAGGGAAAAACAAAACAAATCATCATCTGCTGTCAGAAGTGTTCTGAGCGTGATAATAGTGTGGGAATAAAGGCAGAACACGAAGGAGGAAGACTGGGTTTTTCCTACGTAATCTTACATGTAATAATGATAATAAATATTCATTGACCCGTAAACATCAGCCAGGCACTCTTCTCTGTAAATATGACTATTTATAAGGACCAAATGAATATAAATTTACATAAATATTCATTTGGTCCTCATAAAAATTCCAGGAAATAAGTGATTATTAGTGTCCTAATTTTACAAATGAGAAAATTGAGGTACAGAGAGGTTAAGCAACTTGCCCAAGATCACTCTGCTGGCAAGTGATATGAACCCTGGTATTCTGGCTCCAAACCCAACTTATTAACCCCTGAACCATAGCAGAAACCTGGGCTAACCCTATTGAATCTTTTTTCATTCAGCAAACTTGGGGAAATGAGGGGGGAGGGGAGGGGCACAAAGAAAACCAGATAGAAGGTGACAGAGGAGAATTTGACTTTGGGTGATGGGTATGCAACATAATTGAATGACAAGATAACCCGGAGATGTTTTCTTTGAACATATGTACCCTGATTTATTAATGTCACCTCATTAAAATTAATAAAACAAAAAACAAAAAATTTGGGGACATGGTCCTGACCTCAAGGTGTACATAGTCTAATGTACATAGTCTCAAGTTGTACAGAGTCTAATGTGTTTACAAAGATCTAAACAGATAATTATAATGCGATGTGCTAGGAGTTGCAATAGTGGCACATTTGCTGGAGCTTCTGTGTCTATAGGAGCAGTGGAGTTGGGGGGAGGGAGAGGGAGCAAGGGAACTAGAGGAGATTTGAGCTCTTCCCTCTAACAGTAGGGAGAGATTTACATTGATCCAGCCCCACTTTCTTTACTGGTCTCCAGTTAGTTTGGGTTTTGAATTTAAGAACAAAAGCTGCTCAAGGTGCATGAAGTAGCTGAACTGTCCAACCTATTTTATAAATTGCAGGCAATTTAGATATTGCTTTGGTGCTGAAACCAATACTACGGTATTTTAAATTTTTTTCTTACAATTCTGCAAGGTAAAAACAATATGAAAATTTTCATATACAAGTATCTTTCTCTGATTTTTGTCATTCTAGAAGAGGTGACAGAGTAAAAAAAAAAAATCACATTTAAATTTTTTCTTACCAACCACAAGCAAAATAAGCTAAATCTTGTAGAATGTAACCAACCTTTCATACTTTTAAAAGTCGTCTCCTTTGTTCCAACAGGGGCTGCCTCTTTCTTTTGTTCCTCGGAGTCTCTGTGGATAAAAGATTCATCCACAGCCCACAAAACCAGATCACGCAAGGAAAGGATTGCAGTCCCATCTTTGGTATACACTTTGGAGGCTGCTCGGGCCAGACCAAGCTGTTCTGTGCATTCTGTGAGAAGCTACGTGAAACAGATGGGAAGGAACAGAGAGGAGATTGTGAGAGAACTGGGGATTTCATGAAGAGCTTATTATTTTAGAAAGCTGAGAAAATCCTTTCACTCGTGAAAATAGAAAGCTGAATAACTACCAATTTGATCTTTGATTAGAGAGAATTTTTGATTTGATTGTTCTACCTAATCTCACAATGTGAATCTAGTCTGGCTGTGAAAAGTCTGAGCTCCAAAAATTTTAAACAGTGGCTGATGCATGTTAATATATTTTACCAGGAGAGTATTTCCTGAAAACATGTTCAACCTTGAAATCCACTTTCAATTAAGTTGCTTTAGAAGGTAGAAAATAGTTGTAGTCGTCTTGATAAACTGTTTTAAAAGAAGTAAGTAGTTGACTTTCAACCCAAAAGCTGACACATATTAATTAGTACTGCCGTTTTTCAGATGGGAAAGCAGGCTACAAGAATAATTTGCCAAAGATCACAAAAGCCGGCTGTGGACCCCAGGATGAATCTTGTAGTTTGTTTATTTCATTAAAGAACAATATCTTAATATTAAAAATCTACTTATATTTGACCAAAGAGGTGAGCTAGCAGGATGTGTGAAGTCTCCAGTGTAACTCTATATTACCTCCTTAAGTGTATTGGCACGACAATCACCAAACAATAGAAGGACAAAGCCGGGTTTGGGCCTTTGGGGCTCTCTCCCACCCCTGTGACTACAGGGACTAGCCTATAAAACGGGAACCACACGACCCCCCTAGCACAACCCCAGCTTCTCCAACTTGAAAATCAAATAAAACATCCTCTATACATATAAGTGCTCAGATCCCTCAGTGCTAAATGAGGTGGCATCTCCTAAAATATTCAGGTGACATATGACTTGAGGTTGGAATGGGAAGGAAGGCAAAGAAAGCATTCTGTCTATCACAAAAGCAAGGAAAAGATTGGTAAGTTTTGTTTTCCCTTGCTTTTAGGAATTTGCTTTGAAGCCATTCTCAAAACCATTTTCTGTTTTCTCATTGTTCTAAGACCACATCCAAAGAAATACAATAAAAAAGAATATCTTTAAGGAAACAGAGATCTTGATTCTATCAGAGTAAACTGGTAAAACTGGCCTGGGACACTTACCATTCAATCCCACCGCCCTTTTTATTGTCAGAAGAATCACCATCATTACCTCTAAGCGCAAGAAGCATTTAAGTGATAACCACTTACCATGGGGAATGTCTCGGCCACAATTAACTTCCCATTTCGGTATCCATCTCCATTTTTGTATGCAATTATTTTCACTGCTTTCTGGTGTGTCGCTGCCATACCACTATGAGATAGAACTTGTGTGCAGGTCTCCAGCCGTAAAGATAATAGATGTTCTTCGTAATAACTTAGAGTTTTCTCAGCCTCAGAAGAAGATAAATCAGCCTGATTTAAAAAAATAAATCATAGGTCTATTGAAGATTTTTTTTTTTTTAGTGTTGTTATTCTGGTATACTTTAGCCTCTCAGTTTGCTAAGTATATGCATGTGACATCTAAAGTTTGAAATGCTCACTTCAACATGCTCTGGGTATCAGATGCTGTAGTGGGAAGAATACGGGTCAGAACTCAGTGCTCCTCCCAGCCTGTCACTGAGTCTCTGGGTGAGTTGGGGCCTTTGACTGTGTTTCCGGCATTCTCCTTTGACAGGGGAGGGGGAAGGAAGCCAGGGCAGAGGGGACCTGGGGTTGGAGCGCAGGGACACAAGCAGTAGATATGTTCTCTTCATCTTTGGTGTTAGGGTGCCACCCTCTGCTGGTGGCAGAGTTGATGAGCAGAGCGGAAAGAGTATACATGTAGTCTTAACCGCTTGGTAAGGATGGTGAACACACAGCTGCCTTTCCCTTTCCAGCCCCGAGGATGCTGCCCTGAGGAACGAGCTTTGCCTGAGCTGCCGTGACATTGGGCGTTCCTTCCAACCAGCTCGCCACCACCTGCTAAACACTCCCTATCCCATTATTGCTAAAGCAAGGCAGATGCCTCTGACTTGCCCAGAGGACTAGCTTCCTTTCTCCCTCAGTTACTGTCTCAGCTGATGTATACTATAACTGTTACTACCCCCCTCTCCTCTCCCCTGCAATGTGCACCAGTTTAGGGGAGAAGAGAGAGCGATCTGGGAAGGGGTGGGGGGGCCCTGATGAGCACGGAGGGCTGGAGGCTGCTCAACCCCTTGGGGTCACTCCTTTTTATACAGGTATGTAAGTTCCCCTTAGTTCCCACTTCTAAACTTTAAAAAAGAAGGAATTTTTTTAATGGTGTCAGTTTAATTTAAGATTACAGAAAAGCGACTGAGATTTTTTTTCTCCATAAACTATAAACAATATTAGATATGGATGAGTGGATTTGGGCACCCCAACCTGAAGAGTCATTGACAACAACATGTCAAATTCTCCCTGAAATGCTCCATATTAGTAAAAAAGGAGTTTACCCTGTGGATATAAGCAAAAAAACAAAACAAAACAAAAAAAGACATGCCCTACTAAGTAAAGATTTGAAGTTACACTTCCTCGTCTAAAAGCAACGCAGAGAGCCGTGGAAGGTGTCAGGGGATGATTAAAGCCGCAGAAGTGCCCAATTAACTTCAAAGAGTGTATCGAACTATTAATAGACAATGTATTTTAAATTACAGTGGGAAAAAGGAAATCAATGCAGGTGAAATGGTAAAGGTGCATCGGAGGAAGATGAATGGGATGAGTGGAGATGAACTTGAATGCAAGGCAGATAATGAATGCATCGAACTTTACAAAGTGATGCCACATACGTATTAGCAGAGCTCAGCTCATTACACACCTCGGCCACGTTGAGGACCTTGAATGGCCCTCGTGAAAAGGGCTTCCGGGTCTGGGAGGCTGAGGCACAGAGGAACGGCTGCCCTGGAAGCAGCTGCGTCAGTCCCCTCTCTGTGAGCATGGATTGTCCGCATGCCACGCACAGCATCTTTCTCTTCTTGCCAGCGGGCGAGAGATAACAGTATCCCTACAAAGAGGGGCAGAGATGCTTTTACATAGGTACATCTTGGTTATAAGAGCATGCTTGTAGAACAATTTACAATACAAATAAAGTATCTTTATAATCCCAAATGCTAAATTTGACATCTCAACATGAATGCATTATTTTGTTCCCTAATGATTATATACATACATACATATATATATATATATATATATATATATATATATATATATATATGAACTCTCTGGAGCCCAGAAAGAAAAGTAGCCATCCAAGTGTACAAGGATCATGTGAAAAAAGATACAGGAACCAACATGAAGGGTCTCCAAAGGCTGAAAATGGGACACTTTGGAAGCAATAAAAAGAATGATAACCAAAACACTCAGAATATGTTAGAATATGTAAAATTCCCATGTGTTTATAATGATGCTAAACATGTAAGTAAAAACAATAAAAAATTCTAATAAACAAAACCACTATTTATGGGAGTCCATTGGAAGTAAACAAGCACCAATTTTTAACTGAAATTTGGCCATTAGAAAATGTGGCAACCTGTTTGCAAAGGTGGCCACAATAAAACTATCCCATCCTTGTTTTTATGCCCATTTGGCATGTGACTTTGCTGCTCCTCCAATCCAGTCCTTGAATCTGGGCAAAGCCATGTGACTTGCTTGGGCCACTGTAGCATTAGCACGTGTGATGTAAGCAGATGCAGAAGGAGTGCTTGCCAATCAAAGCTTGGTATTTTTTGGCTGCAATTGGAACCCTGAGACCACACGTGAACACACTTGAGCTAGTGTGCCCGAGAAGGCTTCAGGAGAACCAGGCCGCAAGCTAGCAGCCTGCCAAGCACCAGACATGCGTGGAAGGATATCTTTGACCATCCAGTCCCCTCAGAACTCCCAGACTACTGAAATACCATCAGATGATGACTGCTGCAAAAATAACCAGCAGAACTGCCCAGTTAAGTCCTGCCCCAAATTTCTGACCCACAGAGCAAATAATGGTTGCTGGTTTAAGCCATGAAGTTTTTAAGTGATTTGTTATAGCACAATCGATAAATGAGACAGAAGAAATTAAGCACTTATCCTACCATTCTTACAAATCATATTTCTGGGTACTTACATACATGATTGAAAAGGTAAGGTTCCTTACGTTAAAAGATCAGCTATTAAATGTGGGGAAAACTATAGCATTCAACAAAACTGACCCTTTTGAAACTCCTAATGAAATAATATGTTTAGGCAAAAATCACCAAAGGATGACAGACATTAGAAAAAAATCACAGGGAAATTTTTAAATTTTTATTTATTTATTTTTTATTTTTTAAGAGAGAGAAATAGAGAAAGAAACATTAATCTGTAGTTCCACTTAGTTATGCGGCCACTGGTTGATTCTTGCGTGAACCCTGACCAGGGATTGAACCCACAACCTCGTTTGTTGTATTAGGATGATACTCCAACCAACTGAGATGCCTGGCCAGGGACACTGGGAAATTTTAAATGTGGGATTAGGTTGCAATCACCTGAACCCACTGATAATTGTCATCACTAAAAATGGGAAATCCAGACATTGTATGCCTATATGAATGATAAATATGAAAAATGCCATTAAACTTATAAAGATTCTTTTCAAAAAAAAAAACAGCATAAACCTAATTACAAATGTAGAGCTCAATTTATTTTACTGAAACTATATAGACTAGAGAAACAAGTTAAAGTATGCCACAAGAAGCAGACAGGTAAATAAATCCAAACAGAGGCATTTTATAGGACAAAGGACCCAGATTCTGCAACTAAACATCACGAAAGGAACTTGTTTGAATCCTGACTCAAACCAACCAACCATAAGAAGAATTTTTTAGGAGAACCTTGGAAACATAATTAAGGACAGGGCATTTGGAGAATTATTCTTTATTTTGTTAGCTGTGATAATGGCATAATGATTATGTAAGAAAATGTTCAAATTTTTCAGAGGTGCATGTGTAAGTTTGAGATGAAATGACACCATATCTGGGACTTTGTAAATGTTTCCAAACCTTGATAATAGTTGAATTTTGATGAGAGGTATATGAGAATTCATTGTCCTAGTCTCTCCACTTTTGAATAATAAAATTTTAAAGTACTTTCATATAGACTATTTAATTGGCTTTGTTCTTCACAAGGCTAAAAGTTAAGTACAGTCAGAGTTAATATCACCATTCTCCATTTACATAAGAGAAAACAAAAGTTCAGAGATTTATCCAAGGATACCCGAGTAGCACATGGCAGAACTGAAATATAAAACTGACTCCTGATTCCAAGCTTTTGGGTGTTTTGCCTTTTCCATTTGGTTCAACTCCACCATTTAAGTACACAGAGCCACCTCAATTCAAACCTAACATTTAGACAGTACTTTTGAAGTGGTAATTCTCACATTTCACTATAGATTTCTCTACACGCACATCTGATTTCCATTTTTCTATAAGTTACTGGAAGGCAGAAAATTAAATAGCCCCTCTCGGATGAAGCTGAATGCATATTACATGCAGAATCATTTAGATAGAAAAGCATGGGGTTTGTGATAAATTGTGTGCCAATTCATTTTATTAGCTGGGATATTTCTATAAAGTGGAACTTCTCCTCATCCAATATTTTGTTATCCTGAGGTACAGTTCATAAAGGAAAAAAAATAAATGCTTGATTCTTTATTTCCCACTTTTCAAAGTAATGAATTGGTTTCATAGCATCATTTAATTGTGACCAATAATAGTTGTTGCTGTTGTTTAATATCAGTATGAACATATGGATTTAAACATATATGATGTATGTCAATCCACTACACTCATTAGCATGTTGATGCGTAATTAGGTTCATCTTTGGATAAGGGGGAACCTTGCCAAGTTGAGTTGGTTCATTTTAAGATAACCTTACTAGCCTGACAGCGCATCTATCTGCTCACAGGTTTGAGCTCATGAAGTAGAGAGAGGCACAGGGGATAGCACTGTCAAAACCAGAGAGACACAGACTGTCATGGTTCAGCTGGACATCTCTTAATCAGAGAGCTAGAGAATGATGAGTGGAGAAGCAGTCCAGAGATGTCTAAAGAGCAGAGTAAAGAGGGTCTTGATAGAGGAGGGTCTTATAGGTGCTTTATGAGATTTGAAGCATGCTAATGGTCATCAACAACAGCAAGATGGCTGGACTCACAATATCTCGGGTATGTGTAAAGTATGGTGCAAATAATTCTTTACTAACAAAACGGGAAGGACCAAAGCTGTGAAATTATTTTCTTTACAAATTGGAATATATTTATGCATAGGCCTAGGCCTTCTATAATGTAATATAGTTAAAGTCACACTCATTTGCATGTTAGTATGCTTTCTGGAGTGGAATGGCATCTAGCATGCAGGCACACCTGTGGGAGGGTAGCATGTGTGACTGTCCTCCCTTGTGCGTGTTTTGGTGAGCTGACGATGAACCTTAAACCCAAGATGGGGCCAGTGATAGGGAGCCATGGCACAATATTAAGTAGAGAATAATATCACTATTCCTTCATTCTGTCCTAACCAGAATTCCACAGCCCATGTGGTTGTATTCACAAGTCAGTGCTTAATTTGTGTGTGTATAGGTTTTCTAGAAAAATAATTTCTTGCTTTATTAAACTACCCCATTTCCCCTTTTTTATTTTCTTTTATTTTTTAATTTTTTTGTTTTTTTCCAAAGTGAGAAGCGGAAGGGAGGCAGACAGACAGACTCCCGCATGCACCCAACCGGGATCCATCCAGCATGCCCACCAGGGGACAATGCTCTGCCTATCTGGGGCGTTGCTCCACTGCAATCTGAGCTATTCTAGTGCCTGAGGCAGAGGCCATGGAGCCATCCTCAGCGTCCCGGCCAACTCTCCTCCAATGGAGTCTTGGCTGAGGGAGGGGAAGAGAGAGAGAGAGAGAGAGAAAGGAGAGGGGGAAGAGGGGAGAAGAAGATGGGTGCTTCTCTTGTGTGCCCTAGCTGGGAATCAAACCCGGGACTTCCACACACCAGGCCAACACTCTACCACTGAGCCAACCAGCCAGGGTCCCCCCTTTTTCCTTTTATCTGCAGTAGGAAGGAACCACTTACTGGCTGATCAATGCTTTCTTTTCTCACCACAGAAGAGGTACAAATTCCAGCATAATTCGCTGCTGTGACTTCCTTATCCAGTGTAGTGCTATGAAAGGCCATAAGAGCTTTCATGTTTTCAACATAATTCCACTTTTGATTGGAAGTCCCATTGTTATAGGGCTTATATTTCTGAAAAACAAAAAAGAGAGACAAAATATGGAGTCAAATAAAAATTTATGATTTAGTTATAGCAGTAATAGTTTTCATTACATAAATTCAAAGAGTACAGAGAATTACTTATAATTCTACTATGTAGGTATAACTATGTACTTGATAATTATATAATTATATATTTGACATTTGATCATTATAGACATAGTCCCTTTTATATTGATAAATATGCATTATTTACAAAAATAGAATCACAAAATATATACAATTCATAACTGCATTACTTTTTGGTTTGGTTTTGTTTTTACTTAACAATATTCTATTACTTTATTTTGGAAAACTTTGTTAAAGAATATATACTATTTGATATATGTACTATTAGGGATATTTTACCACTCTCCAAAAATTAAACATGTAAATTATGAAATCTTCCTGACTATAAGCAAAAAGCAATGATGACTGACACAGACAAATCTTTGTGTATGTCTATAACTTCTTTAGAATAAACTCCTCAAGTAGAATTACCAATAAAAAACACAATCATTTTTAAATATAATGATATATCATATAAAGCTTTATCATATCCAAATACTTTTTAGAAAGGTTCTTTTAGTTTACACTTCCACCAATAATGTATGAAATGGCATGCTTCCCTCATAGTTGTCCAAATATCATAAATTTAGTAAACAAAAAGTAATACCTTGTTGATATTTTCATTTACATTTCAATGGTTATAAGGAGGATTCTTATAAAATATGAATACACTCAGTTTAGATGTGATAGAAACAGAAAATGTATTCAGATTATATAGCTTGGCTCAAGCATAAGTAAAGAAATGAGTAGCTTCAATTTAAGAGACTTTAAACCAGTAGATTAGTTCCAACTAAACATATCATGACATCTGAAGGAACTTTATAATGAATAACACATACATTACCAAGGAGAGACTGATAGTAAAGAGGAAAATAAATGAGCCTTAAGAATTGATTTAATTAGCCAGACAATAGACCATCCCTCAGAGGAATTAGAACATGGACTATATTTCAAGGAACAGGGAGGGGCCTGGTAGCATTAACCTAACATGCCTCATTTTTATTAATTTACATGAACTTTAATATTTTCTCACTAACTGATTGTTTCAAGAAATAAAAATGAAACACTGGCAACAAAAAATAATCTTGAAAGGTAATACAAATTACCTTGGGATCAAATTCATTTCTTATAAAATGGGAACTTTAAGGGAAAACATCCATATCTATAATTTTATGAAACTGATTAAGGTACTAAATTTGCATCTGCATGAGGTTTTTATCTCGCTACCTAAGACGCCCCTGACAGGGAAGAATGTGATGTTATATATACTTTGTCTCCCCAAACTAATTTTAAACATGTATTTATCATCGGGATAGAAGAACTCAATTAAGCTTTGATATCTGTCCAGACTGCTGGGTCCCACTTTTGGATTCGGAACCTGCTAAGCAGGTTGCCTCACTGCTATTAAAAACATAGGCTAAAACAAATGTTACTTGGAGACAATATATTCTGTTCATCAAAGAGAGGGTAAACATTATGGAGGATGCCAAAAGTAAAGGCAGAGCAGGGACGCGCCTAACTTCCCCTCCTCCTAAGAAAAAAATGAAACACACAAACACGCATTCATTTAGGAGTGTCTTTGGTTATACAGTGAGGATGATGGACAAACATGGAAAAAAGAACTGCTGAGGTGTTTGTCTAAAACTCAAATGAAGCCAGACGTCTCTGGAGTTTCCTAAAATCGTTTGGCAGCTATCGGTATTTGCAAAAGTATGTTAAAGGTGTATTTCAGATGACTGTCTTAGAATAAACACTGTTGAGCTACCATTCTCCAGGCAGACCTCCTGGGCATGGTGTTTCCCTCCAGTTGCCAGGTCAAAGGGGACTTGCATACGTTCTGATAAGTAAACTTAAGGCATGTGCTACATCGAACAGCCACTCCCCAACTGCACCCACTGCTGAGACTGGAAGCTACGTGAATGACATTGGGACCATTGTCTCACTTGTCACTGGAATTGACTTAAGTAACAAGCATAGCTCTTGACAGGCAGCAAGCCCACAATCACTATCTGTTGGATTAAACTAAATTAAGAGCTACATGAACATGCTCAATTTGAAATCTAAGCAGACTGCTGTAAATATTTTAGCAGTGGCATTTGAGATGGAATTCTATGACATCCTCTTTCTCTCCAACAAGGAGGCAAGGAGCTTGATTTGTATATAATTCAATAAAGGACTCTGATTACTCTTTGGCCTATATATATATACATATATATCCTACCTGAAGAATAACAGGGTAGCCACAGACTTCATTCCCCATTTTGGTCATAGACACTGCCAGCACCAGGTCTGGGTTCCGCACCAGGTGAAAGGTCCTTGGGAAAAAGGATGAGCTACGTTACAAAGCAGCCTGACCGGTTCAGGGCACCCTCTGTGCCACTCACTGGTGTGTTACTTCTTGTCTCCATACAAGCTCTGTGGCAATGGGCGAGGTCCTTTCAGCATTTCTCTCATTTCCCCAGTGCGGTGTGACGCTTTCCCAGAGAGGGCGCTGGAGGAACACTGCAGCAGGAAGGGCCCTCCTGCTTTTCCCGGCTGTTGGGTGGCATACGTGGTTGGGAGTGGGACAGCCAGGGATGCTCTTCCCCAATCAGGTGCCTGGAATGCATGGCCCCTTGAAACCTTCACAGCACTGTCCTGACCTCGTGATCGTCTGCTTGTGGCTCTCCTGACACAGAGACTGCACGCCCCAGGCCTCTGCCACACCATCACCCTACATACATCCCAACGGCCCCCATATACGTCCCAGGGGGCTGCTTCCTGCCTGCCCAGCACCCAGCACATCTCTTCGCTGTCCGGTGTGCTGCAACTATACGTTTGCCCATGAGTTTTGCACTCCAGCCTTGGGGAGGGGTCCAAGTCCAAGTCTGTTCTTTCATGCATACTCTCCCAAAGCTTTAGAGTATCACATAGAATTTATATGTTTTTTAAATATACGGTAATTGCTCTTCTCTTATTGTTTAACAATTCTTTATGTTACCTTTCCCGTTTTGATTGCTGTATAGTTTCTGTCTCCAGATTGTACCCATTTAATTCTTATGAGGTAGTATGTTAGTGTGATTAAGGGCATGGATTCTGGAGCCGCAGTGCTCAAGTTAGAGTCCTGGGTCCACCTTTCCGTAGCTCTTTGGTTCTGCTGAACAAGTCTGTGTCTCAGTATTCTCATCAGTAAGATGGGAAAATGGAGCCTACGCTGTAGAACCGTTGTGGGAATTAAAGGAGTTAGCGTACATAAAATGCATAGATTACTTATTGTCTGTTACATAGTACTCAGCATTAGCTACTACTACTCATGGTTGTGATTTTTTAATGGATTTCACTCATTTTTTTTTTCTAAAGGAGCTTTCCCTAGAAGTCCAAGATAAATGATAAACATTTTCAAGTGATCATACCTGGAGCTAACAAAAGGCCTCCTTGGCTAAAAAACAAAATGAAAATGAGCTGAAACCCACATTCTTTTCCTCACATCACTTAAAAGCAAAAGTAACTCAGATAGTCAAGGCTCTCTCTTGTCTCTATAGGAAAAGCTAGTTCGTTACACCAGTCAGCATGGTTACTTTGCAGACGGCAGTGGCATTGGTGCTATGGAAAATATCACTCCCCCTGAATGTAAAATGTAATGAGGAGGGAGAGGTGGGAAGGGGAGAAGGTGGGAGTAGATCTGTTATAAAAGTAATATACTTTGCCTTTCAAGGCTGAGAAAATTCCAGATATTTAATTTAAATCTCTGAACATAAAGTAATATATCCTCGTTGCAAAGAATGTACAAAGGATTGGGGAAAATCGTAAAACTTTAACAGGATTTTACACGTTACTCTGACTTCTACAACATCACCACTATTAATCTTACAATGCGTCTCTTCATTCGACTGCTAGTTAATGAAGTATCGTTTTAAATCCAAAGTTGGCTTTCAGTTTTATCAAATGCCTCTTTAGCGCTTTGAAGGCTACATGCAGCAGGAGAGCAGTTATTCTGTGTTGCTCACCTCTGCAGCCTCAGCACGCTGCATGTTTTGGACCTTGCATTCCTATTGGCAGTCAGTATTATTCAAAGGAATGAATGAACGTATATTTCTGCAGTGACCTATTGTGAAGCCAAGATTAGTTATGTAGCTGTCTTGGTGTTATTGCTGACTACAATGACTAGACTAGATAGGGCAACCTCCCCAGGCTTCTGAGCCATGCTCAGCCATCACAGTATTAGTTTTCCTCCCCCTCCTCCTCCTCCTCCTCCTCTACTTCCTCCTCCTCCTCCTCCTCATCCTTCTTCCTTCTTCTTCTTCTTTTTTTTTTTTTGAGCAGTGCAGTCAACTGGCGCTGGTGCTGGCACATAGCAGGAAGGCTTACATTCTGCAGGAAGCCTGAGCTTGTAGACTTCTACATAAAACCCCATGTGCCGAACAACACAGTGAGAAATTACTCCACGTCCCAGCAAGTACCCAGCACTGTATCACTGCCTTGTCCATTAACCCATGCTATGAGTGCATACCAGTCACCCAATATCCTTGAACCTCAGTTCACCTAGCTTTGGAATCAATTGACTTAGACTAGAAGGTTTTTAAGATTGCGTTCAGCTCCAAATTTCTTGATGCTGTATTTCCCCTCTATAACTCTGGGTCCTGTTGAGGGGATTGCCACCCCTGAGGATTTCTTCATACGTTTTCATATTTCCTTTTAAAGACCAAATAATTAATTCAGATTGTGCCAGAATTTAAAATGGGAGGAAGATGGTCCTGGCCAGTTGGCTTAGTGGGTAGAGCATCAGCCCAGCATATGTATATCCCGGGTTTGATTCCCAGCCAGGGCACACAAGAAAAGTGATCATCTGTTTCTCTCCCCCTCCTGCTCCCTTTTCTCTCCCTCTTTCCCTGCCATACCCAGTGGCTCAATTGGTTTGAGCATTGGCCCTGGGCACTGAAGATGGCTTGGTTGGTACAAGCCTCAGGCACTAAAAATAGTTTGCTTGATTCTGCATCCACCCTAGATAGGGGTTGCCAAGTGGATCCCGGTTGGGGCACATGCAGGAGTCTGTCTCACTATCTCCCTTCCTCTTACTTGAAATAAAAAAAAAAGAAAGAAAGAAATATGGGAAGAAGACAGATTATCTCAAAAGTTGATCTGGGGCTTCTGTGGCACTGGAAATCAAGTGAATGTCTTTTGCAATTTTCTACTGCCTTTTGGTGTCCCCTCACTCATTTCTTGCCCTTTCAACCAGATGCTGCTTTATCCCAGACAGGCCTGAATGGAAGGACTACAGGTAGACAATTCTTGGCACAGTGATAGCCACTTGGTGCCTCCCGTGGTACACTCTCATCACAGCAGTGGGCTGCTCTGCCTACACGCTATTAATACACATTCTGGATGGGCAGCTGCCTCCCAAACATAGACTTACTGCCTGGGCAAAACAAGGAGGATCAAAGGACTGTGGTTCCCATAAGTGAATTTTCTGCAATCTCTGCGACACAGTGCAATCCCACGTTCTCCAGGTCTCACCAGGAAACCAGAACAAGTGGGTTTCAATATTTAATTATGTGTAAGGAAACAAAGCAAAGTGCCCAGGGCAAATGCGGGAGAAGGCTCGGGATTACTGGCACTATTCTGACACATCTCTGTGGTAGGACAGATATTCTTCTAAATTGTGCCCACAACCAATCATCAAAATCTCTGTCCAAGAGTTTGTGGGAGTCTCTAGATGGTGACCCATGTGCTCAGGAGCAAATCCCGCCCCCCCCCTGATCTATTCTCTCCAGACTCTGAAGTTTCTGACCAGTGATCAATCAATACCATCATATCCCACCAACTGCCCCTCCCCTTTATGATTTGGCATGGGGAGGCCTCAAGACAGAAACGTGGCGGAGTGGTTTGGAAAGTGGAAGGAGATTGGAAGAGACCGTTCCCCTCTTTTGTGCCACACATGGTTAGATACTTTCCCAAAGCAGGCTGGTCAGAGTCCAACGTTTCAGAGTTTCAGGCAAACTTCTTTTTCTTCCTGCTTTCTCCACAGCACTCCTAATGAAACCAGTGAAAGACACTCAGGAGGACCCAGAAATGGCCTTTTCTTCCAATGAACAAGCGTTTCTGAGTTAAACTCACCGTGCTGGGCTCTCTCCTGACTTGGGATCATTTCTCTCATTCTATGGATGTTCACCCCCATTCACCAGCACGCCTGAATTCCAGCTGAGGCTTAAGCAGGACCTCCACTATGACAGAAAGCTGGGGTGATAAGATGCATTGCTCAATTCTAGACCTGTAGCGATGGGTTAGCACTAGCTCTGTAGGGGAAGGCAGATTTCTCTGTTTTGCTCTTTGCTGAAGTGCCAACACCTAAAACACTGCCCATAATCATTCTTTACAGCTGAATGAATGCGTTCTGGTCCCACATAGCAAGCCATTCGCAGGGACAAAAGCCTGCTTCCTAGCTCTGCATTGCACAGACAGCTTAGCTAGGCTGGGATAAATGAGGCCGAGGAACACCTCACCAGATCCGTCTATGTTGGCTTTTCAGCCTTCTCTAAAACAAGCCAAGCCAGAATCCCTTGCTGGCAGCTTTGCTCATCTCAGACAGGGGGCAAATTAAGGCACGCTCCCTTCCCTCCATGCTGGGCCTGCTGCTGCAGCTGATGAGGCTTACGCCATCTTTCTCAAAGCAGCGATTCCTAAGCCTTTTGTATCACACACCTTTTGAGAATCCAAAGATAATCACATCTCCTTTCCAGGAAAATAAAAAAAAAAGTACTGCACAAATACACAAACACAAATTTTATATAGCATTTCAAAAGATTGAAGAGGCCCCTGGAGACCCACCATAGAACACTAATGGTCGAATCTGAAGCAAACCAATCTAAAAACCAAGGAGTTACTTTCTTTCTTGTTAAGGAAATGTTCAAACATGCACAAAAAACAGGGCGAAATGTTGAGGAAACCACCATGGACCCAACAGCTATCAACATTCTGCTATTCTTGTTATGTCCATTCCCTTCCCAAATTTAAACATTTTGCTTTTGCTAGAATATTTTAAGGCAAATCTGAGAGCTCTTGATTTTATCTGTACATACTACAAGGTATATATCCAAGTGATCAGGACTTTTCTTCTTTTTTTTTTCAACATAACCATTAAACCACCATAAGACCCAATGAAATTAATAAGACTTCCTTCATATTATCTGGTACCCAGATTGTTTTATTTTATTTTATTAATTTTAATGGGGTGACAGAGGACAATTTGACTTTGGGTAATGGGTATGCAACATAACTGAATGACAAGATAACCTGGAGATGTTTTCTTTGAACATATGTACCCTGATTTATTAATGTCACCCAGATTGTTTTAAATCTCCTCTGATTGTCTGAGAAATAACCGTTTGACAGTGGCTGGCTTGAATCCAGATCCAAGCAAGGGCCACCCATTGGGTCGGGTTGGTGCCTTTGTAAAGGTAAGAATTTGTCCTCGCCATGTGAGTGGAAGTCCTATGACCTGGTTATTTGATACAAAGGGGCGGGGCATGCTGTAGGGAGAGCAGGAGATTGAGTTATGAAAAGCAAATTTAAAAATAAAAATCTTTTAGAGTTTTCATTTGATCCCTTCAAATCATAAAGATAAAATTAGATGAGAGTCCAGTATTCTCTTCACCTCAATAGCCAGTAAAAACTATGAGCCCAGTGGGTCAGATTTTACATTTTTTAACTGAAACAACACTGGATAAGTTGTGCATAGGCAGCTAGCCTTGATACATCACTTTCTTTCTTTTCCTTGAGTAGGACAAAAACTTATTGGCTATGTTAAATAGAGAATCCAAAGTCCTCCAATACACACCAGCCAGCTCTGTGGGCAAATCTCTTAGTCTTAGGCTCCTGTTCATGTTTTGATACATTAACCCCCAAATATAATGTGTTCACCTGCTGCCTTCCTTGTGCATCCAGCGTTGATGACTGTCATTGGCTTTTTTCTCCACCAAAACCACCTCCATGCCTGAACGCAGGTTGGGACCCTGCACCCCCAAGACTAGCTGAGGAACAGCAAGGCTTATAATTTGGCCATCTCTGTATTCGAACTGCTGGTGGCAAAGCTTCTGCAATCCGCTCTGCTTTGGAGAAAGGCTGAGATAAAGAAAATCCCATTAGGTGCAGGAAAATGTCCCGTGCACTCGATGCGCTGGAGGTCGCCAGTCCTGCTGGCAGGAGACCCTCCGTGAATCACATTCCCTTATAAAGGTGAGGCATTATCCTCGGGGCAGCAGCAGAGCTGCGTGCACCACCAAGCTCGTGGAAAATGTAAAATTCTGAGTTTATTTTGTAACAGAAATAAACGTTTATCCAAGAGAATGTGAGGTACTCATCAGTGAAGAAAAACGATGTTCAAAGAGGTAAAAGAATTTGGAAAAGAGAGTGCATGCAGAATCAAAACAGACACATAGGAGTTTTGTTTAAACCACGATTGTTTCTATCCTCTATCTACAGAATCTCTGGCAAAGATAACATAATTCTCCAAGTTTTTAAATTTTCCCTAACAACTCATACTCCTAACAACAAAAGGAAATGATTATATGCTAATAAACTAAAGAAATATCTGACTAAGGATTTTAAGGGATTAAGTAAGTGTACTAAAGATGCTAAACATCTCACTGCATTGATAATTAAATTAATTTATAAATATCTATTCTGTCCCCCACTCTATGCATAGACTTACGCTAACTACTGAAGTATCCAAACTGTTTAATACATATAAGCTGCTGTGGTGTAAGCAAATGTCTAAAGATTATAGAAAAATACAACGTGCTATAGATTCTTGTCATTTCACTGGATATTGACCAGGGAAAAAATTAAAAAAGAAAAAATTGCATTTTTCCAGGACATTTACATATTTATTTATACATTCATTCACACATTTATTCAACAAATATATAAGTTCAGCGCTAAGCTCTTAGGATGCAAAGACGGATGTTTTAACAGAAAAGACAGACCAGTGAACAAAAATTTAAATTACATAGATAAAGTAAGAAGGACCTGCCCATCCATGCTTGCAAATAATTTAGTCAAAAACACCAGAAAGACAAAAATGTGTATGTTGATGCGTAAATAGTAGCTAATAGTAATGCAAGCATTTGGGAAGATTTTTGCCCCAAAGTGAGGAAACCTAAGGCTAGTTAGAAATTTCTAACAGAAATTCACTAAAACTTTTTACCTGTATTTCCTCTGTGGTTCCACATTTTTAGAGAGCTCTTCCTTCATTTTCTTGGGAAAACTGTCATCCTCATTAAAGTTACGAGAAGGTTCCTGCCAGGCGTACCTGAGAAATGTGTGACAAGCCTTCATTCGGAGATGGGCTCTTGCATGTGAATCCCTATCAAGGTTCAGAAACAAATACAAGTCTAAGAATTCCTATTTATGCTCACAGAATTTTCTCTGAGGTGTATTCTGATCACATCCTGAAGGATACTGGCAGATATGTAAAAATCATATTTCCGTCATTGTACCTAACATTGCAAATCCACACCCCATTAATATATAATTTAGATCTTTTATTATAAAATCATAAATAAAATTCTTCAATCACAGCATAAACAGCATTCATCTTTATTAGATTTACTCAAAAAATGGGGCCAGGTATTATATTTCAAAAGTTATAAGACGAATACTACTCAGTAGTTTCAGAAAGTCATAGCGAACATGTAAGAAGACTCCTTGTACCTATCCCGGAAGTAGGTCATATTTCTGTCTGGAACAATATAGCCTAGATTACTGGGTATCATAAAGTTTATTTATAGACAATGTTACTGGAATCGTAACTTTTCCTCTCAATAGAGAAATCTAGGGAGAGAAAAAGCATTGGCACATAGGTGCCACCTTTTGCTAGAGTAAATAGTTATCATTTGAATAACTACACCAGCCTCTGGCTTTTTATTAAGATGAAGATGTGGCTGGAAGCATGGCCCCATAGAGATCTAAATATGTGAAGTTCCAGGCCACTGTTCAGGGCACTTTGCCTTCATGGGAAGATGACACAGTATGAGAACTGCTCTGCTGAAGGCAGGATACACATACAGGCAAAGCCGCAAGCACAATTCAGCGCGCTCAATATGCATGTCTAATTCAAGTGAGGGAGGCTGTGATCACTGAGGTCTGATGGTAATTTGATGTAACTGTAAGCAATATCAAATTACCCAAATCTTCTGGAACAATTTCTGTGTTAGCGAAGCAGCCATACACTTTTCCAATGTAACAAAAGTATTACGTGTGGATATGAAATTGGAGGGTAACCATGGCCTCACTCACAACTGCAGCACAAGCAGCTTCTCAAAAGAAAAGGGGGAAAAAAAATCTCAGGACTGTTAAAAAAACAACAGTGCCACCTTGTGTTGTGAGTTAAAATAAACCCAGCTTTTTCATGAACTCCATTTCTTTGGGGAAACAGGGCAGGGAAGTCATTTTTAGTTTTAATATATTCAGCAGGGTAGAAACAATATTCTTCCTCCAAATCCAGGTGTTTCATTTTCTAACTTGGAATTTATAGAAATGCACTTGGGTTTCCAGACAAATACGTACAGTAAAGTCAATTTTAAAACAGTCCATTTAAAATCCACATTGCTTTATTAATTGATTCTTTTATCCATTCACTCATAAAACTAATTATTCATTTTAGTTAGTTGTTTATTTAACTAGTATTTATTGGACATCTATTATATGATAGACGCAGAGTTCTAAGTGTGAGACTATAGTGATAAAACAGGTAAGTCATCAGGATTCATGGAGCTTACATTCTAGTGGAAAGAAGAGAGATCAGGAAATCAGTATATAAACAAGATAAATGCCGTAAGTGGAAGAAGCAGAATATTGTACTACAATTTGGCTGGAGTGGGGTCCACTGTAGCAATGCAGTCCGAGAAGGCTCTTCTGAAAGATGATGTTTGAGTTGAGACCCGGACAATGGGAAGGGATCAGCCAAGGGAGGATATGGAGGGAGAGCATCCCGGGCAGAGAAAAGAATGCATGGAAAGTCTGTGAAACAAGAACATGTTTGTCTCATTTGAGGAACAGAGACGCTGGTGTGACAGGTATGCAGTGAGTGAGGGGAAAGGTAGTAGGAGAGGAAGCTTAAGAGGTGGGCAGGGAGGGTTTCCTGGAATGCAGTGAGGAACAGAGAAAGTCCCCCACCCCCATCCCAAAGTGCCATGCTCTGAAAGCCCTTTCTTCCTTTCACGAAGCATCAATGTGGAGGCTAGTGCTTTTGAAGTTTCTTTTTCATTGTGCTTCTTGGCATTTTTACTGAAAATCTTTACCAGCTATAAAAAGGGTTCCTTCCAGAGTTACGTCCTAGTCTCTTGCTTCATGGCTGGTCCTTCTTAAATCACCGGACTTCCCAAATATGGGAAAACTGACAAACATATCAAAGAACATCTAGGGAAATTTTACAGTAACTTTCTAATGTAAGATGGTTTAGAATCAAGTCATCAGAAACAGTTCAAAGAACTAATGAAAGTTAGTCTGGAAAAGAGATCACCCAGTGGGTTAATGATGGTGAGCCTTGAATATTTTAAATTTTTTTTAAGTAGAAGAGGACCAGGGCATAGTAAAGAGATACAGATGAAATCATAGGATGGAGATGCTCTAAATACAGTGTGTCTATAAAGTCATGGTGCACTTTTGACTTTTGACCGGTCAAAAGTGCACCATGACTTTACAGACACATTGTAGTTATTTAAACAGGAAAATGGGCTGCCTTGTGAAACAGTGATCTCTCTGTCACTAGAGTATTGCAGAACACACTGCACCATAGAGCCTGCCTGGGATGTGCAGGAGATTCCTGAATGATGTGTCGAGTGGACTCAATCACATTTACTCAAGGACTCTAAGCCTTCATGCAATCTGTGTATCAGAACACCGTAAATCTTTGCTCTCAACGGTGTTAATTCTTTTTTCTTGGTTTCTGTTTGTTTGTATTTTCCAAGTTCAATCTAATAACTGAAAGACCAGATGACACATCTTTTAGAAGAATGAAAGGGGGTGTTGGGAAAGTTTGTGGTAAATTTCCTAACCATTGAGGAAAATGTCATATAGGTCAAACTATTTATTCTCTATGAAAAGGCCTTTAGGTGCCTCTGTTAGTGTCAGGACACAGGGCCAGACAGCATTAATCAAAATGTGAAAGTTTGATTCCTAAAGTAAAACTTGATAATCTTATAACTAAGGATAGATTATCTTTTTAAATAGTTTATAACAATGATATATAAATTAATTTTCACAGTTGCCACATGGTAATTGATCAGCTATTTGAGATTTTATTATTTGAAAACTCAATCATTTATTTATTTAACAAATAATAATTAAAGTCAGTTATCTTACTGCACAGAAGACGCATGACAGAGATTTTTCCCCTCAAGGAATTCCCAGGTTGGGGGCTGTTTGCATGGCAAGGGAGTATAATGATCGCCATGATTAACTGCATTGATGAAAAATCTTCCCACAAGATTGGACAAGTCAGGGCAGTTTAGGTGGACAGAAAAAAACATGTGGTTTTGAGGCCTGCAATTGTGTACAAATGGAGCAGGCCACATTCTGGTGACAGCTTGTAGCTGCTGAGCTGGAGGTGGAGTTCATGTGTCAGAAAGAAAAAGAAATGCAGAGTGAAGGCAGGCCTGGGGGTAACAACAAGGGTCAATGCCAGGCCCGGAGCTGGGTCAGAAAGGCTTGGGATTCCAGCCTAAATATTTTTTTCTGTCTGCATAGGTGGCCATTAAAGAATTGTATAAAAAAGGATTTTGTTTTGGAAATATGTATTAATTGTCCATAGATATGTAAAGTAGAAGAAGTTTATGGAGTTGAAGACCCATCAGAAAACTATATCAGAGATCCGGGATGATAACTGTACATCAACATGTACCCAACTTGAAATTACATTAGGGAAGAGGTGCTCTTGAGGTCCGCATTTATGGAAACAAAACACGATGAATTCTTCAAATCCATGTCTGCAGTTCTAAGAATCTAGTTCTTAAAAAATAGTAACATTATAACAAAATTACTGAAAGTAGATCATTGTGATGGTTGAATACTGAAGCTCCAGCTCCATCCTTTTGCCAGGAAACTAATTCAATACTAGCCCTTCACCTGACATCCATTTCACAAACTTGGCATGAGTTCCCTACATGGGCTCTGTGCTGTTATCAGGCGAATGAGCTGAGTTCAAATACTGAGCAGGCAGTTTTTCTGGCCATCCCGATTACTTACAGAATTTTACTGGAAGCACTTTCTGTTGTTAAAGCATTTTTTTGCATTTGCTTTTCATCTGTTTCTATCATTTCTTTCTCTTCACCAATAGTTGCAACAGGTTTACACACAGCAAGCCTGGCTCCCGACACAATGTCACTTGGGACGTCTAAAACAAGGGCTGAGCAAAAACATACAAGTTGCAAAGACCAGTTACAATTGCAGGGAAGTAGGAATTACAAAGCATATGCTAAAAAATGCAGAAAATTTCCAGCTATTCGGTGTAAGAATACATCCTAAGATTAACGGATAGTTGCTTTTTAAACTAATACATTGGATTTTACTTCATTTAATTTTGTAAATTGTTTCCTCTAAAGATAGTCTTAGTCAAAAATACCAACACTAAGGTTTTCCAAAAATAAGGAGGTTATTGTAAATGTTAACTATTTTAATGGGCTATATTATTTAGATACATGTCTCTAAATCATTCTGTGGAGTCCCAAACTCCTCAGTGAAAGTCCCCAATGCTTTGAAAGACATGTGCAAAGCTTACTGTACAGTGTTCAATATATGCAACAGGGTAATGTCTTAAATTATATTAATAGGTTCCCTTTTTGCCCTTAGATATATAGGACCTCTGTGCTGGTGCCCGAGGCAGACTCAGGGAAAGAAAGAAGACCTGGAGGAGGCGAGGATGTTACAAGAGGAAGCAAAAGTACAAAGAAAGCTTTGACTTTCAAGCAGAGTGTAAGACAAGGACTATGAAGGCCAGGATGACATCATGATGGAGGATCATTCTGGTGTCTTTACCTTCTTCCATTTAGCATATCAAAGATTTGAGCATTTCTCAGGGGTGACTGGGAGAAAAGCCCCCATTTCTGGGCCTGAGGAGATCTGAGGCAGAAACCAGAGGAAGCAGGAACCCAGCACGGCTATCACAATTCCCCCTCCTGGCTGCAACTTCAGGTGTCTTAGCTACAGAAGGAAACACTGTGGACACTGCCCATTTTCAGGACAGTATCGAGTTATGCCGCCTTTCACAAGCCGTTGAAATCTGAGCCTGGACATGGTTTCTGGGAAGCGCAGCCATGAGCCAGGATTTGCTGAGAGCCACACTGGGGGGCTTTCCAGAAGAGGTTAGCAAACAAAGGTCAAAGGATCCTGTGGCAAAGACGTGCAGAGGTGGCCACTCAACAACAGCCAGGCTTCAGAGGCAGGCAGGAGCAGCTCCACCCAGGGCACTGTCTGAGCCCAAAGAACGGACTTCGGCCAGCAGGGCGCAGAGAGTGAGAGGATCTGCACCCCAAGTTCTTCCTTCTACTTCTACCCTAGAGAGAAGCTAAAGGGAGAATGAAAACAAGCAATTCTGACTCCTCCCCAAAGAGACTATTTAAATGAATGTTTGGGATAAATTGTAAATCCGACTGAACATCTGTGCTTTTCTAGATGGGGGTGTGCGGGGTTCACAAGGACCCAATTTGTTAAAGACAAATTAAATCCTGTTTTCTTTGCACAACCGAAGTGTAGCATGAATTACAATATGCAGCTCTGTTAATACATACATTAGTCTAAAGAGCTAAACAGCCAGTTGCAGGAATGAAATAGGTCCAGTAGAAGCAAACTCATTATTATTTTTTTTAAAAAAAAAAAAGCAGTATCATCAAATATTTTATTCTGGATGTATATATTAAGGTTATTAATTCCAATGCTTACCCTCTATCTTATGTGTATTGCAGAAAGTTTTAATTTTGGAAATATCTGATGCTAAGTTCCTCAGGAAGATTTGCTTCCTCTGCTGAGCAATGGACAGGTCAGGATCGATCCAATGTTCTCCACGTGAAATGTACACCTGTCAAAGCAGGGAGCCTCTGATCCCATATGCAAGTACTCACAGCAGCATTATTTCTAATAGCCTGAACTGAGAACAATCAAAACTTCCTATAATAATAAGTGATTAGATACACTGTGGCACCATGGAATAATACACAAGACTAAAAAGGCACAAACTATTGAAAAATGAACAACTTTCCTGGATCTCAGGATTTTCACACAAACAATAGTTTAAAACATTTTAATATTATATATTAATATCTGTAGTTTCTCATTCATGTTTTTCTTTACCAGTTCATCTCTTTGAAGGTCTTTCAGGGTAAAGATTTCCTGCCCCTTGTCATTGAACAATCTCCGAGCTGCGGAAGGTAAATTTAACATTTCAGTACACCTATAAGGGGAGACACAAACATTGACCTTGGATACAGAAAGCTTCCAGCAGAGAAGAGAGAAAATAAAAGAAGTCAGGGGTCCTGGAGCATTTATGACAACTCCCTCTGCAGACCATGCATGTCAAAAACTGGGCTCTGGAGCCCATCAGACCCCTTTTGAGTCTCATTCTCCCTGTCCATGTTACGGGACATGAGCATTATGTAAACTTACTTCCTAGGGTGGTTATGAGAATAACCAGTTAATTTTAGAAAGTGTGTAGTATAGTTCCAGGCATAATAAATAAACAGGTGGTCATATCACTGTTGGCTTCTTACGTTTGGCTCAATATGCCCCGAACTTTTCCATTTTCTTGTTCTTCCTTCTGCCTAAAAGACCTTCCTTAGCCTTTTCTGCTCAAATTCTACTCTTTCTCCAAAGCCTCCAAAGTCGCATCCATCATAAAGTGGTTCCCCATCTCCCTTCCTCAGAAGTGACCTTTCTAGCCCTTTATGTTCCTATGAAATAGGATGTTTTTGCTTGGTTAAACATTAAACAGTGAATTTTTTCCCTCAGAAAGCACTGAGCCAGCCCTGTAGATATCAAGATGAATGATCAGTTTCGCTGTTCCCTGAGGGGCTCCCTCTCTAGTGGGGGGAGAGACAGGTCAGCCACTGACACGTAGGATGAAATAGTGGGTGCTGCTGTAGGCACCTGGCTCGAGCCTGTGAGAGCACAGGCAAAATGATGAATTCCTCCAGGGAGCCTGGGCTAAGGAAGTAGCATTTGGGTTGGGCCTTGACAGATGAATAGGTGTTCATCAAAAAGGGTTAGGACCTAGAGAAGCTTTTTCTTATGGCTGGAGCTGAGCGTATGGACAGGAGGAGCCTGATGAAGCTGAGAAGGAAAATGGGAACTGATTGAAAGCATTTAGGTTGCCAAATTAAAGTACTTGGCCTCCAGCCCATAAACAGCAGGAAGCTGTTGTAGGCGGTAGAACAGAGGTGTGGTGGTATCAGATCTGCTTTTTAGAATTACCTGTCAGGAAGGTGAAGGATGGACCAGAGGTGGGAAAGGCTGGAATCTATAACACCAGCTTAGGTGAGAGGTAAAGAGGTGGAACAATGGGGAAGAAGAAATAAAATTAAAGGAGAAACATGGGGCTTTTCCTAAAGAATGCTGTCACGATGGCTCCGCCATCGAGGAAGGAAAGTGAAAGGTCCTTGCTAAATATATTTCATGTTAGAAAGTAGTGTCTACAGCAAATGAATTAGAAGTGCCTTTATGCCCATCAGAAAGGCATGGTTGAAGAAAGAATAAGTCTCAATTTTATTTCTGTAGCTGGGAAAAGGTACTGGAGCAGATAATTAGGCCTCCATTTCTGAGACCAAGAGGTCTTAGAAGGAAATAAGTCAGTGGGAACTAAATTTTTGCTTCATATGTTACAGGTCTGGAAACTGATAAACCAATGAGGACAAGGCTGTGTGTCACATCTACAGGAGTTGGTGGGATGGGGGTGGGAAGGACTGTAAGAGGCTTGAGCCCCAGTCACAAGATTTGCCTGATTCTCCTTGAGTACCACCCAAAGACCCAACTTGGTTCCTTCTACTTTCCCCAAATTGCTATCTTTCCAGGTCCAAGCAGCTCCAGCCTGACCTGACATGGATTACCGTCACCGTCTCTGCTCCCATTAACACTTTCCTAGAAGAATGTCTAGACTCTGGGAGTATCATGTCTTAGGACAGCCAGTGGGAGCTTAGAAGGTGTTGGTGAATCTTTTTCCTATTTTGAAACCCTAATTTTGATAGGGCTGGATTTGATTGGGTCACATAGGTGCGTTGGAGAGGTGTGGGATTAGCTGTTTATCTATATTATATTGGATGACATGTCAGCCAATATCAATGGAAGGGGAGAGGGAAAAAAATGGCTCTTACATGCCTAATAAGGAAATGTGAACTCTAGGATCAGATTACCTGGGTTCAAATTCTAGCTCTTTTGTGTACTGGCTGCACAACCATGGGAAGTTACTAAACTTCTCTGAGCCTCATTTGTCCTGTTAGTACAGAAGTACTTATATAATAGGGATACTTTACAGGAAAAATTGTGTGATACATCTAAAAGCTCCTGGCACAGAAAAATCAGCAACATTATTAAAATGGACCAAATACTGCGAGCATTTCATGTCTACTCTCTCATTTAGTTCTCGTTTGTGAGAGGCTGTTCTTACTGTTGAGGAAACTGAGCCTGGAGATTAAGTTCCTTGTCCAAGGTTATATAAGTAGCAAATAGGACAGCTAAAAGTCAAACTTTAATCTCTGTGTGTCTTTTACTACATTATATGGCCTCCTGGAAGGACACTATCCTAGAATAATAATCTACTCTACCAGTAAGTAGATAGGCTGGGATGCCAAGTAAACAGTCCAGGACGTCTCTCCTATGTGCAGGCAAGGGACCTAGGAATTAAGTCTTCTGATTGTCACACCAGGAGCCAGGATGGGTAATCATATGGTCTGCCTGGATGTATGGAGTCCAGAGGAGTGGAGTTGAATCTTCACTTTGCTTTCTCAAGCTGGAATGGAGGAGGAGCATCAGAGAGTGCTGGTTCCTGAGACTGTATTTCAGTACAACACAGCATGCCCCGAGAACAACTGGCAGGGGGTGAAGGTGGAACCTGTGTCTCCAGGTCTGCAGATAGTTACAGCTCTGCAATAGCTGAGCCTTTCTTCATCCAATCACTTGTAAGGACCCCCCTCACCCTCTATAGGAGCCCCACCACATTCTCCCAGTTATTTAAAACAGTAACAAAATGTACTAAAAGCTCTGGGTATGTTTTTTACTCTTACTTTATCTTTTTTGCTTTATATCTCTTTATTTTTTTTTCATATCTCTTTATTTTTATACCTCTCTCATGTTAGCTCCTCGCCATGTGGCCTTCCCTGACAGATGGCCCTCACTAGGTTCTCTGTCCTTCCTGGTTATGGATGAAGTGATCCTTTAATCATTTTTATTTCTGTGCAATAAAAACAGCTATTTTTGACTGTTTCAATAAGCAAACTCTCTTCCTAGTGAATTATGAGTTTCCAGAGAGCAAAGACCAGCTTGCCCTTAAAAAAAAATCTCCTTACCAGGCGGTAGCGCAGTGGATAGAGCGTCAGAGTGGGACACGGAAAACCCAAGTTCGAGACCCCGAGGTCGCCAGCTTGAGTGCAGGCCCATCTGGTTCGAGCAAAAGCTCGCCAGCTTGGACCCAAGGTCGCTGGCTCCAGCAAGGGGTTGCTCGGTCTGCTGAAGGCCCGCAGTCAAGGCACATGTGAGAAAGCAATCAAGGAACTACTATGGTGTTGCAATGGCAACGAAGAACTAATGATTGATGCTTCTCATCTCTCTCCGTCCCTGTCTATCCCTCTCTCTTACACTCTCTCTCTGTCCCTGTAATAAATAAATAAATAAATAAATAAATAAATAAATAAATAAATATCTCTTGCAGAACATCCCAAACTGGTTGATGCACATGATATGAACACCACAGATACTGGGAAGATTCAAATAATCAAATTCTTTCCTGCCTTCCTCTTAGCTTTTAAATTGGCTGTCCTGTCAATAGAGAGGAAAATAAAACTGAGAAAGGTGCGCTTTGCTAAAGTTTTCCAACTAGTTAATGGCAAGCCTAAGATTAAAATTAATTCCCTTACTCTAAATCTAGCGTTCTTTCCAATACTCCATGTTTCCTGCAACACTAAGTATCAACAAAAATGTCCCATATCTATTATTTTTAAATAGGCTGTTATGCTATTACATCTTTCTTAGGCTTTATAGATGGAAGAAACACCACCAACAAGAGAAGACCCTCAAAGCTGTCTTGTGTGAATTATTAATAAAGCATAGCATAATTTCCCTTACATTCTAAAAGACTGTCTCGTCATCTTCAACAAGACATATTTTGTAAAAAAAAAAAAAAAAAAAAGAGTTTATACCAGGTGCTCTACCTTGAATGGTTATCAAATTCTATGGGAATAATTTTTGTCTTGGTAGGAAAACACTGATCAAAAGAAAATTAAACATTTCACAAATATGATATATGTTAGTGACATATAAAAATTGATTTAAAGTAGTAAACTACCCTGCCCTCAATTCAAATCTAAACCAAAGAAAAGCACTATGAAACTATGAAATATATTTTTTTAAATGGGAATAATTTATATTTACAAAGTTGATAGTTCAGAAGATAGGGGAAATTGTCTTAAAATTTTGGGGGAAATATATTAATTACTATTCATATCATGAAGTAACATAGAAGATTCATTGAACAAATTAAAAGCTCCAGGATTATTATATTAACAGTTGTTTTCCTATGAAGGTATGTACATGTTTTGTGTTCTGTGTTACAAATAATCATTCAAGCATTTAAATGAAAAATATTTTTGCATTTAGGATAGCAGTACTTACTTCTCCAAAAATTGATGAAATTCAGTCTGGGTTGTTTCTGTCTCAGAATATTTAGTGACATAGTTTTCCCCATTCTCTTTCATCTCAGTGTCAACATTTCTGAAACAAATGATCCGAGATTGGATTGAGAAGTCAGTATGTATTGCCAATTATCTTTCAACTTGTTTAGATATACAAAAAGCCATGAGACTTTAATTGATCATTATTTGCCCTAAAACAATCTTTTGAAAAGTAAGGTTTCAAAAACTTACAATTAAAAATTAAACTTCATGAACATAAATATTATGAGCAATTTATATAAGAAAATTCATTTTTAATATTTTAATCCTTTTCTGTTAATGCTGAGCACTCCAAGATATGAATTTATCAAGTTTAAAGAAAATGCAGAGATGGCATTTATTTTTCCTAGGACATTTTATACATATATTGTTCATAGTTGTGCTATTCAAATATTATAGGCAATTAATCAAAACCTAAATATTGTTAAACTGAAAAAATCCAGAATGATGATGAGAGAAAAAGGATATTTAATTGCAATATACATTTCCTCAAACTTTCAAGTTAGAAAAGTATTCTGTGATTTTTTTTTTTTTTTTTTTTACAGGGACAGAGAGAGAGTCACAGAGAGGGATAGATAGGGACAGACAGACAGGAACAGAGAGAGGTGAGAAGCATCAATCATCAGTTTTTCATTGTCGTTATGACACCTTAGTTGTTCATTGATTGCTTTCTCACATGTGCCTGGACAGCGGGCCTTCAGCAGACCGAGCAACCCCTTGCTGGAGCCAGCAACCTTGGGTCCAAGCTGGCGAGCTTTTGCTCGAACCAGATGGGCCTGCGCTCAAGCTGGCGAGTGGGGTCTCGAACCTGGGTCTCAAACCTGGGTCCTCCACATCCCAGTCCAACGCTCTATCCACTGCGCCACCGCCTGGTCAATATTCTGTGAATTTTTAAAATCTCTACATTTTATTAAATTAAAGAAATAGTGGTCAAATATAGTCATTCATTCATTCATTCATTTATTAAATATTGTAATAAAATATAATTCATCATTAATTAATTAATTCTTTCCATAAACACTGGTTTAGGGCCTATTGTGTTTCCTAAATCATATGGTGAGTAAATTGACTTAATACTGGACTACCAGGACACACTGTTCCATGGCCACCCCATAGCAGATAGCACGTATATGGATGAGTAACACATCACCATGGGGTTCTACCTCTTGGATGTAGACCTAAGTGGTTAATCACAAAGAGAGATAGGAGCAATGGTGGGGGAAAGAAAGTACTCAATTTTATAGATTCAAGTTGAGCCTTTCCTCTTACAATTCTTGAAAATATCTCAAAATTGTCTTTGTTTAACTTTGTTTATAGTTCTGAGAAGTGAAATTCACTTGTGACACAGAAATCACAATGGTCTTAATTTACATATATTTGGCAACCATTATCAAGACTATTTGACAAGATTTTTTAACCACAAAGATAACAATTAACTAAGTAATAAATACTACTTGATCTTTTGGCTTTATAGATGGAGGAATCAACGACTACAACAATGAAATCTTCTTAAACTGTCAAGAATGAATTATTTAATAGTTAAAGGATAGCATGCTACCAAAGCAGGATTTGGTTTACATGGATCTATTGCATATTTCATTATTCTAGCATGATTGTGCTTACAAAGACACTAAATAGCCCAACCTTCTTTCTTCTTATAAATAAGATTCAGGTTAAGGCAAGCAATTTACCCCTCCCTACATGTCATTTGCATTTATTTATTCTGGAAAAGGAGATATTTGACTTGAATATATATATTAAAAGTAGCACAGCAAAGCTTCCAAAACCTTGCACAACTCTGGGGAACCATTCATATAGAACACAATGTAAACAGTGGCCACCAAAGCTGGTCAACACAGCCTCCCTCTAATGTCAGCCCAATCTTTCTCCATTGAAACTTTCTGTTACCAGGACTTACATAAAGTTCTGGGGGAAATGCTATTGATGATGCTATAGAAAACTTTCTGAATCCACCAAGAAAACTCAAGCTCAATTTAGGAGAGTTTTAGAGTCAAGTGTATGCCAACGTATTTTTGGGAAAAAATTAATTCATGTAGTGAACAAACTGAGTATTTGATTAACCAGGACACATTGTTCCATGAACAAAAACAGCAGAGAATTTCGCATCCTCTCTGATAGAATAGCTAGCTGTCCAAATGAATAAATCTCTCAGATTATATTTGGAGTACCTCACTGAATGAGCCACACATTTTAAAACATTAGTGAGAAAAGACAAAACCTCTATATAATTTTGAGCCACACATATATAGAATAAGAAAAAAAATGTAGGAAGGGACAGAAATTATGTGCTAAGTTTGCATGCTAAGAAAAAGTCGTATACTACTTTAAGGGCATTACGCTCGCATTTTACATCTAGCAGAATGAGCTAATTATGAAATGTATGCGTCAAAGATTTCAATTTCAGGCTTGACTTTACTTTGAAGATTAATATTTTACTTTATCATCTTTACAAGGCAGTTCAGTGGACAGCCGATCTGAATGTTACTCATTGTTCAGCGATGTATGAAGTGTATTTAATCAATGTGAAGAAAGTTATATTAAACTATTATCAGCAGCCTCAAATATTCCAAACATCTCAAAAGAAAGGTCAAGAGGTAATATCACTGCTAATCATATGAGAAACAATGTGTTTAACTCATTCTTTATATCAGAACTTTGCACTCATCTGTGATTTCTTTTGCCATAAAATGTAATGAAAATATAGCAGGTGACTTTTCTCCAAGGCTGGAGAGATATTGGCTGTTTCGGAAGATTTTATTCAAATCTCATAACATAAGCCAAAGTGCAGATCAATGCTTTTCTATGATGATGAACTTTTAAAATGTTATTCCAAGTCAAAGATATAAAATTATATTTGAGAACTATATTTATTTGTTAAATATGCCTAAGATAAAAATGTAAGTAATTGTGAATGATAATTACTTTAATAAGTAATTGCAAAATTATATTTAAGAAGCAATCTATGAGCTCAGTTATGTCAAAATACATTCATAAAACTCAATAAAAATTGGTCATTCAAAATAGACATTGATATAAACATTTTTCAGAACAACTCATTTCTAACTCATTATTTTATCAGATGCCAGCTTAAATCAAGAGATCAAATATTTCCTGACATAGAAACTAAATAAATTTAGTATCAATTTTCATGTCCAAATATTAACATAGGAGCCCTTTAAAAACAAACAAACACAGAATTCTCTCAGAAAAACATCTGTAATCATGAAGACAAAAATCTGTAGAAATTAGAAAGTGTATTTAATGAGAAAACAAACAAGCTGTTCTTACTGCATTTTTCGTCCAGGTGAGATGTCTGGACTGATTATAACCAGGGCTCTGTTTTTATTCTTGTCTCCATTCCGCAAAACTCTGAGTCTTACAGGGACATATTGCTCCGGGGACTTACAGATGGGTTTCTTCATGGAAGGACTGTTTGGAACAAGCAGTCCTTCTATTGGCCAATCAAACTCCTTCAGAAAGAAATGACAAATTTGACAATAAATAAGAGTTATCACTAGATATAAAAAGTGTTACATACTGCTTATACCTTTACTCTCTCATTCATTCATCAAACATATGTTGGGCATCTAAAACGTTCTAGACAAGTCTCAATGTTTTATTTACATAAATTTATATATATATATACACACACACACACTTTTTTTTTTAAATGAGAGACAGAGAGAAAGGAAAAGAAACAAAGAGGGAGAGAAACACCAATTTGTTATTCTATTTATTTCTGCATTCATCAATCAATTCTTATATGTGACCTGACCAGGGATTGAACCATCAACCTTGGAGTTTCTGGACAATACTCTAACCAACTGAGCCACCCAGCCAGGGCAAAGGATAGCAGTTTTTTAAGTGTATATAAAACCTGTGTTGTATTACAACATAAAAGATTTATTCCCTTTCAGAGAAACATCATTTTAGTAAAATAGAACTGAATTAACCTAAAATGTTTTTGTCCATGTTTGAAATATCTTTCATATGAGGAAAATAAGAATGCATGAAAAGTGTTTTCACAACCTGAAATAACATTATCTTAAACTAAATGTATTTGGCAATGAAGAATATATTTGGGGAACACTCCAAAAAATACAGGGACGTGATGAAACAAGTTTCAGTTGTAGAATTCAGTTAATTTGTATTCATTTATTAATACATTCATATGTTTAATAATTTATCCATTATCTAACTATTGTTTACTATTTTGCAGGCACAGTACTAGACACTGGAAACAAAACTATAAACAAGACAGGATACTCTTTCTTAAGGAATTTCTAGTAGGTGCTCAGAAACTTAGCTAAAAATAAACTGGCAATTAAATAGGTAAGTATAAAATCAACAGGGTATGAATGACGTATGATGGGACCACACAGGAGAAGACCTTGGGTTAAGGCCCGCGACCTTTGGGCGCAAGCCAGCGACACTGAGATCATGTTGATGAGCCCAGGCTCAAAGTGGTGACCTCAGGGTTTCAAACCTGGGTGGAACCTCAGCGTCCCAGGTTAACACTCTATCCACTGCACCACCACTGGTCATGTTCATTAAATTTTTAACCTATCTTCCTTTTCTTTTCTCCCCCCCCCTTCTTTTTCAATATAAGCATTTAAAGTTATAAATTTCCTTCAAGTATGTTTCAGCGGCATCTCACACATTTTTTTCTTGGATTATAAATATTTCCTTTAAAATTTTTCATTATGATTTCTTTATTGCCCTGTGAGTTCATTAAAATATCTTTTCAAATTTCTCAACATAAGATGTTTTCTAATTATTTATTTAGGTAGTTATTTCTAAATTAATAACAAGGAGAAACCTCGATCCACTTTCAAAACATATCAAGGACCCAGATGCTTTTTGTCAGCTCCGCACCCACCACTTTGGTCCAAGACATTTTCACCTAGAGATTGCAAAAGGCTTCTAACTGCTTGTTCCTGCTCCTTTCTCAGCCCCTTTTTGCCCTATCATTCTATGATCATATCACCTTTCTGCTCCAAATCCTCCAGTGGCTTCCCAGCTCAAAGTGGGAGCCACAGTTTTACAATGGCTGAGGCCCCAGGTGGTTGGCTGGCACCGTCTTTTCCCTCTGGCCTTATGCCCTGCTGCTGCCCCCACTCTCACGGCTGCTGCCACACTCATCTCAGTGTTCTGCAAAACCACCATCTCAGGACCTCTGCATTCCCTGGCATGCTTGTTTCCTGGATTTGGTTGTTCTTCAGGGTTTTACTCAAATATCATCTCAAAAAACCATTCCCGCATCTATTGAGAGTTTCCAAACCCTGCCCTGACCTGCCCCATTTCTCAACACTCTATATTCCCTACTTCATGTCTGTTTTCTCCGTATCACTGACCAACATTCCTGAGAACATCTTCTGAGTAGCCAAGAGCTCGCTTTGGACCAGACTTCCTGCTTTTGAATCTTTTTCTTTTTAAGATTTTGTTTATTCATTTTAGAAAGGAGAGAGAGAGAGAGAAGGGGGGAGGAGCAGGAAGCATCAATTCCCATATGTACCTTGACCAGGCAAGCCAGGGTTTTTGAACCAGCAACCTCAGTGTTCCAGGCCGACGCTTTATCCACTGCGCCACCACCCACCGCTGGGTGCGTGACCTTGGGCAAACTTTTGATCAAAGAGAGATGGAAGCTTATGGATAAATTCTTTCCTCTTTCTCCTCCAAGGGAGACTCTCCTAAGAACGCTGTTTAAATGGCTCCTTGGAGGACAGCTTGATCACACATTCTCCCTCTGGCTCTTCTTTCTTTCCTGCTTGTCCCAGACCATTGATCCCTGGGCCTGCCTCTCCTAAGAAAGTAGTAGCACCTAAGCCACTTTCTAAGGAGCCCAAGAGAAGATACCATAACCACATAAACTAAAAGTGGAAGAAGTTTTCTAAAGGGACAAGTCATGCTGAACAGGCAGAAAACTCAGATAATCACTGCAGAGGTGGCCCTGGGGTCCTGGCCATGTCCACCTGACATGACAAAGACAAGGATGCACACGGGCTGGAGAGCTGTGCTGGCTGTGAGACCAACACAGCCCAATGCAAATGGTCCTTAGTTTGTGAAAGGGGAGAACAGTTTTTAAAAGCTAGGACAAAAAGTAATCATTTACCAACTTACATTCCCTTAAAAATATTGTTAGACTCTTGCAGTTACACTGAACAATTGCATAGTTTAGGAAAATGTGTTTTGAATATATTATAATATCTTAAAGTTCTAAAAATGAAATATTCTGAAAGAGCATCTAATTATAATCCTCTGATTTGTGAGACAAATAAGTAAAACCCATAAATTTCAAGCCATTAGGGGAAAAGCAGTACAAATCAATGTTTAAAACTCATGAGCAGAATTTTTTCAGACTAATGTTTCTTTTTCTTTATATTTTAATATAATATCTGCTTATTAAAAGTCTTCATAAGAGTGAAGTACAATGAGGCTAATTTATCACACTACTAAATAAGCAAATTTTGAATTAATGATGTTTTATTATATCCCTGACCTTCACTGAGAACCTATGGCTGTATGGAAATTAAATTACGAAGAAGAGACGACAAATATTTATTTAGATATGTGTCTATTATTATGAACAGAGCAACAGGGGGGCCACTGTCCCTCAGTATCGTTACTGCAAAGAAATATGAACGGTTATGACAAGCTCACTGCGTATTTCCATTTGAAGTTTTCCTATTGCATTTAGGTTATAATTAATATGAGGGGTGGTGGAGGAGTGAAGAGGGACCTGTGACAACAAAGATATTAAATAATTTTGAGCAAATCAACCTTTTTAACACACTCTTATGATGCAAGGGTTGGATAGATGAGAGAGATAGAAGAAAACAGTCTTTTCATCAAAAATAACTGTCACATTGAAGTCTCAGTATAAGGAAGCTAGTATTTCCTCCTTTCTTTCTGAACCATGGAAAGAAAAGGCAAGGGAAACAAGGTTCTTCCTGAAGATTATTAGTCTGTGAGAACCGTCAGTTCATAGAGTTTGGACAAAGAACTATGACTTTTTCTTTTCTATATCCCAGGCATGCTGCAATTCCGATGAATGTATTGGAAGTGTGCTGTCTTAGCTCCTGGTTGTTTAGATACTTTCATTTCTTAAACTTGTCTTAGGACAGGTAGTAATCATGGCAGGCTGGCTTTGGCATCACAGTAGCCTCGCCGACCTCAGATTGTTTCCTTGTCTTTCCAGCTGGATGAAGGAAGTCCAAGGGTCTTCTTTTTTTTAAGGGAGGGAGGGAAAGAGAGAGAGAGGAAGGAGGAGGAGAAGGAGGAACGGAGGGAGGAAGGGAGATACAGACAGGAAGGGAGAGAGATGAAAAGCATCAACTCATAGTTGCAGCATTAGTTGTTCATTGATTGCTTTTTCATTCGTGCCTTGATGTGGGGCGGGGGGAGCTCCAGCTGAGCCAGTGACCCCTTGCTCAAGCCAGCAACGTTGGGCTCAGGCCAGCAACATTGGGCTTAAGCAAGCGACTACAGAGTCACGTCTCTGATCCCACACTCAAGCCAGTGACCTCATGCTCAAGAGGGTGAGCCCACGCTAAAGCTGGCAACCAGTTTCAAAACCAACTCCTCAGCACCCCAGGTCAATGCTCTATCCACTGCACCACCATCTTATCAGGTGGGTCTTCTCTTTTTAACATCAGACATCACAGAAAACAAAGCCAAAGAGACAAAAATTTCCTTGGGATTCAAAACTTTTCAAACATATGCACTCTCATTGGCAGTTCTTCCTTTCGGTTATTGTAAACTTTGTTCTAATCATAGAAACAGAGAAATATGGTGTCAGGATAATGAAGGACAGCAAAAGCATGGTTTAAACCAACTGAAGTGCTATTTTCTCCTTCTCCATTGTCTCTGTTGTACTCCTGTGTTCCCATTCATTTTTTAGTGGTTTTCTCTGAGTTCACACCATTCCATGGTGCAGCTACCTTGTCAGGAGGCCTTGAAGGGCCACGGGGCTCCCTGGCCTGGATCATCTGCTTGTTCATCCTGCTCATAACCACAGCCCCTCTCTGCTTCTCTGGGAGACCAGCTCTTAACCAATGACCTTTTAAATTCTTAGTCAAATTGGCCTTCCTTCATTTACTTATTATTAATTAACTAATAGATTCTTTCATTTTCTCTCTTGGGCCTTTCTACGTATCCATTTTTCCCCCTTTATAGTTACAGTTAATTATCATCATCTTTTAAGAGATTAATAAAATGTGTACTTTTAACTATCTTTTGTTTAACCTGTGCCCCTCCAAATGGATATTTTTTAATTCAGTAATTTTGAAATTTTAAAAGTGCTATTCAGTGGCTCATTCTAAAATCTTAAGCCTCTTCAGACTCTTTTTTTTATGTAATAATTTTATTCTGTAATATGGAAATCCATTGCTTCTTACCTTTAAGAGGTTAGAAGTAGAGCTTCTCACTTGACACCCATTTCCCCACTTGACACTCAAGTAATGAGAAAATAACTTGAGTTCTGGAAATTACTCCTGTGAACTTTGTCACAGAATAAACCAAAATACTTCATTAATCTTATTTTTAAAAGTTTCTGACATATTTTTTAAATACTGATATCCTAAAATATTATAAAAAACTATTTGCTCCTAAAACATAGTATCAATGCCTTTTAGGATGAATAACATTTAACAGTAAGAACAGCATGAAATTGGATCTCAGGCCCACCGTCACCACTGAGAGGTAAATAGTTTGGTATTAATGTAGTGCGAGTCATCACAGAAATAATTCCAATTGTTCATATTTCCCTAACTTTCCCCTTAGTTTTCATTCTTTTTTGAAAAGTTCTTATTCAGGAATTAACACAAGAATTTAAGTCTCACTTAGGATAATGTTTTCTTAGATGACTTTCTTAAGTTCAATATTTTGACTTGATTTTCAGGGTCATTCAATCAGCCTGGCTAACTTTCCTTACATTGACCTTATGACTGAATGAACCGGCTCAACAAATAGCCTTGATTTCTGCGACACCAGACTTTTTTGCGAGAGTTCCTTCTTTCTCCCTTCTTTGTCCTTTGTTCGCCACCTGCCTTCTTCCTTTTCCACTTCCTTTTCAACACACAGTCTATATTTCTTAAACTGTAAGCTCTATGAAGGCAGAGTCTGCGTCTATCTCCTTCCTTCTCTATCTGCATTGCCCAAATATATAATAAATAATGATTAGATAAGTAGTAAAGCTGGAAAGCTAAATCTAGAATAAAAATAATACACATGATTACAGTGACCAGTGTTCTGAATCCCACAATATGTCACATTTCTAATTGTAGTTTATTTAAATGGGAAGTCTTTCTCAGCAAAATATTAATTGTACTTATAAATATATAATATAATTTTACACTAATACAGTTTTCTTGCTTAATAAATAAATTATGTGGAAATGGAATTGTAAGAGAATATGGTTTCTTCAGATAAAGTATATACAGATTTTAGGTGAAATAGACCGCATTCAATTTGAATGAGAACTGTGTTTCCTGCTTGGTAAGTATTTTCTTCTCTTTCTCAAAGATTTCAAGAGATACTCATAGCGTGAGTCATTTTGCAACACGTGGTCAATTTGTCTGACTTCAGCTAACTTAGTGCCTCAGTCCTTTCCCTTCGGTTTACAAGTGAGGGCTGACTTCTTTCTCACTCTGCCCAAAAGCTACTGTTCTCCACTGCAACACAACCTGGTCCAAAACTCCTGTGTATTTGAATAGCTAAAGAACTTTGGAGTAATTCATTTTCATCCCTAAAATAATCTAGTTGTCACATCCCAGACTTTTGAAAGTATTTTTTATTTTTAAAAAAAGCATTAAAAAGGAATCTGGTTAACTTAGGTTTCTAAATATAATTACTACTCATCATTTAAATTAATTAATTAACTGAATTACTTTACTTGTATACCGAAGTTAAAAAGTGTATGCACGGTATCTGTTCAATTTGCAGTAATTGTAATTTTCTCTCTTTCCCCATGTAAGAAAGGCCACTATTTCTGAGGCACCCTTGTCCTCCCATCCCATTAAGTGGGTGGGGAACTTGGTAGTCCAATTAGAGGTGTCCCAGTTTCTGCCAATTTGGAAGTCTTCCTTGGTTTGTTTTTTAGCTCTGTATATTTGGATACATATTCAGTCAAAATAAAGGTTCAAACTTCTTACTAGAACTGCTGTTTCCCTTCAACAATATACCTTTCCTTTCTCCTTCCTCACTGTGGTTTCTGAGTATTGATGCAAGTTCAGTAATACCACTGAGAAAGGGGGACCGTAGTCTCTACGTGGGTACTTACCCTTGATTCTCAGAGGCCCCTAAGGGTGTGCCTCTTGTCCTCTTTGGCCAGTGCGCATCCAGCTAGCACCTGCTCACCACCAATTAAGGAGAAAATTATTGTTCTTGTTCCCTGGATTTTAGCCTCCCCTTCCTGAACCTCTGAAGAAAAACTTATAATTAGCGCAATTCTTTTTTTTTTAACTTGGTCTAATTCTGTGTGTATTGGTTTCTCTGTGCCACTTCTCTACCCTGGCCTCCACGTTGGCTCTTCTGTTGCTTCAAACCCCAATCTTAGACATATAATTCCATTAGTCATTGGCTCAAGCTACCCAACCCACACCTCTGGCATTTTGGAGAACTCCTTTTCTTTTCAACAAAACCCAGCTTTCTAGACTGTTGCTTTACTGCAGTCTAAACATATGGAAATCTTTAGGGCCCTAAGCAATGACTTTTTGGTGTCAGCACCCATAAGTTCTTTCCCTAAAACACCAAGAACTCATTGATTCAATCAGTGAGGAGGCATGGGAAATTGTATTTTCAGGGTAAAGAAAAAACTTGGTTGAAAGTAGAAAATATGACAAAGCAACTAAATATAGGATAAATATTTTTTCAAAATCTTTTAGAATGTATCATTGACTTAGCAACAAAGCCAGACATCCTAGAGACCCAAAGACATAGAGTGCTGAAGCTGGATTTTATCTTGAGGAATTTCACAACTTCAGTGAAGGTCTGCTTCCAAAGTTTTTCAGGGGAAGGGCAAAAGAGAGAATTTTCAGGGCACAGCAAAGGCTGGAAGTCTAACAGGAGAACCTCTCCTCTCATTAAACAAAATCGCAATAAGAATTCAAAAGAAACAATCAACAAAATGAAAAGAAAATCCACTGAATGGAGAAAATAATTAGCCAATGAAACATCAGATAAGTTAATTTCTAAAATGTATAAAGAACTTATACTACTGAACACCAAGAAGACAAACAATTCAATTAAAAAATGGGCAAAAGACTTGAATAGACACTTCTCCAAAGAGGACATACAGACATCTAATAGATATATGAATAAATGCTCAACATCACTAATCATCAGAAAGATTCAAATTAAAACCACAATGAGATACTACTTCACACCTGTCAGAAGGGCGATCATCAATAAATCAACAAACAAGTGTTGGTGAGGATGTGGAGAAAAGGAACCCTTATGCTCTGTTGGGGGGAGTGTAGACTGTGCAGCCACTGTGGAAAGCAGTATAGAGTTAACTCAAAAAATTAAAAACGAAACTGTCTTATGTTCCAGAAATTCTAATTTTGGGAATATATCCTAAAAAACCTGAAACACTAATTTGAAAGACTATACACACTCCTATGTTCACTGCAGCATTATTTATAATAGTTAAGATCTGGAAACAGCCCAAGTGCCCATCAGTAGATCATCGGATAAAAAATATGGTATATTTCCACAATGGGATACTACTCAGCTGTAAAGAAAAAAAGAAAGTAAATTTTACCTTTTGCAACAGCATGAATGGACCTGGAGATTATTATACTAAGTAAAATAAGCCAACCAGAGAAAGACAAATACCATATGATCTCACTTATATATGAAATTTAATGAGCAAAATAAACTGATGAACAAAATAGAAACAGAGGCATGCATACATGGGACAGACTGACAGCTGTCAGAGGGAAGGGAATTTGGGGGGTTGGATGAAAGGAGGCAATGGGATTAAGCAAAAACACATAGACACAGACAACAGTGTGGTGTTAGCCAGAAGGAAAGGGAGGTATGGAGTAGGTGGGGGTGGGCAAAGGGGAAAAAGGACTTTGCTTTGGGCGATGGGCTCACTACGCATGCACACATTATGTTTTTATTGAGTTTGTACACTTGAAACCTGCATGGTTTTGTGAGCCAGCGTCACCTCTATAAATTCTATTTAAAAAAAAAGAAAATATGATGCAAAAATAATCAGAAAGAGGCAAATTAAAGAGGAAAATATGAGAGGTTAAGAGACATGGTGGTCAACATGAGATCTCACATATACCTAATCAGTTTTGTCATAAAATAATTGGAGTAAGGGGTATGGGAGAAAGAATATTTGAAGAGATAATGGGTGATAATTTTCAGAAATGATGCAAGGTACCATTACAAAGATTCAAGAACCCCAAGCAGAAAAAATAAAAAGAAGTATTCTTTTAGGCATATTATGGTGAAACTAAAGAATACCAAACAAAAGGAAAGATTTTAAAAACTGTCAGGGAGAAGCCCTGGCTGGTTAGCTCAGTTGTAAGGCATCGTTCTGATATGCCAAAGTTGTGAGTTCAATCCCGCCCGGGTCAGGATACATACAAGAATCAACTAAGAAATGCATGAATGAGCAGAACAAAAAAATCGATTGTTCTCCTTCTCATTCACTCTCTCTTCCTCTCTCCCTCTAAAAGAAAAAAAAAACTTTCAGGAAGAAAAGACAGGTTACTTTTAAAGGAATAACATTTAGAATAATAGCTGACTCTTCAAAAGCAAAAATGAAAGGTAGAAGTCTGTAGTAAGACCTTCAGTTTGTTAGTTTGCTATGTATTTTCAGATAAGTAGAAATAATGTTTGCTACCAGTAACTAAAAGAAGGGTATCTTAGCCAAAATGAAAGTAACCTCAGTTGGAATAACTGAGATGTAAGAGGAATTTAAGAAGAAAGACATAAACTTTGGGATAAATCTAAGTAAATATTGACTACATACAAAAATGTTAATATCTTGTGAACATTTTTAAAGAGATAGAATTAAAATACATAAAAATAATAGTGTATAAGTTACATATTAAATGATTGAAGTTAACAAACTATAGAAATGATCCCTGAAAGTATAGTCTTAAATGATTGAAGTTAAAGTATCCTAATATTCTCAATTATTTGATAGAAGAGTAAAGTAAGTATACTTGGTAATTTTATATTTGATTATTTACATATGCAAGTTAATATGTTTGGAAAAATAAAGAATGTAAATAAAAATATATAATTCCAAAACAGATGAGAAAAATATGAAAAACACTCAATCAAAAGTAAAATTGGAGAAAAAAATGAAACAGAAAAAGCAGAAATAAAAAGCAAATAATCTAAATACATGCCATTACAATAAATAGAAAACACCAAATTCTTACATAAAGAAAAAGTTTGTCAGAGTATTTTAAAAAATTAACTGTATGCTGATTATTGGAGACCTCTCAAATAGAGGAATATACAAATAAAGAAAGTAGAGCCTTAGATGGATAGCTCTATTGGATAGAGCGTTGTCCCTATACACAAAGGTTGTGGATTCAGTCCCTGGTCAGAGCATGCACAACCAGACTGATGATTCTGTCTGTCTGTATCTCTCTGTCTTTCTCTCTCTCTAAAAATCAATTAAAGATACAAAAAAAAGAAAAGTAGAAGGACAGAAATAAGATATCCTAGCAAATAACCTCCAAAAGCTGATATATTTCTATTAATGTTGGATAAATGAGACTTTCACCAGAGCTCAAGAGATAGAGAATTTACTTAATGATAAAATTTCAGTTCACCATGGAGATACAGTATTTCTGAACACGTGTGTGTGTCTAAGAACTAAATTTCAAAATACATAAAGTAAAATTAAATAGAATGCCAGAAAAAAATAAATTCATCTCCATAATCAAAGTCTAAAATGTATGTTTCCAATTAATTGATAGAACAAGAGAACTAATTAATCCCTTGCACATGACCACTGCAAATCAAAAGCTGCATGGAAATTTTTATAAACACTAGCCCTTAAAACTAAAGTCTCAATGACCACATCTTATACTAAGCAATACAACCTCATTAAGTTGGCCGCTGGGAAGGACTGGCCACATGTAGGTAAGCTTATTCCAAAGAGGATTTTCAACTCTGGAATGTTTCCACTGGCCTGGCTTACTGGTCCCCACATGCTTTATGGCCCATCTAAAACAAAAGAAAAGACAAAAGGCATTTAGCAAGCTTAAATATCACTCTGAAATATTTATTGAGTACTAATTATGAACTAGGCAAAGAATTAAAAACCCAAATCTGATAGTTTACTGTGTACAAGAGACACAAATACAAATAATATTAAAATAAAAGAGCTATTAAAAAAATCAGGGAAAAAGAGCAATGTTAAAATTGACAGTGGAATTTGAGACAAAAGGAAAATTAGAATAATAAAGTCATTTTATAATAACTATGACATAAATCATAATTACTAACAGAACAGTCAAGCAAAACTTTTCCGACATTCAAAAATAAACCAACATAGACATCAGATTACAATGTACTAGGCAATTATTTTTAAAGTAACATATAAGAATATAAAATATCTGACTTTGTGTGGTGGGCACACAATGCAATATACATACAGATCATGTATCATAGAAATGGATACTTGAAACCAATATAATCATATTAACCAACATCACCCCAATAACTTTTATAAAAAAATAAATAAAATAAAATTATTTTTTATAAATAAATAAAAAAATATCACTAAAATAAAAAATAGATAAAATATCTGACTGCTATAAACCATAAATGTAAGTTTGGCTACTTTTTCTATACATAACCAGTTAAAAGAAAATATGTCTTTCTCGACAATTCTTAGATTTGTAACATTTGCCAGTAACAAAGTAAACTTCAATACAGTTTTAAAATGGAAATTGAACAAGCAAGCCACTGTTTGTGGCAAATGACAGAATAAAATTTGATATAAATGAAAGTTTAAAAGTTACAATTGCAATCACAGGAGAATTAAAAAAACCCATTCTCTCTCCCAAAATACTGTTATACCAGATTGGGAAAAAAAATATATATCATTAATATCTATTTAAAAAGCAACAAAATAACAATCATAAAAACTTAAAGGATACATCTAAAATTATAGTCAAAGGAAAATCTATAATGTTAAATGTTTATTTATTAAGAACTAGAGCAGGGGCCTGACCAGGTGGCGGCGCAGTGGATAGAGCATCGGACTGTGATGCGGAAAACCCAGGTTCGAGACTCTTAGCTCACCAGCTTTAGCGCAGGGCCCATCTGGCTTGAGCAAAAGCTCAACAGCTTGGACCCAAGGTCGCTGGCTCCAGCAAGGGGTTGCTCGGTCTGCTGAAGGTCCGTGGTCAAGGCACATGTGAGAAAGCAATCAATAAACAACTATGGTGTCGCAACAGCAATGAAAAACTAATGATTGATGCTTCTCACCTCACTCCGCTCCTGTCTGTCTGTCCCTATCTATCCCTCTCTCTGATTCTCTCTCTGTCCCTGTAAAAAAAAAAAAAAAAAAAAAAAAAGAAGAACTAGAGCAGGAAAATTAAAGCATTCAGCTCAATTTATTTTAAATCTATATATATATAATTATCCTATGGAAAATAGATGAATGGATATAATAAAGATTCAAATAGAAATAAAAAATTTAGAAAATAGAATGTCAGGAGATTAGATTAAAGAAATATTTTTGAAATAAATAAAATAGCAAATCTTTAGCGTATAAATCTAGATTAATAAAAATATTATACAAACCAAATAGAAAAATTGAGCTAAATATTTAGCATAAAGACTTAAAAAGTATATATGCATATGTATGTTATCAATACAAAATTTCTGATAAAATAAATGAATTTTTATAAAAACACCTCATAGATTTCAAATATAAAACAGAAAACATGTTCTCGTCCACATAACTTCACAGATCATGGAACATCACTTTCTTGCTCTATAAAATAGTCTAAACCATAAATGTACAAATAACTAGCTAATTCATTTCAAAAAGGGGAGCTAAGCTTCATAATAAAGCCAGTTACTAGTAATTTAAAAAGTAATACAGCAATCTTACTTAAAATTAGAAGTGTAAAATTTCTATCTACATCAACATTAGTCAATAAATTTTAACATATAGCAAGAGAATAATCACTACAGTTAAGTAATACTGAGCCTAGAAATAAAATATGGACATTCGTTAATATAATAAATCACTTATTAATAAATGGGAATACAGGAGCAATCCCTCACCCATAATTTTCTAGCACACACAGTGGTCATCGGGGCCTGAAAGTTGTCTGAGATTGCCTAGCCTCAACAGAACCACCTGCAGTATTCCAACTTATGTTCAATGGCCCAGGTGTCCCAGAAGCCAGCTGACAATTCTTGGCACCTGTACAGCAAGAGGTGGTGGTGACACAAAACACCTGTGCTTTAGCAACATGGAAGCTGTCCTCCTGCTCCTGCAGAGCTACGTGTGCCCTAAGGCCAACGCTTCTGCTTGTACCTAGATCCAGAAGGATTAATTTTCCTGTTCTTCTGGGTCATTCCATCTACATAATGTCTGACAGCTTGATATCTTACAACAAACAAACAAACAAATAAAAACTTTCTCTACACCCCACATCCACTTCCAGTAATGGCCTATTTCTTTGTGTCTTTTTACGGCAAATTCCTTAAAAGATTCATCTCCTTTTCTTCTCTTTTTCTCAGAAACCAATTTGAATTAGGATTTTATCTCTGAAACTCTAATGAAACTAAGCTCAAGTTTTAACATTACCAAAATCAAAGGTTTTCTCTAAACAGAACTAACAGCAATGTCTCACATATGACCCTTTCCTTTCTTAAAACACTTTCTTTTTTATTATTATTAGTAATTTTAATGGGGTGACATCAATAAATCAGGGTACATATGTTCAGAGAAAACATCTCCAGGTTATTTTGACATTTGATTATGTTGCATACCCATCACCCAAAGTCAAATTGTCTTCCGTCTTCAAAGGCTTTGACTTGACTTCACTGGACTTCCATGAAACCACAGTCTCCTGGTTTTCTCCTAGGTTAGTTGCCAAAATTGTGAGTCTCCTCTTAAGTCCCAGAGGGTCTGAAATAAATGAAGAAAACCCCGGGCCTGCCACATCAATCGAGTTTTTAGTTGTGCGTTGGTTTGCTGCCAGTAGACATATTACTGTAAGGTAAAGGACAAGGTGCTGACGAAAAGATGCATCCTTCTGGTTGCAGTGTTTGTATAACTTCAACTCATCAGGGTGTCTTTTCAAGGAACTGGTCAAGTTCAACTTGCACTGTTAACAAACATTCACACAGAGCAAAGGCCATTAGACTTCAGAGTTCCAGTGCAGCATGAGCTTTTATGTAAAAGCAGTAGACCTCTTATTCTGTTTTATAAATGAAGAGCTGACAAATCCTTAACTGTAATGGCACGAGCAGGCCCAGACAAAATGACTGTACATGTATGTCCTAATTAATGTCACATTAATTAGGACGTTCCAGCTTCAGGAAGGACTCTTGGAATCTTCATTCCCGAAAGCCAGCACTAGGTGGAGACAGTGATTCGTGCAATGCTAGCAGGCAGCTTTTCCCTTGCTCCTTGAAAACTTACTTTTATTTAGTATTTTCCATTCTTCTGTTCAGTGTGGGAAAGGGTGTTGTTAGACAATGGGTATTTTTAATAGAAACATCTTATAAAACAAGTTTTAGAAGGGCTTACTTGAAAACACATATATGTACACACCTTACCAGGTAGCCAAATTAGGTTCAGAAACAAGTTTATTTAAAATACCATATTTTCTGCTCAATAAGACACTCCTGACCATGAGACGCACCCAGAGTTTTAAGGAGGAAAATAAGAAAAAAATATTCTGAACCAAATGGTGTGTTAAAATATTTAATAAAATATACCACAATATTTCAACAATGTAAACTCAACAGCAGTATTAACAACCATGAGCACTGTTATTAACAAGTAAGAAGAGACTTTCATGTTCAAATACCCTTCTAGTTGTCCAGGAACCCGCAGCAGCTAAAAAAAAAAATGAACATTCACTCCATAAGACGCACAGGCATTTTCCCCTCCACTTTTGGGGGGAAAAGTGCATCTTAAGGAACAAAAAAATATGGTAATCTCTTTATTAATGCTGCTTTTCCAGAAAGGAAAAATTTTATTTATGATACTTCATGATTATCTACCCCCATAGATAGGAATATGACCAAAGTTAAAAATATCCTCCTAGATATTTCTGAACCTAAAAGATAAAATATTAAGCTAATTCTTCAATATTTTAGTTGACAGATACCTCTTCCCTCAAAAACTAAGTCTGGGATTGATCGTATTAATTTCAGTCTAATTGATGGAGTCATGGATCCAGCATGCTCTGTTCAATTAATCTTAAAAAGGGATGGGCAACAGAACACTTTAGACAATGTTTCTCTTTGGAGTCCAGCACCTTTGATGGAACTTTGGCTCCATGGCAGGCAATGAGAACTCGTGCAGGACTGCATGCACTGTGACAGAAAGGTATATACTATTTTGCAGTCTTGAATTCAATAGTAAAATAAAAACAAATCTAAATGTGTCCTAGTTTAAAAATATAGTCTTTTTTTCATATTATATCAGGAGATTACAATTATGTTGTTTTCAACAATGAAATGAACATAGTAATAAAATATGATACAATTTATAATTTGGATCTGATGCAGTACATTATACATATTCTGGCAAATTCAAACTCAAATCAGCAGTATCTAACAAACATGCATGTACAAATTAGATTCACATTCCACAGCTGTCAAAGAAAGTTTTATTTCTTTACCCTACAACTTATTTATTTAACTGGTCACTTCTTGTTTTCTTAAGGTTATCTAAGCCACAAGACTAGACCACTTCGAATTCACCTATAATTAATTTAAAATTGCACAGTTCCTCAGAAACAGTGAAAGCACATTATTCACACAGGACAATAACATATTCCATACATTGATTTTGACAGAAATCAGTTTATAAGACTAACTTTAAGAACTCCATCTCTGAAAGAAAGGAAAGAATAGGCAAAAGAAATGGGCCAATTGCAAAAATAACAATATTAAAACTATCTACTTCGATGGAAATTAATAATAGCCCAACAAGCTCCAGTGGGTTCGAACTTTGAAGCTTTCTAAAGGTCTGGTCCTATTGACAGGGAAGAAATCATTCCAAATCAGGAACTAAGCACAAGCTAATCTTAAAACTATATGAGGGTTAAAAGATCAGCTATATAGCTGGAAACCTGGGTCTATCACATATCACTCTCTAGCTCTTTACCAAGAGGACCACTGTGTGACATATTTTAGGCTACATTTATTTTGCAATTTACACTGTATGTTAAAAAAGTAAACGTAATAGCTTATGTGAATAATTATTTTTAACATTAAATTTTAAGTTAACCCTAACAGAAACAAGGCACTGAAGATTGCAGTGTTATTCACTTACAAACCCCAATTCACAAAGATCAAGTAGCTTTTGCATATTAACTATTATTTTACTTCATTCCTGGAATCTTTTGTAGAAACTATGGTAATAAATACATTTGGAATTTGTTCTTCTGTCTTACATATTACCATTTGCCCATCTTTTTACATTATTTTGATAACTAGAAAATTACTTAGGACAGAGCCTGGATTTTAATGGCAACTAAAGACTAAAAGAGTGACCTCTGTGGTCATGTTGCTATTGAACGTAACGGGGAATTTTTGAAAAGGAGAAACGGTCTGAAAACATTTCCTATTTCATAATAATTTCCATAATTTTACATTCCATCCCTCTCAATTACAGATCATTAATTAAGCCTTTCAACACAGTCCAGTTATTTTTTTAGGAGATCAATTATGAAATACGGTGGAAACCTATAGTACATTAATGGTAATTGCCAGCAATACGGACATGTTTAGTCTAGAAAAATACATGGAAATAAAGATGGATATAAAGTCCAACCTGATGTCTCTCGCAAGATTGCTTTTAAAGATAAGTCTTTGACCTGCTCTACATTGTTTTGTTTTTCTAGTTGGTTGAGCTTGTTGGTTATTTAGATTCTGGATACACAGAAGTAATCTATATTCAGCATTAAAAGCCTATCATTATCTCTCATAGAGAGTTTCATACTTGTGTAAAAGCAAAGCTCTCTTTGCAACTATGGTAAAATCTCCAAGTGCAAGCTTTGTAAATTAAAAATAAAATCTTTCTGCAACAGTACTTGGGTTGAACCCCATGGGATCTCTGAGTTCTTGAATTGGTTTATCACCTACCTGGGCCTCACAGCTTTGAATCTCAGATCTTTGGGGATCTACTACCTGAAGTTTCTGTATCAACTTTTTTGCAAATAAGGCAAATGAATAAGCATCAATAGAGCACCTGCTCTCTGTCCCCAGCTCTATGCTAGGCACTAAGAATCCAAAAAGAGCCAGAGAGTACTTCCCACTCACCAAAAAGGATCGTATTTTAGGGAGCAGCAAAAAAGTACATAGCTGGGAAAGCTTTGGAAAACAGCAAAAAATTATATACCTGGGAATGTTTTGGAAAAGTAGACACAACAATAAATCATGGGGGGAAATGACACTTTTCATAAGAGTTATAAGAGGCAGAGCTAACGGAAGGAAAATAATACGAGCTTTTGATTATTAAAAAAAAACAACTGTTGGGTAAGGGGAAATCCATGAAGGATGCATAAAATTGTTATTCATGGAGAATAAAGGATTTGGAATAGTGAAAAGGAGGAAGAGAAAGCCATTTCAAGAGAGGAAGAAGAATACAATCTTTGGTATTACGTAATAACTCCAAAATATATGTTTCTTGAAGACACAGAGTTCTAGCTAGAAGAGAAAGTGATTCTCCTCCTTAAGCATTCGTTTCCCAGACTCAGTTATGTCTAGCCAACTCTTTGCTCAAAGTAAAGTGGGCTTCACCATTTAAAGTTCTCAAGTGCCTCTGTTTATCCATAGCAGGAAGGAATAGCTATCCCCCTCCTTCAACAGTAATAGATTTTTAGATAGGCACATGGTTATCCACATAAAGAGTTCCTTGCACTGAGGTGCAGCCATGTATCAATGTGTTAGCCAAATGAGCTGTGAGTAGATACAAATTGCAGACCTTACCCACAAAGCAATCAGACATGCCTACTTATATGTGGGCCTGCATATTTCAAACCCATATTGTTCAAGGGTCAACTGTACTTCCTTAGGTTAGAAATTTGGAAATGTAATTCTAAGTCCAAGAATATTAATATTCAAAATTCTTGATGCAAATTGCCATGTTGTTTTCTATAGGGATGGTGTTGATTGAAATTCTTCTTTGTAAAAACGTCATTAGGCCAATATCTATGTCTTCGGCTACAGTGTTTGAAATTATTTAACTCTGATGTGGGAAGTGGCCAAAATAAAAATAAATTCTGTAAGAGTTATATTGCAGTTATGGCAGTGTAGGTGATCCACCTATTCTAAAGCAGACTTCAAGACTTAGTGCTACCTCCTCAGATCTGTCTGGATTCCATGTTTCTCTATACCAAACTTTTTTTTAACAAACAACGCTTATTATGTAACCAGCACTTAATACGTTTAATTTTCTATTCCCTTGCAAGGTCTGTGAAGACAGGGATACAACCTTGCACATGGTTGTATTCCCAGAGTCCAGCACAGTATCTGAAACATAAGAGACACAGGCCTGACCTGTGGTGGCGCAGTGGATAAAGCGTCGACCTGGGAACACTGAGGTCGCCAGTTCAAAACCCTGCACTGGTCTGGTCAAGGCACATATGGGAGTTGATGCTTCCAGCTCCTCCCCCCTTTCTCTCTTTCTCTCTCTCTGTGTCTCCTCTCTAAAATGAACAAAATAAAAATAAAATAAATTTTAAAAAGAAACATAAGAGACACAGGAGACAGTGAAAAATATTTCCTGTATAAATAGAAGAGTGACACTTATTGGGGACACTCACCTCATTTACAGTTTGAACCCCAAAATTAGATTTCCCAGTTCTGTACCTGCAGGTAACTCATTCCTTGTGATCTTTTAAAACGCAAGCATAGGCATCAAGCGCCGACCTACACTACACGCACATAACCCTGTGCCAAGTTTTGTGGTGACTTCAAAAGAAGTATAAAAAGGTAGTGCCTGGCATTCCTATTTGGGTGGAAAGACAGGATATACACAGTGAAATATTTACAACACAACTATGCTGTCCAAGAAGGTAACCAACCATTAGCCACATTGAGTCTTTAAGTGTACATTTGAACAGCTAAAATTAAGAGAAAAAAAATGCATTCCTCTGTCACACTATCCACACAGAAGCACTCAACAGCTCAGCACAGCTGGACAGTCTACAAGGAGTAAGATCTGAGAGGCAGATAGTTCGTCCGAGCTGAGAGTCGGGGGAGAACATGGGGGTCAAGGATTCATGCCATGCAGTATTCCACTGGGCAGAATACTTCATGAGTTGAAGAAAAGAAAAAGAATTTTGTTGGAGATTTAAAGAATGGCTTAAGAAGCCAGAGGGTTGGGAACGAGTCTGCCATATAAATGGTCTCGGTTGCCTAAATGGGCCTATGTCTGACTATGTGATGACTAAAAAAATAATCCACCATAAAATGTCTTCACTCCAGACCGTTCATTTCCAGTTTATTATGTTTAAGTGGCAAAAGTTTAAATGCTAGATCCCCAAATAAAGTTGTGTCACAGGATCCCTGTGGGGCAATGTTAGATATAAACTCAACTGACAACGTCCTTTTCCTTTTATTCCCTCTCACTTCCTCTTTCTTTCCAGCCCCGTCACTGTGGTTACTGCAAGACCATTGTGCGGCTGCTATATTCTGGGCCTCGGCTCATGGCACTCTGCAAGTCACTCAGGGCACCTGACTCTCAAGGGCTTTAAAGTCAAATTTCCTTCCAAATAAGGCCATAAAGCAAGCATTAAAGTAAGTTATGAAAAGTTGCATAAATCTTGGGCTTTTGAACTATTCTTTTTTTTTTTTTTTAATTCAGTGGGAGGAGGGGAGGCAGAGACAGACTCCTGCATGTGCCCCAACCAGGATCCACCCAGCAAGCCTACTAGGTGGAGGTGCTCGGCCCATCTGGGGTGTTGCTCCGTTGCTCAGGAACTGAGTTCTTCTTGGTGCCTGAGGCAGAGGCCATGAAGCCATCCTCAGTGCCCAGAGGTAACTCGCTGCAATCACGCCATGGTTGCAGGAGGGGAAAAGAGAGAGAGAGAAACAAAACAGGACATCCACATGCAGAGCCAATGCTCTACCACTGAGTCAACTGGCCAGGGACTAAACTATCCTTTAAGTGAGCCAGCACATGCCAAGGGATGATCCAATGCATCTCACCAACTGCTTTTTAACGTTTTCTTTCTCAGCACTGTGACCAGTGTGGGGCAGGGAACACTTCCCTTGCCAGCCTTCAGATCCGGATCCGGGTGACTCATCTCTTGAATCGGAGAGGAATTGATGGGCCACTTTATTTATTTGGGCAATGGGGAAAATGAGGTTCCAGTAACACTTACCCTGGAAGTCCTACTGGAAGAGCTTGTAGGAAACGCAGACCCTTACGGCTCAATGAATCACACAGTCCACACGAGAAAACATCCCTTTATATATAAATGGCCTTGAATGCCCAGAAAGTAACTTAGTTTGTACAGTAACATTAACAATTCAGTCAAGTGTGACAGTCAAAAAAGGAGGTGCCCAATAAATGTTTGTTAAAATCAGGATGTCAGATGGTCCTCTCTTTGTACTTTCACAGAAAAAGTGTGTTTTCTCTGAGAGTCAAGAATCAGCAGTGACTACTGATAGTCTCTGAGCCTCTCAAAATGGCCCTTTATATATTCCTTCTAATGTACTGTGTTATACAGAGGAAACACTTAATAAACCACGTGAACAATCCAGGATTTGTCACAGTGTGATACCGCAGAAGCAGACCATTCAGTTTATAAGAAATGGGTCTATGCCGCTAGACAGCAAGTTTCATGGGGATTTTGTCTGTCTTATTTCAGTGCGTCTGCAGTGCCTAGGACAGTATCTGGCACTGAAACTGCACTAAATAAACAGTTGTTGAATGCAACACCAACCATAGACTGGGCAACCAGGGGCCCTGTCGTGGGTCTCACTTTTGCCTTCTTCCTGCTTTACTCAGTGGGCCAGGAGTCCATGGTGCTAAGAGGAAGTGTCTACCTGGATTTCATGTGCCTATTTCTAGACAATTCTATGAGACCTCAGGATTCCCTCGCCAAAAAGCCCCGGACTTGCTTTCAGAGGCTGTAAGAGCCTCTCTCTCCCCAGCTCTATCCTAATTGCAAATCAGGATAGAGTTTGCAGCCCCATTACTGAAAGATGGCCAAGGGGCAGCTGTTGGGGGTAGGGCAGAGACTGGACACAGGCTGGTGTGGCTCCCTGTGCATTTTGGATGCGTGCTACAGTGCTGGATACAGCTGCACTGTGAAGGGGAGGTGGGTAAGCCATGGGCATTTGTACTTTTATCCTAACACTACAAATTGTAGAGGAGGCTTGGTTGGATGGGTGGGTGGATGGATGGATGGATGGATGGATGGATGGATGGATGGGTGGATGGATGGGTGGATGGATGGATAAATTGACGGATGAATAGAAACATGAACGGATAGATGCCTGGATAGATAAATGAATGAAAACAATGCCTTTACATGAATCAATGAAGTATATTAGGGAAAGAGAAATGAATGGTGGCATGTGGGTTTTGCCAAAGATTCTGTTACTAGTCAATCTGTCAAGTAGGATAAGGACTTCTTTCATTGTCTTTAGTGATCCATCTCAACTGTAACAACCTTGTCCAGAAAAATGTGACTCTGTATGAGATATCTTAATGTGGCTAAAAAGGTAGGTCTTTAACTTTTATTCTAAAAATGACATAAAATATAAATTTTAAGATTAAGTTCTCAATCAAATGAAATTTTTAAATGTGTCACTCAACATATGCTCACTTAAAATCAAAAGATTCAACCTTCCATTATAAAAAGAAAATTTTAAATTCACAAAAATCAATCACTTTGTCTTAAAAGAACTTTTTCTTTCAGCAGAAATTGCACCAAGAGGTATCTACCAGGCATTTGTCAGCAGAGCAGAGTGGATGAGAGCAAGCAGTCTGATGCCAGGTCTTGGGATTAAGGCTTGGTTTCACCTTTGACTAGCTGAGTGGATTTCAGCATGCCATGACCACATCATGGGATTATGGGACACCTACTTTGGAGGTTTGTTATAAATCATTATTTATAAAGGAACAGAATATTATCCAGTTCCTAGTCAGCACTCTGGAAGGCTGATTTCTAGAGTTCAATGTTATGTTACTGTTAAATGACATAAATGGTGTGTGACCTATACTATTAACTATTCTAACCAAATGCCAAATGACATGTACTCTCAAAAACAAGCATAGTCTCTAAGTGTTGTCCAATTTAAATTTTAAATGCTGTTATCTAAGCTAACACAAAGCAACTCTGGTAATAACAATAGATTTAACCATCTCAAAATACGGTTAGTGTGTTGCCACAATCGATTTGGGTTAATGTAACCCTCATTCGGTGGGAGTTGTGTAAATCAGCGGGTGGAAAGGCTGTGTTTTAACTTTGTCTGCCCCGACTACTGAAAATGTGTGTTCAACATCTTAATCATTTAAATCTATATAAAGTTATAAAATAATAAGAAAAAACTTAATCTCCCTCTGTGCTGGAATGCTGCATGCACACCACACACAGAGAACACCAACGTAGCAGGACATAGGACCCAAGGGCAGCTACCCAAAACAAAGATAAATGGATTGCATAAACTATAACAATAATAATAATGACAACACAATAATAATTAATAATGCCTTTTATCCACCTTTTAGAGTAAAAATGACATCCCTTTGTACCTGTTTTTATTTAAGAAAATTTTAGGATTTTGTTATTTTCCTTCAAATGGCAAAGATAAATTCTTAATCTCAAATATTCACATAAATGACATGCATGTAAACTCATGCATGTGAATGGCACAGTAAAGGCAGTCCAAAGAATTTCCATTCTGGGGGCCTCACAAATAGTTTCTATTTTTCCCATTATTAGTATTGCTGTTGTTTTTCTTAAAGCATCATTTCTTAAAAAGACATTCTGCAACTTCTTCAAAGATGAGTTAAATTTATATGCCACTGAACAAAAACCTTCAAATTTTAACATTACAACTCCAATGGGATCTGTGAATGTATTATCAGAAGTGTCAGGCTCACAGTGAAATTAAGTTAATTCACAATACCCACCAAACTTCATAACATTACTTCCTTTTTCACACAAATCAGACTGATTGGAAAGATTAGCATTTGTTGGAGAGTTAGTAGCAACATCCTTTTGTTTCATTTTATGCAGCTTTAAGACTGAAGGGGCCTTAGGAATTAATTGCAGACTTCTAATAAACACAATGATGTAATGACGTATTTTGCATTACTGGTTTATGTTTGATTCCAAATAAATTGCAGATTTTTTTTTTCTGGTGTGATACTAAAACAATTTCCATTTTGCAAAAAGGATAATTAATCGGCAATTTTTTCACATTAGATCACATATCTCTAAAGAGTGCCCACAGATTTGATCGTCTTCAGCTGCTGTGTATTTATTTTTCATTTTTTCTACTGATGTACCACCCCATCAGTGCTGACATTTAAATGAGTGAGTATTCAACACAAACGTGATCATTTGTACAGCATCCAATGCGGCCCCATACTGAGATGATTGCTTCTGGGAGCCATCCACGGGTTCTCAAATAGGGGGAAAAGCCAGGCAAAATTTTATCAATTTACATTTTTATGTGATTAATTTTTATGCAAATAAGGGCCCGATGGTGCTCCCATCTCACCTGAATCATTCGGATCATCAAAGACAAATTGAGCATCACTTATTTTAAAAATAGGCTTTAAACTACTCTACAGCTGTGTTGGAAATGCTAAGAGCAGGGCATAAACTTCCCTAATATAACAGGGCTAGAGCAGAAAATGCTTTTTGCACACAATGCCATAAACATGGAACTTACACACACACACACACACACACACACACACACACACACAGTGTCTTTGCTTTGAATATTCTCTTGTCTTTGTAAATATTCAGTAACGGAAATGACAGTGTCTGAAGCAACGTTTCTCCAATTTCTAAATGCATAATCAGAGCTGGTTCTCAGTAAACAAAATATACTGACCAGTACGTGTCTTTGCCAACTTTCTCTCACTTCTGCATAAAAGTAACTAATAAATAGAGTAAATATACAAAGAAAACAAAATGTCGCAGACTTAAATGACAAACCTCAGTTTGTGGTTAGGGGGCTTGTATTGTCAGTATTATTTTGCATAAAATTAACACAGCACTTTTCAGTTTACAGAATTTATTCCTAAATTCACCAACCTTCCACTAAAATAATAGAATTATTTAGTTTGCATTTGGGATCCATTAGAAATTACATAAATCATATTAGATTTTTTTCAAATAATAATATTCTTTAGATGTATGAACTACAAATAAAGATGATTTCCATGACATTTGGAATCAAGCTAACAGTACAATTATATAAATAAATAGTGACAGCTTACAATTGACACCTAAGCAATAACAAAGTTCAGTCTGCTATTTTTTAAGAAAAGTATTTTTTTTCTCACATGGTACCTTTTAAAGGGTGTGCATAGCATTTTATATACATGACTCAGTTATCAAAACCTTCCCACATGTGTGTGTGTGTGTGTCTGTCATGAAAATAATCATCGGAGCAGAAATAAATTGTTGACAATTCTCTGAGGATGGAAACAGACCACAGGGGGTAAAAATCTGGTTATCTGAACGGGCGATATAATCGAAGGTTCAGCTAAGCTAAGGGAATTTCAACATAAACAATGCCCTTATTTCCAAGAGCGGATCCTCCTGTACGTACAATAGTGGAGGAATGCCAATCCTTTCCTGACTGCTGTGAGAAAAGTGCTGGACAGGAACAAGATTAGAATCTTAAAAGCTGTCCTGGGGAGCTAAATTACTGTGCAGCGTACAGGTGAGGAGGTAAAAAGAGCAAAAATAAATGGAGTTTATTCCATGCTTCTTAGAGTTTATTTCATGAAGACAGAAATAAAGATCTCTAAATCCATAGTTACAGTTGTGCCTTGTGAGATGGCTGTGCGTGTGTGTGTGTGAGTGTGTGTGTGTGAAACTGTGTATGGGCCTCCTCTCTCTTCACCAACAAAAATATGCCATTCAACACCATATTACACACAAAAAGATTTCTATTTACATTCTCACTCTCTTACTTCAAAAAGAACCTGAGAAAAACAGGTGTTTCTGCAACAAAAAATTCACTAATTTCAGCCTGGTGTGCAATTCATGAGAAATAGGAGAATAACCAGATTCGTGTAACTCTTCATGCACGTGTACAACCGTCTAGTTTGCTCTTCGGATGCGTCATCTTAAACTGGCCAGCACAGAACATCATCCGCTGTGATTCCGTCAGAAGTGGAGGTCATTCACATAGGTCATAACCTAGACATTTCATATTCTCAAACAACAGCGGGAGTAACACAACGCAGTCCCCAAGGCTTTATAAACTCTGCCCCTGACTAGAAGCAGCGGTTGTTTGGTGGAAAGCAGGTCAGCTGGCAACTGCACAGCTGTTTTCTAAAAGTCCTGGAGAGTTGTCAGTGTAGTGAAGATAAGACTGTCTCTCACAGCTGGCACCTCTCAAATGGCAGGGAGAACTGCTCGCATATGTGAGGACTGAGTTCATTTGGGGACAATGGAACAAGGGACTGGAGAAGGAAAACCGTTAGGGATGACAACTCTCAAACTCAGGAAAGGAATAACGCTGATCCTAAACAGAGCAGGTCTCCAGGGTCCCGGGAGCTTCCCGGGGGTCAGCCCATGCATGTGACCTTGGCCAGAAACTTTTGCACAGAGATCATGACCCTCCTTCCATCTAACAATTATTCTTTGGTCATTGTCCCAAGGAAGGGGGCACTGATTTCCTAATTTAAATGAAAAGCTCTATTACTGGATTCTGCTTCCCAAACCTCAAAACTTCAGCACAGGAAACAAAGTCACAACTCGTTTTGGTAATAATTGTGAATCTTATAGACCTTAGGGTAAGTGACTCCAGAAGGAGAGCCAGAAATCAGAAGAGAAAACTTCAGTATGACATGACTATCAAATGTGAATGCTCCCAGTAGAATGCATTCATCTCAAATTCTGAAATTTAAAAATTAAAATACCTGTAATTATTGCCCATAATAATATGGCGTGTGTGTGTGTGTGTGTGTGTGTGTGTGTGTGTGTGTGACAGAGACAGAGAGAGGGACAGATAGGGACAGACAGACCAGAAGGGAGAGAAATGAGAAGCATCAATTCTTCATTGTGGCACTTTAGTTGTTCATTGATTGCTTTCTTATATGTGCCTTGACCAGGGGGCTACTGCAGACCGAGTGACCTCTTGCTCAATCAAGTGACCTTGGGCTCAAGCTGGAGAACCTTGCTCAAACCAGATGAGCCTGTGCTCAAGCTGGCGACCTCAGGGTTTCGAACTTGGGTCCTCTGCGTCCCAGTCCAACACTCTATCCACTGTGCCACCGCCTGATCAGGCATGGCCTTTTTTATTACAAAAATTAGATAATCATATTAAAATATTGGAATATGTGGGGGTTTTTCCTCCATTTCTGGTATACCTGTTTATGCCAGTTTTTTCATTGAAATGCAATTTACATAGATTAATGTGCAATTTTTAAATGTCTAGCCCAATGACTTTATACACATGTAGACACCTATGAAGAAGCACAACCCCCTAAAAGAGATAGACTATTTCTATCACCTCACTTTGCTGTCATTAAAATGTATAAGGTATTAAAAACGTGAGATGGGGAAGGTGAGGCACAGATGAAATTTTAAAACTTTGCAGAGGTCAGATAAGTGTTTCAAACTGTGATCATCTGACTCAAAATACTACATCCTTCTCTGCAAGCCACAATACCTGCATAAAAAGAAAGGACAGTGAGAGCATGGAAATCTTTACTGATGGAAAAAATCCAAAACTAAATTCTTTATTTATTGAAAATGAATAGGAAAGACATGAACCAGTTTACTAAAATTGACATTCTAATATATGCAGCATTCAAAAGGTGTCATATTTTCATTCAGGGATAGAAATCAATATTAGGCTCAGCTGCTTGTGGCATACAATCCTTATAAACATTGCATGTTTACAACACCTGGAATTGTCTGGGCACTTGGAATAAACCATGCTCAAGACAGAAGTTAACCCTGTTATAGAGCCTATAACAACAAACAAATAACAACGATCTAAAAATTGTATTTTACAGAGGATTCAAATATGTTAACATGATAGAGAGCAATTGTGTAACCAATTCATGGGGGGTTATCAGAGAAGACTTCTCAAAGAGGCTAGAGTTAAGCTGAGGGCCAGAGGAACAGTTGATGCAAAGGCACTAGATGGGAAAAAGCTTAATATGTTTCAGGAACAGAAAGTGAGGTAGGAGGCTGAAACAGGGTGGAATGGGGACTGCAGTAGTTGTAGGACACAAGGTTGTACAGATGGGGCAGGCCAGACCATGTAGCATTTGGCAAGCCAAGATAAGAAGCTGAAATTTGATTCTAAATATGATGGATAGTGTTCAGAACGAGAATGGCATTATCTGGTTCTTACTTAAAAATAATAACTGGCTGCTCTAGAGAATGGACAGTAGGGAAGCAGACATGGGAGGGGAAACAGCAGTTAAAAATCAACCGCCACAGAACAGATGATGGTGGCTGGACTCAAGCTTAATGGAAGTCAAAATAAATGGACAGATTCAGGATCAAGACAGAAATAAACAAACAGATGCACCAGTTAAGCTTGAGGATAAACAGAGTATTGGGATAAGGCTAAAGATGAAAAACATGTGAGATGTCCAGATATTCAGCTGGAGGACATGGACAGACAGAGGTGACTAGCATAGGAGCAAGTCTGGGGAAAAAAAGGAAACATACTACTTGGGACATGCTCAGTTTGAGATTCTAGTTACATCTCCAAATGGAAATGTCTGATAGGAAAGTGGATCTGTGAGTCTGCAGAGGTTGGGACTGGAGCTATGGATTTGGGGATCACTGGAATCTTTATGGTATTTCAAGCCAAAAGAGCAGATAAGATCATCCACAGAGTAGAGAGGTAGAAGAGACAAAGTTGAAGGACAGAACCCTGGAGTACTGGATACTGAGAGTTAGAACAAAACAATCAACAAACAAAAACTCAAAAAAGAGCAGGCAGCAAAAAGAGAAGAAACTGTTTCACAAGAAGTAGTAGTTAAATGTGTCAATTGCTTTGAAAGATCATAGAAAGAACAGAGAAATGACCATTGGGGAGTGGGAGCTATGTTTGACGCAGAAAAAGAAATTGTTTTTCCCTATTTCATTTATTATAGGTGAAGCACTCCTCCAGAGTCAAGATCACTTACATTCCTGAAGATACAAGACAATCCAAACACAGACCCCTCTCTACTCCCAAATTCAATCTGAGAGCCCTATCATTCATTACCTTTGGGAATTCTGAAAACGAACCTGAGAATCCAATGTCCTTTTTATCCTGTAATACAGTGAAATACACCGACATCACATCAAAATTACCAAAATAAGTACATTTAAAGTCCGTCTAAGTAGGTTTGTGCTCTTTTCTGTGCTGCTCTACACATCAGAAACAAGGATGTTCATGCTTTCTAGGTCTCAGACAGCACTACCAGGCAGAACACATTATTTCTGCACAAATCTATTCAAGAATGTATTCGTAAAGTCTTGGATAAAACATCCCATATAAATAACATGTTTCACATACAAGGTATTTCTCATACGCTCATCTAGGAAGCTATTGTTTTAAATAAGTTTTATGAGATGGCAAAAAATAAAATTAATTCATTATTGCTTTTAGGAAATAATGAGCTAAAACCTCTCAAGTTAGCAAAAGTTGATGTGAATGAGGGGAAGAGGAGGTCAGAGGATGACTTGTTTAGAAAGTCAGGAAGCAACCAGTTGTGAGTATGAAAGTGTGAGTGCACACTTTGCCATGGACCAGAACGGCTAGTAATTGTTCAGGTCCTGAATGAGAATGGTGCAGAATGAAGAAATAAACTCAGAGAGAAAAAAGGATGGGATCAGCAGGTCTCTTTTCAACACAGGTAGCTTGCATGAGCAGAACAAAGCCCCTGATGTGCTTTATTATATAGTGCAGACCCATTTGCAAACAAGGAAAGTGTCTAATACAAAGTTGCCCATCTCCAAGGCAACCCAAGAATTCTCCCAAATGCAGAAAACCCTCCACCCTGCATAAATGAAATCAACCAACATCAGAACAAAGGGTGAGAGGAAGGGCATGTAAATTGCCTCTAGCAACTTAATCAAGCAAATGAGGTGGGGGGATGGGACCAGTACAAATACTCAGCTTCATAGCCAATATGGAGGTGTTGGGGAAGAGCTTAACCTTTGGCTAAGCCTTAAACTACAAGGGCTTTGCCAGCTTGCAGTCTCCCACATATCTCCCTTTTTAATTTTAGTTTGTGTCTGAGATTTGTATTCATCTGATTTTCCAGTTTCTCAGATTCCAATTTGAAGGCAGATTGGAAAAGTACAGAATAAACATAAAGTTTATATAGCCAATGCTCACAGATATCAAAACAAATGTCTTAGTACACTGAAAGAATTAAAACCTTTTAGATTATCAAGAAAATTCTTAGCCAATACAGCAGGATCTATAATAGAGTCTTTGTTGTTTTGAATGTCCTTAATATGTTCACCAAGTCCATGCTGACACCATTACCCTTCCACACTCCCTGCAGATGCAACCCAACCCCACTTCAGTTCCATTGAGAACTGTCACAGGAGCAAGTCACACTCAGGAAAAGTCCACATAGCACTGTATCTATTGTCTCATTCTCACTCTCTGTAGCTGGTTTCCAAGTCCCATGACAACTGTTTCCAGCACATTAAGCTTTTGCCTTAAGCTTTATGGGCATTCTGGATCTCTGGACCCAGGTAGTTTTCTAGGGGCTGATGCCAATCTATGATGAGGCTTCACATTCCTTGTTTCTTGCTGGCATTCAAAGAGGACCTGTTGATGACAAAACTGGAATATACCCTCACCCCCAAGTTATTCATTTGATTGAATTGAACCTCTTAGGGCCAGCTAATATAGCCAGTATAACATGCGAGACTTAGGCCATTGTTCAGCTGGTGCAAAATGCCTCTTGACTGTACAGTGGTACCTTCAGATACGAATTTAATTTGTTCTGTAACCAAGCTCATAAGTCATTCAACTCGTACATCAAACTGCGGATACTGGACCCGTGCACCAATGCGCCAACTGGTGGTAGCTTCCCGAATCACAACTCGTATTGGAATTTCACTCGGATCTCAAAAAAAAATAATACGAACCGAGTCGCAGCTCATATCTTAAAAATTTGTATGTTGGTCTGTTCGTATCTGAAGGTGCCACTGTAATAAGTTCTGAGAAGGAAATGTTCAAAAAAGTTTTTTAAGTAAGATAAGTTTGATAGGAAATGAGTCAGGAGGAGGTGAGTTTCTCCTCCTGACTCATGGTGTCTTATCAAACTTTCAGAAACCCACTGAGGAGCCTTAGCAGACCTAGGAAAAACACACATATCCTCAGCTCCACAAGAGAACAGGGTCTGGCCCTTACCAGATTTCTGTGAATGGGTCCCTCCATTGTACTTCAGGAAAGGCCTTCCTTATTAGATTCTAGAGTCTCTCAGGTGCTGAATAGCTCTGTACATTCATATGTAAAAAAATTTTAAAATAAAAAGAGCATGATAAAAAAGATTTGCAAGAGTTTGAGGGTATGACTCCCCCTTCTTTGTTTTTTCTAATTAACCTTTAAGCATTTGATGGGCATGCTCTACAATGCCTTGACCGTGAGGATTGTAAGGAATACCTGTCCTCAGGTCAATTCCAAAAGTCTGACAAAATGTAGTAAATTCTTTTACAAGTAACGTTCCCATACCTTTCAAAACATTTTTATCCCAAAGATTAACAGGCCATCTTGAGAGCAAATAAGGCTGGAAAAATCCAGTAAGACCTTCTTTATTTTCCCATTGTAAAAAAAATTTAGAGCTTTGTTAGGGAAATTTACTTTGCTCTAAGCCTCAAAGCTGTGTGACTGCTTCATGAGTGAGCCAAGAAGAAAGCCAATGTTGCTTAGCAATAACAGATACATCAGCTCCTTTATTTAAGAGCCCTCTGAATTTACGCCCTTGTATTGTTCATTTATTTCAGGGAGTCAGAGGAGCCAAATTCCCGATTTCCTCGGGACCCCTTTTGCAGAATGTTGCCTGACAAGCAGAATTAGCATTCTTATACTATTCTTGCAACTGCCTGAAGGAGCTGTGAGACAAATTCTTGAAATGACTTATCAGAGCCCTGCTTAATTTTGCTCAATTTTGTTGTTTCACAGACCTGAGTACAGTTTTACACATAAACAAGACAATTTACAGTGCAGAAACACAAGACTAACACATGAATCTGATTAATCCTAATATCTGGGTTGCTATTTGGCTCCCAACTCTGAAGACAACATAGAGCACACATCACAAAACAGAAACTAAATCAGCAAGTCTTTAGGATTTAAATTCCATTCTATTTAAATTTAAATGAGCATTCCTTACATGTTCCAATTTTAAAGCAAAAATGTGGGGATGAAACTATTTTTTCAATATAAAAGAGTGGGCATTTCCAATTTTTGCATGCAAGAACTTAATTCAGGCCTTAAAAAATCACATTTTAGATAACATCAGACAAAAACTCAACAGAAACTAGAATCAGAGAAACCCGGGATTTCAGAGCACAACCAGACCAGAAAGATGCCTGCCTGATCTCAGCAAGGGCATTTTCTGACAGAGGCACACTGAAGGATGAAACCAATAAAATCTCCCTGAGAAAATTTCCTCTTGCCAGCGACATGGGAAATTTTGTAGTCAGATCCACTAGGGGTCCTCTGTCTAATTTCCAGGCAAAGAATGGGAAAAAAACAAAATGATAGTTCAGAGTATTGTAGCTAAACATTAAAGAAAATCTGACCATAACAGGAAAAGCTGTAACTTTACCTAAGTCTCCTATCCATTCTCAAATTCCATAGCTGCTGTAACTGGCAGCTCGGGTTGACTATGCTGAGATTTCCCCCCTACCTCAATTTTAGCTGAGTGGCAGACTCAGCAGCCAGAGAGAAGTAGGAGTAGCCGCCCTGCCATTGATCGGAATAATTGGGCAATTGTTGGCCTGCTGGAATCAGAATTTGCTGAGGAAACACCGACATTGCCCCTACTGTTTGATGGGGCCGGGGAGGGCCCCATTGTCCATTTCCCTGAATCACACTCCCTTTGGCAGTATACTTAGATGAACATTCAATCGCACAATACTTCGTTCTCCTATAGCGTGGGCAGAGGCTAGGACCTTTAGGAGCTGGCTGCCCTTCAGGGGGAGGCTGAGACTGATATCTGGGGAGAGTAGGGCAATTTCTAACAAAATATCCTAAACCCCCACATTAGAAACAAGATCCACTGGCAGAAGTACTTCTCTGGCCTCTCTTCCTTTGTTTGTTCTGCCGTTTATCAAAATATTGTCCTGGAGTCCTGTCCTGAAGCACTGTGGCAATAGCCAGACCTTGCATTTATGAAGGCCCAATATCAGCACATATTCTGATGCAATCCCCTATATCTCAAGACTGGTCTAAAGCTTGTTGGAGCAGAGACCTCCAAGGATCTGAGAAAGACCCTGGGAGCAACCCAATAAGCCCAAGGAGCAGAGGGCAGCAGAGGCACCAATGTTAAGGAGGCCACAGTCATGAAACCCCCATCCCTCGAGTTGTCTCCAGACTTGGAGGCATCTATTTCACCCCCCTTCTTCCTCTCACATCCACATTCCTCCTTTTCTGGCTCCCTCTGACACCCCTGATGCAAAAGCTACTCCTCAAATAAAAACATTTGCACAAAAAGAAAAAGGTCTCTTACTTTGACCCTAATTGTACCATAACTTATTACTCCCAACTATACTTTCCCCAAAAACTTTACTCATTGTGCACACTTGGAGAGTTCAGTCATTGCCTTTAGTTTAGTTTTCTCATACCCAGGTCCCTGTTCGGTCGCCATCTGCAATGGACCAGCACGGCTAGTAATTGTCCAGGTCCTGAGTGAGAATGGTGCAGAATGAAGAAATAAACTCAGAGAGAAAAAAGGATGGGATCAGGAGGTCTCTTTGCAATGCAAGTAGCTTGCAAGAGCAAAACAAAGCCCCTGGTCTTCTTTATTATATAGTGCAGAGCCATATGCAAATAAAGAAGTCTCTGATACAAAGTTGCACATCTCCAAGGCAACCCAAGAATTCTCCCAAGTGCAGAAAACCCTCCACCCTGCATAACTGAAATCAACCAACATCAGAACAAACAAAGGGTGAGAAGGAAGGGCATGTAAATTGCCTCTAGCAACTTAATCAAGCAAGTAAGGTGGGGGATGGGACAAGTACAAATACTCAGCTTCATAGCCAATATGGAGGTGTGGGGGAAGAGCTTAATCTTTAGCTAACCCTTAAACTGCAAGGGCTTTGGCAGCTTGCAGTCTCCCACACACTTGAGCCCAAAGCACTTGAAATACAAAATCAAAGAATCATGTATCTCTACTCCAGCCAGTTCTAAAATCTGCTCCAGAAAGAAACTGTTGACATGATGCAGATGTTTTCTTAAAAAATGGTCTGAAAACACAAGGCACCATTAATGTGTCTTCAAAATTTAAGTGACAAAGGGGCAGCCCAGAGCTCAGGCATCAACTATGGCAAAACCTATGCATGGAGTTTTATATGCATATATATGCAAGGCAAAGTGCTTGGGGCATCTTAAGAGAGACACAAATATAATTATTCTAACTCCTGTAGGATCTTTTTAAAATATACTCTCCAAGATTTGAAGGGGGCAAGGTACTTTTTGGTACCTTGAGGTATTGAGATGCATTGGAAGATGCTCCTGGGAGCAGCAAAGCCAGGCTGAAAGGACATGGACTACAGGTAAGATCCTTTGTTACAAGGCCCATGACCTCAACAAGCAAGCTACAGCTGAAGTATGGGAGAGACAAGAGGGGTATTCACTGGTATATGTGAAACAGCGTGGTGATGCTCAGGAATAACCAGGAAAAAGGAGGCAGAATAACTAAGGTTCTCTGGTTAGCAGGTGGGGCTACTGACCAGAAAACAAAGCCATTTGCAAAATAACTTTATTTGTACCTCAGTCCGACAAGGTTTGAGACATCTGGGTTCTGCTAATAACACTGGGGGAAAAAAAATTTGTTGCATACACAAAAACACGTGTTCTAACCTAATTTGAGTGTGCTAATATCAAATCTGACATTAGTTTTTCTCTGTAAACTACAGTTTTTTTGCAATTCAACATTTTAGGTTTACATTTTATTGTAAAGTTCTCAACATTTAGTTTAACATAATGAAGTAGAATGTCTTCTTGGGCATCATCTTTGTGAAAATATAATAATTTATATAATGCAGTAAATACACTAATACACTAGTAGATATGATTGCATCAGAATTTGCCTACAATTTTAAAACAGAACATATTAAAACACTTATTTTAATCATAAAATTTGCGCAAAACTTATTTAAATTCTATTCAGGCAAAAATTTACGTTTGTAGCTCTTGCGTTTGTGTACTTGTTAAGGACAATCTCGTTTGATGCTCCAGCAGTATTCTGCTCATCACTAACAGCTCTAAGATTTTCAGGAAACTTATCAAGGTGACTGTTCAGGAAGTGAATTTTAACGCTCATGTTACATCCAATGTCACAGAAAGCCAACAGCATCCTTTGAACCAGAAGTTCATAGTTTTCTGGTTTTTTGTTGCCAAAGAAATGCTTTGTAAATGCCATGCTGCTTTCTCCTCCTTAGTCATCTTCCTGGAAAATTCTTCATCACATGTGAGGGTTCAAATTTGAGGTCCATCGAATATACCTGCTTTTATCTTCTGCAAAGACAATGCAGGAAAAGCAGAAATAATATGTTGAATGCATTCACTTTCCCTATTTAAAGCCTAAACAAACTGCTTCATTAAGCCAAGTTTGATGTGAAGTGGAAGGAAAATGATCCTGTCTCGATTAATTACAGGTTCATTCACAATATTTTGCATCCCTACTTCCAGAGCTTCACATTTCGGCCACCCCTTCTGTATCCAGTGTTTCTCCCGAGCTCAGCTGTTCCACAAACACAGAAAGCAAGGATACTTTGTGAAACCTCTCTGTTGTCCTAGCAGGAAATTTACCGTTTTAAGATCCACACAAATGATCCAGTTATGCTCCTCATACTTCAGAAAGTCAAAAACAATTATGTCATTATAATCTTTTCGCAGATGAGTTGAATAACCAATTGGAACCGCTGCATAAACATTACCATTGTGTAGGAGAACACATTTCAGACTTCGTTTAGAGCTGTCAAGAAATAGCCACCATTCTGTTAGACTGTAAGTGGTAACACCTAGCTGGCTGAGAAGACTACTGATATCGTGACAGTAAACAAGGTGTTTGTTTTTGGAAAAAAAGTCCACAAAAATTTGTTCATGGTTCCTGAAATGGGCTACTTTAGCTGACCAGTGAAGTACATTCTTTTCTTGAAGCCTGGAGGCTAATAACTCAGCTGATTTCTTGGATAGGCCCAAATCTCTTACTGAGTCATTCAATTTGGGTTGGCTAAACTGCTGAGAGGTTAATGACTGCTTGGCATCAGAAGAAGACCCTTCAGATTCTACAACCATTTCCTCATGCATCTTATCAAAATACACTTGATCACCATGTTCACTTTCTTCGTCCTTAGAAAAAATAAAACTATTGAAAACTGGAACCAGTAGTGTCTCAGAGTGTGGGATAGGTCGTATTGTTGAAGGAATATTAGGATATGCGATCATATGCCATTTTTTCTTGCCGATGCCCTTTGTATGGATCAGACAGAAATAACAGTCACTGCTGTGGTCCTTAGGTTCACGCCAAACCATGGGAATACCAAAGTTATTCCTTTGCATTTTCCTTTTGTCCAGTCATGAAGCATTTCCTCACAATCATGACACACAGTATGAGGAGCCCAATTCTTGTCTTGATCTCCAAGGGGAACTTGAAAATAGGCGATATATGCACGTGTCACAAATGATGAAATATTGTACGTTTGACGTTGAAGTGTGTAACAGCCACATATAGAACACAAGGTGTCAGGACTATTCTTACATTTACGCCTACTCGAAGAAGCCATGATTCAATCTTAAAACAAAATAAAAGGGTGTTTTTATCAGATAATAACTTTTTACATTTAAAAGTGATGTTTGTAAAACATTAATTGCCTTGTGGTTATGTTCAATCCAAGAGTCATTGCCCTTTAACTCCAATTTAAAAACCAATGCATGCCATTAACTGTACCAAAAAGAAATTAAAATTGCATAAAAACTAGAGCATGCACTGAAAACTGGGTTTCAGATTTGGAATCAGCAGTGCAGAAATATATAGAAAAAGTTCTAAAACCTCATGCAACAGAAAATGAAAAAAAATTGTTCCCCAGTGTAATGAAGTACATGTGTTTTCATTATACAATTCCATGTTTATTTGCTTCTTATTAACTGTATTAAGCTATTTACACAGTAGAATTGTGTTTAAAGTGTAAGTTAGTAAAGACCTGCTATAAAAAGACAATTTCACTAATCCTAATCATGCAAATGCAGTGAAGCAAATTTATGTTCGGGCAGGTACCATAGGTGAGAACTTCCCATTCTTGTGATATTTTCCGGGCCAGCACATTTGAATGGCATTTGAAATTATGGCATTCCAAAGTAATTCTGGGGTAGGAAGTTCCCTAGGATAAGTCAGCATTTAATGGAGGCTACAAAGAGCTGATGGAGAGGACTGTAATATTGCAGGTGTAAAAATTGGTGCCAGCAGGGAGTGAGGCAGCTGAAGGAGGCCAGGACACGCCTGCTCACCAGGAGGAGGCTGGCCCGCAGCAGCAGGTGCTGGGCTGTGAGGGCTGTAATGAGAGCCCAGCACTGCCAGGGCAGATGAGGCAACGGCAGGAGAGGGCTGCCCTAAGGGGAGGAAGACACCCCACGTGGGAGTGTGCAGCTGCAGGGGAGGGCCAACACAGAGACCCAGGTCCAGGACAAGGTCCAGTCTTGGGGGTGGGGGGTGGGCAGTCTTGATTAGCAAAATGTCAAGATTCTGAATATCTGATACTAAAGATTGAGTAGTGTCAGTTGTCAGTAAGGCTCTTTAGTCACGTGGAGGAAAATTCAGGGTGGATGGGTCAGAACGGCCTGGACTAGGAAGCTTGAGATGAGATGCTGGTTTAGGACCTGTCTCGCCCCCAGGCTCTGTGCTCACTCCACACCCAACTGAGCCAAGGTGCAAACCTGCACACCTGGTCTCTTCCTCTTCCTCCCCTTATTTCTCTTGTCTTCTTCAGCTTGAAAAATACATAGTCTGGAGGTATCTGTTATACATATACATTATATATATAATGTTATCAGAAATTTTGTTTTGTGAAAGCATTGTTAATGAGAACAGAAGATACAGACCAGAAGAAAACATTTGTAAATTATATATCTGATAAAGCACTTGTACACAGAATACATAAAGAAATCTTAAAATTCAACAATAAGAAAAGAAACAAAAACATTTTTTAAATGACAAATGACCTGAACAGATGCTTCAGCAAAAGAAAACAGAAGCACAGTAAAAAAACAGAACATCATTAGTCATAAGGAAAACGCCAATTAAAACCACTGCACACCTATTAGAATGGATCAAACAAAACAGAACTAACAAAAATACTGCAATAGCCATACCCGCTGCTATTGAGGATGCAGAACTATAGGAATATTCGTTCACATTTTATGGAAATGCAAAACGGTAAGGCAAGTTTGGGAAACAGTTTGCTGTTAGGTGAAAACACACGTTTATCATATGACCCAACACTCACAAGATTTGGCACTTTCCTAAGTGAACAGAAAGTTTATGTTCACACAAAACCTTGTGTGGAAATGTTTATAGCAGCTTTATTCATGAATAACCAAAACCTAGAAACAACAAAGATGTATTTCAATAGGTGAATATTCCCTAGTATATCCATACAATGGAATGCTACTTAGTGATATGAAGGAACAAATCGTTGATACACCTAGCATCGTGGATGAATCTTTAATGTATTTTACTAAGTGAATAAAGCCATTCCTAAAAGGATATATATTCTATGATTTCATTTATAAGATATGATGAAAAAGGCAAAGCTGCAGAAATACAAAAGAGATCAGCAGCTGCCTGGGAATGATGTTAATGGGAGGGTTTGATTATAAAAGAGACATACCAGGGAATATTTTAGGGTGACCTATCTGTTCTTTTTGGTACTGAGGTGATGAGTACAAAAAAACTATGCATTTATCAAAACTCACAGAAGGGTTACTTTTGTACAGTTTGCAAATTATAAAACAAAACATACAAAACAAAATCAACCAAGAATTGGGGAACTAGAATGAAATGCACTATAGTTGATCAACCTAATTATATTATAAATGTATGATACAACTCACCAGAGGGCAGGGGAAGAAAGGAATTGGTCAAAATAACTGTGAATAATGTGGGTTTTTTTCCAGATATTGGAAGGCTAATGACAGAAAAGAAATGCATACAAACATTGCTCTCTATTTAAATTTTTTTTTATATATTTTATTATTATTAATTCTAATGGGGTGACATCAATAAATCAGGGTACATATGTACAATGAAAACATCTCCAGGTTATCTTATCATTCAATTGTGTTGCATACCCATCACCAAAAGTCAAATTGTCCTCTGTCACCTTCAATCTGGTTTTCCCTGCGTCCCTCCCCTCCTCCCTATCCCATTCTTCCCTCCCTCCCCCCATCCCATAACCACCACTCTCTTGTCCATGTCTCATACCCTCACTTTCATGTCCCACCTATGTATGTAATCGTGCTGTTCTCAGTTTTTCTTTTTTTCTGATTTACTTATTTCACTCCGTATAATGTTATCAAGGTACATCCATTTTGTTATAAATGATCCGATGTCATCGTTTCTTATGGCTGAGTAGTATTCCATAGTATATATGTACCATAGCTTTTTAATCCACTCGTCTTCTGACGGACACTTGGGCTGGTTCCAGATCTTCGCTATTGTGAACAATGCTGCCACGAACATGGGGGCGCATTTCTTCTTTTCGAACAGTGCTATGGTGTTCTTAGGGTATATTCCTAAAAGTGGGATAGCTGGGTCAAAAGGCAGTTCGATTTTTAATTTTCTGAGGAATCTCCAAACTGTTTTCCACAGTGGCTGCACCAGTCTGCATTCCCACCAGCAGTGCAGAAGGGTTCCCTTTTCTCCACATCCTCGCCAGCACTTATTCTGTGTTGTTTTGCTGATAAGTGCCATTCTGACTGGTGTGAGGTGATATCTCATTGTGGTTTTAATTTGCATTTCTCTAATGATTAGTGATGTTGAGCATTTTTTCATATGCCTATTGGCCATCTGTATGTCCTCTTTGGAGAAATTTCTATTCATTTCTTTTGCCCATTTTTTGATTGGGTTGTTTGTCTTCCTGGTGTTGCTTTTTATAAGTTCTTTATAAATTTTAGTTATTAACCCCTTATCAGATGTGCTGTCAAATATGTTCTCCCATTGTGTGGTTTGTCTTTTTATTCTGTTCCTATTGTCTTTAGCTGTGCAAAAACTTTTTAGTTTGATATAGTCCCATTTGTTTATCTTGCCTTTTATTTCAGTTGCCCATGAAGATAAATCGGCAAATATACCACTGCTACAGATGTCGGAGAGCTTGCTGCCTATGTTTTCTTCTAAGATGTTTATGGTTTCACGGCTTACATTTAAGTCTTTTATCCATTTTGAGTTTGTTTTTGTGAATGGTGTAAGTTGATGGTCTAGTTTCATTTTTTTGCAGGTAGATGTCCAATTTTCCCAACACCATTTGTTAAAGAGGCTGTCTTTACTCCATTGTATGTTCTTTCCTCCTTTGTCAAATATCAGTTGTCCATAAAGCTGTGGGTTTATTTCTGGGTTCTCTGTTCTGTTCCATTGATCTATGTGCCTGTTCTTATGCCAGTACCAGGCTGTCTTGAGTATAATGGCCTTGTAGTAAACCTTGATATCAGGAAGAGTGATACCTCCTGCTTTATTTTTTCTTTTTAAGATTGCTGAGGCTATTCGTGTTCTTTTTTGGTTCCATATAAATTTTTGGAATATGTGTTCTATATCTTTGAAGTATGTCATTGGTATTTTAATTGGTATTGCATTGAATTTATAAATTGCTTTGGGTAATATAGACATTTTAATGATGTTTATTCTTCCTAGCCATGAGCACGGTATGTGCTTCCACTTGTTTGTATCTTCCTTGATTTCTTTTATCAATGTTCTATAATTTTCTGAGTACAAGTCCTTAACCTCCTTGGTTAAATTTACTCCTAGGTACTTTATTTTTTTGGCTGCAATAGTGAAGGGGATTGTTTCCTTAATTTCTTTTGCTGATATTTCATTGTTGGTGTATAGAAATGCCTCTGATTTCTGAGTATTAATTTTATATCCTGCCACCTTGCTGAATTCATTTATCAGGTCCAGTAGTTTTTTGACTGAGACTTTAGGGTTTTCAATATACAATATCATATCATCTGCAAATAATGACAGTTTTACTTCTTCTTTTCCAATTTGTATGCCTTTTATTTCTTCTTCTTGTCTGATTGCTGTAGCTAGGACTTCCAGAACTATGTTGAATAAGAGTGGTGAAAGTGGGCAACCCTGCCTGGTTCCTGATCTTAAGGGGATTGCTTTTAATCTTTGTCCATTTAGTATGATGTTTGCTGTCGGTTTATCATAGATGGCCTTTATCATGTTAAGGAATGATCCCTGTATTCCCACTTTACTGAGAGTTTTGAGCATGAATGGGTGCTGGATTTTATCAAATGCCTTTTCTGCATCTATTGAAATTATCATGTGATTTTTGTCCTTCCTATTGTTTATGTGGTGAATCACATTGATTGATTTGCGAATATTGAACCAGCCTTGCCTCTCCAGAATAAATCCCACTTGATCGTGGTGTATGATTTTTTTCATATATTGCTGGATCCGGTTGGCTAATATTTTGTTGAGAATTTTAGCGTCTAAATTCATCAGGGATATAGGCCTATAATTTTCTTTCTTTGTGTTGTCTTTGCCCGGTTTTGGGATCAGAATTATGCTCGCCTCATAAAAGGAGTTTGGAATTCTTCCTTCCTCTTGAATTTTTTGAAATAGCTTCAGGAGAATAGGAGTTAGTTCTTCTTTGAATTTTTGATAGAATTCACTTGTGAAGCCATCAGGCCCAGGACTTTTCTTTTTTGGGAGTTTTTTGATAACTGTTTCGATCTCATTTGCTGTAATTGGTCTGTTTAGGTGTTCTGATTCTTCCAGATTGATTTTTGGAAGGTTATATGATTCAAGAAATTTGTCCATTTCACCAAGATTGTCTAATTTTTTGGCATATAGTTCTTCATAGTATTTTCTTACAATGCTTTGTATTTCTGTTGTGTCAGTTGTTATTTCTCCACTGTCCTTTCTAATTTTATTTATTTGAGTCCTCTCTCTTTTTTTCTTGGTGAGTCTAGTTAAAGGTTCATCAATCTTGTTTACCTTTTCAAAGAACCAGCTTCTTGTTTCATTGATCCTCTGTATTGTTTCCTTAGCCTCTATGTCATTTATTTCTGCTCTGACCTTTATTATTTCCTTCCTTCTACTTGTCTTGGGTTTTATTTGTTGTTGTTTTTCTAGTTCTTTTAGATGCAGGGTCAAGTTGCTTATTTGAGCTTTTTCTAGCTTCTTATGATATGCCTGTAGTGCAATAAACTTCCCTCTCAGAACTGCTTTTGCTGTGTCCCATAAATTTTGAGTTGATGTATGCTCATTATCATTTGTTTCTAGAAACTTTTTTATTTCTTCTTTGATCTCATTGTTAATCCATTCATTATTTAATAACAAGCTATTTAGTTTCCAAGTGTTTGAGTATTTTTCAGTTTTTCTTTTGTGGTTAATTTCTGGTTTCATGGCATTGTGATCAGAGAAAATGCTTGATATGATTTCAATCTTCTTAAATTTATTGAGACCATTTTTGTGTCCTAACATGTGGTCTATCCTAGAAAACGTACCATGAGCGCTTGAGAAGAATGTATATTCTACTGCTTTAGGGTGAAAAGTTCTGAAGATATCTATTAAATCAAGTTGATCTAGTGTCTCCTTTAAGTCTGCTGTTTCTTTATCAATTTTCTTTCTTGAGGATCTATCCAGTGTTGTTAGAGGGGTATTGAAATCCCCTACTATGATAGTATTGCTGTTAATCTCGCCCTTTATATCCATCAAAGTCTGCTTTATGTATGTCGGGGCTCCTATATTTGGTGCATAGATATTTACAATAGTTATATCTTCCTGTTGAATTGTTCCCTTTATCATTATGTAGTGTCCTCTTTTATCTCTTACTACAGCCTTTGTTTTAAAGTCCATTTTGTCTGATATAAGTATTGCTACCCCTGCTTTTTTTTTCATTTCCATTTGCATGAAATATTTTTTTCCATCCTTTTACCTTCAGTCTATGAACATCTTTTATTTTAAGGTGTGTCTCTTGTAGACAGCATATGTATGGGTCCTGTTTCTTTATCCATGCAGCTACCCTATGTCTTTTGATTGGATCATTTAATCCATTTACATTTAAGGTTATTATTGATATGTAGTTGTTTATTGCCATTTTATTCTTTAAAGCTGTATTCTTCTTTTGCTCTATTCTTTCCTCCCTTTAAACTGTTCACAAGAGGCCCCTTAGTATCTCTTGCAGAATTGGTTTGGTTTTTATGAATTCCTTGAGGCTTTCTTTTTCTGGGAAGCTCTTTATTTCTCCTTCAATTTTAAACGTTAGCCTTGCTGGATAAAGTAGTCTTGGTTGTAGGTTCTTGTTCTGCATTACTTTGATTATTTCTTGCCATTCCCTTCTGGCCTCAAGTGTTTCTGTTGAGAAGTCCGATGTCATCCTTATGGGGGCTCCTTTGTAGGTGATAGTCTTTTTTTCTCTAGCAGCTTTTAAAATTTTTTCTTTATCCATTAGCTTTGGTATTTTAACTATGATGTGTCTTGGTGTAGATTTTTTTGGGTTTCTCCTTAATGGAGTTCTGTGTGCTTCTTGAATGTGTGGAGTGTTTCCCAGCCTTAATTTAGGAAAGTTTTCTGCTATAATTTGATTGAACAAAGTTTCCATTTCCTGTCCTCTCTCCTCTTCTTCAGGCACCCCTATGATGCGAATGTTGTTTCTCTTCATGTTGTCACAAAGCTCCCTTAGAGTTTCCTCACATTTTTTAAGTCTCTTTTCCTTTTTCTTCTCTGCTTCTGTGCCTTTGTTTATTGTGTCCTCTAACTCGCTTATTCGATCCTCAGCGTCATCCATCCTGCTTTTAATTCCTTCCATTGTGGTCTTCAGTTCTGATACTGTATTTGTCATTTCTGTCTGATTCTTTTTTATTATTTCAATTTCATTTTTTATACTTGTTATCTCTTTATTTAGGTGTTCATAATGACTATCCATTGTTGCTCTAATTTCTTTGAACATCCTAACTATCATTATTCTAAATTCTGCTTCTGGTAATTTGGTTATATCTGGTTCATTCAGGTCCTTCTCTGGGTATTTCTCTTGATTCATTTGGTTTGCATTCCTCTGCCTGCCCATTTTTTCTGTGTATAAGCAAGTTGTGGCCACTGGAGTCCAGTAGGTGTTGCCTTTGTGTTCTCTAGGTGTGGTCTATCTGCAGGCCCCCCACCCCCTCTGCCGGCGCCTAGGGTGGTTGGGTATGAGCATTGCCAGCGCCGGCCCACTGTGGCTTTTGCTGTGATTTCTGCCTCTCCTCCGTGGGAGGGGCTGTCACTGAAGCCACAAGATTAGCACCAAGGGTAGAGGCGAGCACCTTTCCTCAGCTGCGGACCCAGCCTATTTCCGGACTTCCGCCCAGAACCAGCAGTCGGAGCCTGCTCGCTACAGTTCCGCGGGCTAGGCGGGGCTTTTGACGTGCTCTCAGCTGTAAGCTTTTGCCCGTCAGGAGCTTTAGCCCCGCCCTCGAGGCCAGGGCCCTTTGCGCAGGGTCGGAAACCAAGATTTATTGGGGCGGGCGTGTTTGCTGGCTTCCGCCGAGCTGCGTACTTCCGCTCGTCCCGGACTCTACCCCGCCCCCGCGTTCGGAGCCCGCTCGTGCACGTATTAAGGCTATCCGGGGTTTCTCCGGCCGGATGGGGATAGCAGCCGTGGGGGCTCAGCTGCGAGCCTCCGCCTGTCTCGGGGTCCACCCCGTTCCCGCGCTCGGAGCCCGCTCGCGCACGTATACTGGCCAACCGCGGTTTCTCCGGCGGGCGGCGGGGGGGGGGGGGCGGACTGGTAGCGTCAGCTCAGCCACGAGCCCCTGCCCATACCTGGTCCTAGCCCGGTCCCCACGGTCAGGGCCGGCTTGCGCAGGGCCTGCCTGTTCCTGGCCTCCCGCTTTGTCCCCGTAAGTGGGATCAAAGGCGGGCCCGCAGCTTCCGGACCGCTCTCGCGCTTACCCTCCGACCCTCTGGGCTAGACCGATCTCCCACCGGCTTGGCCTCTGCCCACGCCCACAGAACCGCCTTTCAGCGTCCTGCCGCCCCAAAACCTTAAGCAGCCCTCAGCAGAGTAGGAAGGGACCCAATACTCCACACTGTAGGCCTGGGAGCTCCCTCACTTGTTTCACAGCTCAAAACTGTCCAAACGCCTCTTCTTGGCTCTGGGACTGCAGGCTGGGGCTTGGTTCCTGGGACCCAGGTCCCTCCCTCTCCGCCAAAATCTCCTCCCGCCACACGGGTCTCTCCGGGCTGCCGTTTGCTCCGGGGAGCTGGGCAGCCCTCTTCGCGTTTTCGCTATTCCTACCAGTCTCAATGTGGCTTCTTCTGTGTTCCTTGGTTGAAGAGTCCACTTAGTTTTGTTCAAAGTTGGTTTATCCTGGTGATGGTTCTTAAAATTGAGTTGTAATCCACTTTGGTTCTGGGAGTTGGAAGTTGGTACGTCCGCCTACTCCGTCGCCATCTTGCTCCCCGCTCTCTATTTAAATTTGTTTCCCATTGTCCTAAGGTTTAGCAATTATGACTCTCGGTTACCTACATATTAAAGTTGAAAAAATGAGAAAATATATTATGCATAATGTTTTTTCTCTATAAAAGATGGAAGTTGTACCTTATAAATAACTGTGAAGGGCCCTGATCAGTTAGCTCAGTTGGTTAGAATATTGTTTTGATATGCCAACGTTACGGGTTTATACCCGTCAGGGCACATAAAGGAACAGATAAATGTTTGAGTGTGTGTGTGTCTCTCTCCCTTTCTCCTTCTCTAAAATCACTAAATAAATTTTAAAAGTTAACAACTATGATGGAAATATCAGAATGAACCCTGTAGTGCAGGACCAGAGTCAAACATACCAGTATAATCACGTTTGCTTTACCGTATATACAGATATATAGATACATAAATAAATATAAAGTGATGTGTTTAAAAAGAATGCATATATACATATATTTCCTAGCTCTGTGAATAAATTAAATAATTCTTGGAGCGCTCAGGAGCACACCAGAGACCATCTCACAGTGCTGGCAACCTAGATTAAATAGCAGAGAGGATCAATGCTTGAGGCTTAACTCATTTTGACTTGGCAGGAAGTTAACCTACCTCTAAAGTCACCAACCACAAGGTAGAGATAAGTCAAGGGTGGTGGTTCCTAATAAGAGGCCGTGTCTGTCCTGGCTGCAAAGGGGAGCCAGGCCCAGAGGGACTTGCAAATGCCACCCCCAGGGTAGCTTCTTGCTACACGAAGAAGTGTGTTACTCCTTCAGACGCACACTGGATTGCTTAATTCTAATTTTTAAGTTAAATTATATGTCCATTCATTCAAGAATCGCAATGCTTTATGTTAAATGAATACCAAATGTCTCCAGGAAATAGTATAATTGTCCTCAATACTGCTTGCAGTCTTTATTATAACATTTAGTTTCTTTTTCTTATTTAAGCAATTATCAGGGCTGCTATGGCTACACTATAAGGTCTTAGAGAGGAGGATTCTTTGCCCTCCCGTTCCTGAAAGCAAGCTTATGAAGAATGACACAGGGAGAATTGCAACCGTTCATTTTCTAAATTTCAGGGCCCTTTTCTGTAAAGTCAAAGGGGTCTATAACACGTGTCAGGGAACTGCACATGCAGATAGTCACATTTCACTTAGACATCCTTACAGATTGCAGATCTCTAAGTGGGTCTCTGTGAAAGGCAAATGTTCAGAATGTCACTCCTTTCCCCAGAGAGAGCAGGTTTTGACTGGAACATGTTAAGTACTAGGCAGCTGGCGAGTGAAGCTTCAGGGTAGCACAGTCCATTTTTCCTAAGACTTCGTTAAAAAGAGCCAAGCCCAAGCCAGGCTCCAATCACTGGGGAAGAAAACCAAAAGAGTAAAAGTGAATAGCAATTTTTTGGTACTTATGTATTTTTATATAGTTTCAAACGTACAGAAAAGTTACAAAAACAAACAAACAGAAAACAAAAACAAAGGCTCCTGCATATCCTTTACCCAGATTGAATTACATATATATAATGTATATGTCACTTGTGAGGACGCAATTTGCGACTATACATATTCTGATTCCCACCACACTTTCATCCACTGACTGGTATTAGCATCCATTGATGATTCTTGCTCAGCGCCATTGTTATGTGACAATTGTGAAAGGGGATTTTTTTTAACTCAATCATTCTTTCCACATTTATTAGTTGGCATTCTACTCTAAGGAAGAGACAATCTTCATCTTTTACTTATTCATGTCAGTATTGACTCAGGATTCTTATTTTATTCAGTGGTCTATAATTTATTATTATCATTATTTTGAGGTTAATGTTATCAGTGAAGGCTTTTTCAAAGAGTGTTTAAGGCATCTTCAGTTTTCTAAGGTTTGCTTTGGAAGCAAACCGTCCCTATGTTGAAGAAAAAAAATTGGGTCTTCCTAAACAGAAACACTAACAAATCGTTTCCCTGCATGGAAACTCCTGTCTAGACACATTACTCTTTCGCAGCACACAATCTCTGTTTTGCTCCCTATCCAGGGCTGCAGTTAATTACATGAAGAGACAGATGCTGAGCAGCCCAAGGCTTTCCCTGCCACTGCGGTGAGGCAGAGCCCGCTCAACAGGCAGGTAGTAAGCAAAGACAAATGCTGTTTGACAAGGCAGCATAGCCCAGCACCCAGGAATAGAAAACAGGCCACTGTGTTCCCAAGCAGAGACAGAGAAGTATCAAGCAGATTGTTTCTGACAGAAATCATATCACAGCCACACTTCTAGACAGAGTCTGTGTGAATGAAATGATACACTTTCTGTTTCCCATCTTCCCCTTTAACAAAAAGTGAGGACATCCAAGGTACATCGAAGGTGACAGCTCAATGCAAGGTGGTTAGCAAGATTTTATAAGCTTGGTTTCCCTTTGGAGATATTAAAGAATCAGCAACAGTTCATCGATTTGGAGGTTGGAGCTATTCCCCTGGATTCTGATAAATTTCCAGGTTTCTAGTTACTACCAAGTAAATACTCCCAGTTCAGTGAATGTTGTGTCAAAATAAAAAATTAAGGTCGTGAGTAGTCTTTATTTCAGAGGGGGAAATAGAATCAATAAGTTAGACTTTCCTAAGATGTCTTGATCAAAGATTCGCTAGAAAAGTAGTTTCCCAGATGTAAACTCGTGCTAGAATACAGGCAAAATTATTTTTAGGGGCCACCTAATGACTTATTCTTATACACTAATGGACATAGAAAGGACATAAAAATAAAAGTTTCTCCTCAAATAGTATAATTTGGAGGGAAATGATACACAGACATATTTTTTCAGCGTTTTTCTCACAAGTCATCAAAGACTGTGAATGAGGATGACTCTTTTCAAAACGTTGCTAAATTGTTTTAATGTGTTCTTTTTAAAGTTTTGCTTTTTATTGAGTTTGTGGAGGGTGCTTAAATGTCATGTTACAGAGACAATAAAACAAAATAAAGTTCTAGCAAACTGCTGTTTTTAGAAAGAACCCAGTACAACCTACGGGGAGCCCAACTGTTGGAGGACCAACGACAATGATCATTCCCGAAGGAGAAGAGGGAGGAGCACCAAACAGATACTGAGCGGGGCCCTTTTCTGAACAGAAGGCCCAGGATAAGCTTCAGGCAGAGAAGATCAACAGTTCACCTTCATGGAAGTAGTTAGCAAGAAACAACCTTATGCTACAATTTCTATTGCTTTAAATAACCTTTCGGTTGTTCTAATTTGGTTATGCGCTGTCTCCATTTGTAGCGTACTATGGTTCTAAAAGCCAAAAGTCACCATGTATATATTAAAAAAGATTCTATTTTCTCATAGAAATTGGATTATAGTTTGGAGTGTATTTTTGATCAAAAACTATCATCAAATGAATCACATGACAACAAACTTATATCCTAAGAAGAGTTATAACAACTATAAATTTCTACAATAATTTAGAATAGTAAAATCATTTCCTAGTCTTAAGCCATTATTAATGTGTAATATGTAAGAATCATTCAAAGGACCCTCACGATCTATACTTTATATAATAAACTTGGCCTAAAACAAATACACTGTAATAGAAAACCAACAGTTTTGTCCACCAGTTGTCTTTTTTTTTTTAATTTAAATGGGCAATATTTTTACCCAATTTGGATGTCCCAGAAATGTTTAAATATAAATATGGAAGTTAAATTAAAATAACTCCAGAATACAGAAATTTATAGGCTACCTCACAGCACTATAGTAAATGCTTAATGAGTTCACTTTGAGAAATGCTGAGATTGGGTTCCAGAGAAAATTCAAAAGGAGATATACAACCATCTTTTATATAAAAAACCTTTTCTCCCAAATTATTTCTGAGGGGATATATGAGACCCACTCTTGTAAATGTTGATGGAAACAACACATTTTATTTTGTGTCCAAATAGAACCCAAAGTAGCCACAATTATTTTGTTGTCAAATAGTGTACAAACACTTTTCAATTGCTGGAGCATTTATGTTCAACATAGAAAATATTAATTTCCTCTCTATTGTAAAAGAACTAATCTAGAATACCTAAATCAAAAGGCTAACTTGCGTCTCTATTATTTTACTGGAATTCAGTATTTAAAGACTGGCCAAGAGATGATATATTAAAATAGTTAAGAATACAGTTAAGATCAGACTTCCTGGGTTTGAATTCCCATGTTACCTCTCAGTAGCAGTGTAACCATTGGCAAGTGTCTTACCTTCTCTGTGCCTCACTGCCACGTTCATATCTATAAAATGGACTAAATATCTACCTCACTGTGGCAGTCTGTGATTTAAATAGATAATAGATGTGTTTGAGAAAACACTTTAGTAATAGTTGAACATACGGTTGTTTTTATATTTTATATATCATATATCTGATAAGTGGTGAATATCCCAATAATATAAAGAACTCACACCTGACCAGGCGTTGGCGCAGTGGATAGAGCATTAGACTGGGATGCGGAGGACCCAGGTTCGAGACCCCGAGCTCACCAGCTTGAGTGCGGGCCCATCTGGCTTGAGTAAAAGCTCGCCAGCTTGGACCCAAGGTCGCTGGCTCCAGCAAGGGGTTGCTCGGTCTGCTGAAGGCCCGCGGTCAAGGCATGTGAGGAAGCAATCAATGAACAACTAAGGTGTCGCAATGGCAATGAAAAATTAATGATTGATGCTTCTCACCTCTCTCCATTCCTGTCTGTCTGTCCCTATCTGTCCCTCTCTCTGACTCTCTCTCTGTCCCTGTAAAGAAAAAAAAAAAAAAAAAAAAGAACTCATGCAACACAACAGCAAAAACAGACATTCTTATTAAAAAATGTTCAGGAGATCTGAATAGACGTTTTTCCCTAAGAAGACATATGGATGGCCAATAGGTATATGAGAAAATGCCCAGCATCTCATTCTCAGGGAAATGCAATGAGACCACAATGAAATAGCATCACACACCTCTTAGAATGGCCATTATCAAAGAGACAAGAAAAGACATTGTTGGCAAGGACGTGGAGAAAAGGGAACCCTTGTGCACTGTTGATAGCAAATTGGTGCAGTCACTATGGAAAACAGTATGGAGGTTCCTAAAAATAATTAAAAATAGAAATACCATATAACCCAGCAATTCCACGTTTCTGTATACAAAAAAAAAAACCCGAGGGGGGAGCAAGATGGCGACGGAGTAGGCGGACGTACCAACTTCCAACTCCCAGAACCAAAGTGGATTACAACTCAATTTTAAGAACCATCACCTGGATAAACCAACTTTGAACAAAACTAAGTGGACTCTTCAACCAAGGAACACAGAAGAAGCCACATTGAGACTGGTAGGAATAGCGAAAACACGAAGAGGGCTGCCCAGCTCCCCGGAGCAAACGGCAGCCCGGAGAGACCCGTGTGGCGGGAGGAGATTTTGGCGGAGAGGGAGGGACCTGGGTCCCAGGAACCAAGCCCCAGCCTGCAGTCCCAGAGCCAAGAAGAGGCGTTTGGACAGTTTTGAGCTGTGAAACAAGTGAGGGAGCTCCCAGGCCTACAGTGTGGAGTATTGGGTCCCTTCCTACTCTGCTGAGGGCTGCTTAAGGTTTTGGGGCGGCAGGACGCTGAAGGGCGGTTCTGTTGGCGTGGGCAGAGGCCAAGCCGGTGGGAGATCGGTCTAGCCCAGAGGGTCGGAGGGTGGGCGCGAGAGCGGTCCGGAAGCTGCGGGCCCGCCTTTGATCCCACTTACGGGGACAAAGCGGGAGGCCAGGAACGGGCAGGCCCTGCGCAGGCCGGCCCTGACCGCGGGGACCGGGCTGGGACCGGGGACGGGCAGGGGCTCGTGGTTGAGCTGACGCTACCAGTCCGCCCCCCCCCCCCGCCGCCCGCCGGAGAAACCGCGGTTGGCCAGTATACGTGCGCGAGCGGGCTCCGAGCGCGGGAACGGGGTGGACCCCGAGACAGGCGGAGGCTCGCAGCTGAGCCCCCACGGCTGCTATCCCCATCCGGCCGGAGAAACCCCGGATAGCCTTAATACGTGCACGAGCGGGCTCCGAACGCGGGGGCGGGGTAGAGTCCGGGACGAGCGGAAGTACGCAGCTCGGCGGAAGCCAGCAAACACGCCCGCCCCAATAAATCTTGGTTTCCGACCCTGCGCAAAGGGCCCTGGCCTCGAGGGCGGGGCTAAAGCTCCTGACGGGCAAAAGCTTACAGCTGAGAGCACGTCAAAAGCCCCGCCTAGCCCGCGGAACTGTAGCGAGCAGGCTCCGACTGCTGGTTCTGGGCGGAAGTCCGGAAATAGGCTGGGTCCGCAGCTGAGGAAAGGTGCTCGCCTCTACCCTTGGTGCTAATCTTGTGGCTTCAGTGACAGCCCCTCCCACGGAGGAGAGGCAGAAATCACAGCAAAAGCCACAGTGGGCCGGCGCTGGCAACGCTCATACCCAACCACCCTAGGCGCCGGCAGAGGGGGTGGGGGGCCTGCAGATAGACCACACCTAGAGAACACAAAGGCAACACCTACTGGACTCCAGTGGCCACAACTTGCTTATACACAGAAAAAATGGGCAGGCAGAGGAATGCAAACCAAATGAATCAAGAGAAATACCCAGAGAAGGACCTGAATGAACCAGATATAACCAAATTACCAGAAGCAGAATTTAGAATAATGATAGTTAGGATGTTCAAAGAAATTAGAGCAACAATGGATAGTCATTATGAACACCTAAATAAAGAGATAACAAGTATAAAAAATGAAATTGAAATAATAAAAAAGAATCAGACAGAAATGACAAATACAGTATCAGAACTGAAGACCACAATGGAAGGAATTAAAAGCAGGATGGATGACGCTGAGGATCGAATAAGCGAGTTAGAGGACACAATAAACAAAGGCACAGAAGCAGAGAAGAAAAAGGAAAAGAGACTTAAAAAATGTGAGGAAACTCTAAGGGAGCTTTGTGACAACATGAAGAGAAACAACATTCGCATCATAGGGGTGCCTGAAGAAGAGGAGAGAGGACAGGAAATGGAAACTTTGTTCAATCAAATTATAGCAGAAAACTTTCCTAAATTAAGGCTGGGAAACACTCCACACATTCAAGAAGCACACAGAACTCCATTAAGGAGAAACCCAAAAAAATCTACACCAAGACACATCATAGTTAAAATACCAAAGCTAATGGATAAAGAAAAAATTTTAAAAGCTGCTAGAGAAAAAAAGACTATCACCTACAAAGGAGCCCCCATAAGGATGACATCGGACTTCTCAACAGAAACACTTGAGGCCAGAAGGGAATGGCAAGAAATAATCAAAGTAATGCAGAACAAGAACCTACAACCAAGACTACTTTATCCAGCAAGGCTAACGTTTAAAATTGAAGGAGAAATAAAGAGCTTCCCAGAAAAAGAAAGCCTCAAGGAATTCATAAAAACCAAACCAATTCTGCAAGAGATACTAAGGGGCCTCTTGTGAACAGTTTAAAGGGAGGAAAGAATAGAGCAAAAGAAGAATACAGCTTTAAAGAATAAAATGGCAATAAACAACTACATATCAATAATAACCTTAAATGTAAATGGATTAAATGATCCAATCAAAAGACATAGGGTAGCTGCATGGATAAAGAAACAGGACCCATACATATGCTGTCTACAAGAGACACACCTTAAAATAAAAGATGTTCATAGACTGAAGGTAAAAGGATGGAAAAAAATATTTCATGCAAATGGAAATGAAAAAAAAAGCAGGGGTAGCAATACTTATATCAGACAAAATGGACTTTAAAACAAAGGCTGTAGTAAGAGATAAAAGAGGACACTACATAATGATAAAGGGAACAATTCAACAGGAAGATATAACTATTGTAAATATCTATGCACCAAATATAGGAGCCCCGACATACATAAAGCAGACTTTGATGGATATAAAGGGCGAGATTAACAGCAATACTATCATAGTAGGGGATTTCAATACCCCTCTAACAACACTGGATAGATCCTCAAGAAAGAAAATTGATAAAGAAACAGCAGACTTAAAGGAGACACTAGATCAACTTGATTTAATAGATATCTTCAGAACTTTTCACCCTAAAGCAGTAGAATATACATTCTTCTCAAGCGCTCATGGTACGTTTTCTAGGATAGACCACATGTTAGGACACAAAAATGGTCTCAATAAATTTAAGAAGATTGAAATCATATCAAGCATTTTCTCTGATCACAATGCCATGAAACCAGAAATTAACCACAAAAGAAAAACTGAAAAATACTCAAACACTTGGAAACTAAATAGCTTGTTATTAAATAATGAATGGATTAACAATGAGATCAAAGAAGAAATAAAAAAGTTTCTAGAAACAAATGATAATGAGCATACATCAACTCAAAATTTATGGGACACAGCAAAAGCAGTTCTGAGAGGGAAGTTTATTGCACTACAGGCATATCATAAGAAGCTAGAAAAAGCTCAAATAAGCAACTTGACCCTGCATCTAAAAGAACTAGAAAAACAACAACAAATAAAACCCAAGACAAGTAGAAGGAAGGAAATAATAAAGGTCAGAGCAGAAATAAATGACATAGAGGCTAAGGAAACAATACAGAGGATCAATGAAACAAGAAGCTGGTTCTTTGAAAAGGTAAACAAGATTGATGAACCTTTAACTAGACTCACCAAGAAAAAAAGAGAGAGGACTCAAATAAATAAAATTAGAAAGGACAGTGGAGAAATAACAACTGACACAACAGAAATACAAAGCATTGTAAGAAAATACTATGAAGAACTATATGCCAAAAAATTAGACAATCTTGGTGAAATGGACAAATTTCTTGAATCATATAACCTTCCAAAAATCAATCTGGAAGAATCAGAACACCTAAACAGACCAATTACAGCAAATGAGATCGAAACAGTTATCAAAAAACTCCCAAAAAAGAAAAGTCCTGGGCCTGATGGCTTCACAAGTGAATTCTATCAAAAATTCAAAGAAGAACTAACTCCTATTCTCCTGAAGCTATTTCAAAAAATTCAAGAGGAAGGAAGAATTCCAAACTCCTTTTATGAGGCGAGCATAATTCTGATCCCAAAACCGGGCAAAGACAACACAAAGAAAGAAAATTATAGGCCTATATCCCTGATGAATTTAGACGCTAAAATTCTCAACAAAATATTAGCCAACCGGATCCAGCAATATATGAAAAAAATCATACACCACGATCAAGTGGGATTTATTCTGGAGAGGCAAGGCTGGTTCAATATTCGCAAATCAATCAATGTGATTCACCACATAAACAATAGGAAGGACAAAAATCACATGATAATTTCAATAGATGCAGAAAAGGCATTTGATAAAATCCAGCACCCATTCATGCTCAAAACTCTCAGTAAAGTGGGAATACAGGGATCATTCCTTAACATGATAAAGGCCATCTATGATAAACCGACAGCAAACATCATACTAAATGGACAAAGATTAAAAGCAATCCCCTTAAGATCAGGAACCAGGCAGGGTTGCCCACTTTCACCACTCTTATTCAACATAGTTCTGGAAGTCCTAGCTACAGCAATCAGACAAGAAGAAGAAATAAAAGGCATACAAATTGGAAAAGAAGAAGTAAAACTGTCATTATTTGCAGATGATATGATATTGTATATTGAAAACCCTAAAGTCTCAGTCAAAAAACTACTGGACCTGATAAATGAATTCAGCAAGGTGGCAGGATATAAAATTAATACTCAGAAATCAGAGGCATTTCTATACACCAACAATGAAATATCAGCAAAAGAAATTAAGGAAACAATCCCCTTCACTATTGCAGCCAAAAAAATAAAGTACCTAGGAGTAAATTTAACCAAGGAGGTTAAGGACTTGTACTCAGAAAATTATAAAACATTGATAAAAGAAATCAAGGAAGATACAAACAAGTGGAAGCACATACCGTGCTCATGGCTAGGAAGAATAAACATCATTAAAATGTCTATATTACCCAAAGCAATTTATAAATTCAATGCAATACCAATTAAAATACCAATGACATACTTCAAAGATATAGAACACATATTCCAAAAATTTATATGGAACCAAAAAAGAACACGAATAGCCTCAGCAATCTTAAAAAGAAAAAATAAAGCAGGAGGTATCACTCTTCCTGATATCAAGGTTTACTACAAGGCCATTATACTCAAGACAGCCTGGTACTGGCATAAGAACAGGCACATAGATCAATGGAACAGAACAGAGAACCCAGAAATAAACCCACAGCTTTATGGACAACTGATATTTGACAAAGGAGGAAAGAACATACAATGGAGTAAAGACAGCCTCTTTAACAAATGGTGTTGGGAAAATTGGACATCTACCTGCAAAAAAATGAAACTAGACCATCAACTTACACCATTCACAAAAACAAACTCAAAATGGATAAAAGACTTAAATGTAAGCCGTGAAACCATAAACATCTTAGAAGAAAACATAGGCAGCAAGCTCTCCGACATCTGTAGCAGTGGTATATTTGCCGATTTATCTTCATGGGCAACTGAAATAAAAGGCAAGATAAACAAATGGGACTATATCAAACTAAAAAGTTTTTGCACAGCTAAAGACAATAGGAACAGAATAAAAAGACAAACCACACAATGGGAGAACATATTTGACAGCACATCTGATAAGGGGTTAATAACTAAAATTTATAAAGAACTTATAAAAAGCAACACCAGGAAGACAAACAACCCAATCAAAAAATGGGCAAAAGAAATGAATAGAAATTTCTCCAAAGAGGACATACAGATGGCCAATAGGCATATGAAAAAATGCTCAACATCACTAATCATTAGAGAAATGCAAATTAAAACCACAATGAGATATCACCTCACACCAGTCAGAATGGCACTTATCAGCAAAACAACACAGAATAAGTGCTGGCGAGGATGTGGAGAAAAGGGAACCCTTCTGCACTGCTGGTGGGAATGCAGACTGGTGCAGCCACTGTGGAAAACAGTTTGGAGATTCCTCAGAAAATTAAAAATCGAACTGCCTTTTGACCCAGCTATCCCACTTTTAGGAATATACCCTAAGAACACCATAGCACTGTTCGAAAAGAAGAAATGCGCCCCCATGTTCGTGGCAGCATTGTTCACAATAGCGAAGATCTGGAACCAGCCCAAGTGTCCGTCAGAAGACGAGTGGATTAAAAAGCTATGGTACATATATACTATGGAATACTACTCAGCCATAAGAAACGATGACATCGGATCATTTATAACAAAATGGATGTACCTTGATAACATTATACGGAGTGAAATAAGTAAATCAGAAAAAAAGAAAAACTGAGAACAGCACGATTACATACATAGGTGGGACATGAAAGTGAGGGTATGAGACATGGACAAGAGAGTGGTGGTTATGGGATGGGGGGAGGGAGGGACGCAGGGAAAACCAGATTGAAGGTGACAGAGGACAATTTGACTTTTGGTGATGGGTATGCAACACAATTGAATGATAAGATAACCTGGAGATGTTTTCATTGTACATATGTACCCTGATTTATGGATGTCACCCCATTAGAATTAATAATAATAAAATATATATATAAAAAAAATAAAAAAAAAACCCGAAAACACTAATGCAAAAAGATATATGTGCCCTCATGTTCATTGCAGCATTATTTAAAATAGCCAAAATTTGGAAATACTCTCAGTGTCCATGGAGATGAATGGATAAAGAAATTGTGAGACATATAGTATGTATAATTAAACTATGGAATCTTATTCAGCCATAGAAAGAATGGAATCTTGCTATTTGTGAAAACAAAAATGGATCTCAAGGGCATAATGCTAAGTGAAATAAGTCAGACAGAAAAAGAAAGACAAATGACCTCTCTTATATGTGGAATCTTATAAAAAATAATCAAGCTCATAAATACAGAAAAATTGGCATTTGCCACAGGTAGGAGGTGGGAGTAGGAGAAATACATAGCCATGTTTTTAACTTTAAATAAACTGGGGGAAAAATTGAATATATGTTTGCCACTATTTTTATAACAACTATTATTATATATGAAAAGATATATAATTGGTCCTACCTGAACCCACATGAAGAAATTAAAAATATTAAGACATTATTTTAGTAAACCCAGATATCTTCTAATGCAATAGAATATATTTCATATTCTCTCCAACATAGTTGAAAATTCAAAAGTTTCTATACCTATTTTATTTATGTTACCTCTATTTAAAAATAACATAACCTAAAACATGGTGTTGATCCGCTAAAATGACAAACTCATTGTTGGCAATATTCTCCTTTCCAATCTCTCCATCCAGTGGTCCATCAAACCTACACCCATCCCTATTTCTTGTTGTGAGTCCACGCAGGCTCACACCAAATAGACCGCGTGGCCAGCCACAACACAACCCCATTAGCAGTCCAGACCTTCTGTGTTGCTTGCTAGACCACCTTCTGCTTTCTCTGTTTTCTTCCTGGATCCCAACTTGTCACACCACGTAGTCACAGCTCAACTTCAACAGGTCTCTTATGGCTCTAAGCAATCATTTAAGTCACCATAATTCATTTCAATCCAGCCCAATTTAACTAAAATATACCGTACATAGAACATTTAGTAAACTTTACCTGCTCTTTCATATACATAGGAGACTATATTCAAAGGAAAGGAAAAGGATATTATTGAAAACAGTGGCCGACTATCAAAGGTATGGTTTTAAAATATACAACAACCTATTTACTGGTATTTACACATAATTGTATATTTATTTAGGGAGCCCTCCCAAATAGATATGATAAATATACATATAATTATAAAATATAATTACACTTCTCATATTTTAATAGAATGGTATTCACAATGCTTTCATTTTTGTCTTCATATAGGCCTGAAAAGAGAGTGATACCAAATCAACTCTAAAGGTGACACCAAAGAGGAAATAAAGGTGTTCGCGAATCTGGTGTGAATGACACAGAAAGCATCAGAGCAAGGAATAGTCCAGCAGACACCAGCCCCTAGCACACGTGTAGTAGGCAGCCTCTACCATAGCCCCATATAGCCCTGCCTTCTGGCAGTTAACATCCATAAGTAGGTTGTCTCAATTATAGACTAAATTGTGATTCAGCTAAAATTCATATGTTGAAGCCTTAACACCCAGTGTGGCTTTGACTGTATTTGGAGACAGAACTTTTAAGGAGGCAATTAAGGTTAAACGAAGTGATAAGGGTGGGGACCTAATCCAATAGGATTGGTGTTCTTAATGTCCTTGTATAAAAAAGAAGGGACACCAAATATCTTTCTCTCCTTTTAACCACTCCTCTCTCTTTCTCTCTTTTTCTCTCTCTCTTTCTCTCTCTCTCTCTCTCTCTCTCTCTCTCACACACACACACACACACACACACACACACACACACATATGCACACACACCCACACCCTGTCAGGACACAGAGAAGCTGGCAAACCAGAAGGAAAACCCTCACCAAAAATCAGATTTTTCCACACCTTGATCTTGGACATCTAATATCCATAACATTAAGAAAATAATTTCTGTTATTCAAGTCACTGACAGCCTGAACTGATGAATAAGCCTCACTCATCTTACCAAGTTTGGTCTGTGTGACCAATAGAATGTGGAAGAAGTGATGGTACCTCACTTCTAAAGTTATGTTATAAAAGGCACTGTGGCTTCTGTCTTGAAAGCATTCTCTCTCTCTCCCACCCACCACCATCCCTCATCATTCACTCTGGGGGAAGTCAGCAGCCCTATGAAGAGGCCCAGGTGGCTAGAAAATGAAGTCTGCCATCAAAAGTCACATGAGGAAACAAGGAAGCAGGGCCTCCAGCCCCACCTAAACCTTCAGCTGACAGAAGTCCTGGCTAACAGTTGAACTACAACCTCATGAAAGATTCTGAGACAGACCAGCTACTTAAGCTATTTCTGGATTTCTGAGTCTCTGACACTGTGTTAGATTATCAACATCTGTTGTTTTAAGCTATTAATAAGGCCTGGAGTTTTAGGTCTGCCCTTAATTTTACATGTTGAAATCCTAATCCTCAATCTGATGTTATGAGATGGTGGGGCCTTTGGGAGGAGATTAGGTCATGAAGGCAGAACCCTCATGAATGGGATTAGTGCTCTTATAAAAGAGCCCCCCCCCCAGACTCCCTAGCTTCTACTGCCAAGTAAGGACACAAAGAGAAGTCTGCAACCTGAAAGAGGGCCCTCATTTGATCATACTGACACCCCAAGCTTAGACTTTCAGCCTCCAGAACTATAAGTAGTACATTTTCTGTTGTTTATCAGTCAGCCAGTCTGTGGAACTCTGTTATAGCAGCCCGAATGAACAAAGAGAGGTGCTAGTTTGGGGTCACCTTTTACTCAGTAGTAGCATACCACTGTATTCAAAACCAGCTTAAAGACCTGCTGCTAAATTTATCTACTTGATATGATGCCAGCCATTTTCATCCCATGATACTTAATAATTACTTCTCTTGCTGTAATCCTTCATGAACATCAACCTATATGACGAAGGCGCAACCATAAGTAGCTGGATTGGTGGAATTTGGTTATATACAAGCACTACTTTTAAGGAAGAATAACATGGCAATATTTATTCATTTTCTACCCACCAAAAGCCTGATATTCTAGATGAAAACTATGTTGTGGAAAAGGCTCCAATTGTTATGTCAACTTCTTTCATTATTCCAACATTTAACAAGCATCCTCCCTCCCCCCTTTCTTGATTCTACATTAGCTATATTTAGAATTGCAGAATTTTGTATTTTTATATAACATAGTTAAGTCCTGATAAAGACTTGTAGCCATATTAAAAATTGTTTCTTGGCCCTAGTCAGTTGGCTCAGCGGTAGAGCGTCGGCCTGGAGGGTGGAAATCCCAGGTTCAATTCCTGGCCAGGGCACACAGGAGAAGCACCCATCTGCTTCTCCACCTTTCCCTTTCTCCTTTCCTGCTATCTCTCTCTCTTCCTCTCCCATAGCCAAGGCTCCATTGGAGCAAAGTTGGCCTGGGCATTTAGGATGGCTCCATGGCCCCGCCTCAGGCACTGGAGTGGCTCCAGTTGCCTCAGAGCAACGCCCCAGATGGGCCGAGCTTCGCCCTCTGGTAGACATGCTGAGTGGATCCTGATCAGGCACATGCTGGAGTCTGTCTCTCTGCCTCCCCGCTTCTCACTTCAAAAAAAAAAAATCGTTTCTCAGTAATAATGGGTTTTCACTGAAATGTTTCATTTTTCCTCTTCTCCTACCCATTAGCTGCTCTTCTGTCTCCCTTCTACAGCTGTTTACTGGCCTAATTTTCCTTTTCTCATGTTGATCTTCTCTCCCTCTGATGTTTTTCTGATAGCAACAAACACATCTGACTGCATGTAAAAGCTGTATTTATCTTACCATATTTATGGGTTTTGCCTTTCCACTGTTAGCTTCTGAAATGACTTATGTATGCTTGAAATCTACTTAAGAGATAATTGCAGAACCTTGGGGAAAAGCATTGCTATTCAAGGATATGAGTGAAGCAGTTTGGAAAGAAGGTGCAAACACCCTTAATAATAGTCTTTGTGAAGTCAGTATTCAGGAGAAATGGTTATTTGTAATAAGTTCTAATCAATGCTGCAGTCAATGTTAGGGTACAAGTGGGTTCACAGGTGGGGAAAGCCAACTGCCTGTCAGCCTCTGTGTAAAGGGCCCCGGTGGAGACATTAGAGGTAAAAATTAAGAAGCAAGACCACATAGATCAGTGGTTCTCAAACTTTTTAAAGTCGGGGTGCATTTAAAATCCTACAAATAATTGTCACTGCACTATATACAAATTTCTGAGAAATATGTTATAATAATTAAGTCAAATATTAAAGAAAGAATATATAACGTCCAAGAATGCTTTTATGGCAATTAAACAAAATAAATATGACAAAATTAAATTTATTCTGACATTAAAAAACATTTTTATGTTACATTTTTTGAGTTATGCTTTTAGAATTTGTAAAAAAGAGGGGTTAAGAAATAAAAAAACGACAAAAAGTTATCTTTTTATATATATAGATACATTCTTAGTAAGATTTAGTAAATTTGGCAGGTCTCAGCACAAATGTGTTAAGTTTTTCATTCTTGTGTTTATGAGAAACATGAATCTAATGTGTCCTAGAGATTTCTTCAATGTTTGGGCATATATTTGAAAGGCAAACTCTCATTTCCTCATCAATACATTGAAGAATTCCTCTTTTTACTCTTAATTGTGTTGAGTGTAGAAAACCCCCACCATACATATCATCTTAACTTTACACCAAACAAAGGATAGAAGAAACTTGCCTCCAGTCTTTCCCGGTATCATGGGGGGTAGTGTAAACAATCCAGCACCACAGCTTAACAGCCTTTTGCAACCTAATCAGGCAAGTGAGGTGGGGGGTTGGGCAGACTGTCAGCATAACAGCCAATTCCCCACACCTCTGTCCCCCAAAAATCTAAACTTCAAAAACCCTGTTGGTGTTTTGGTCCCCAACAGGCACATATTTCTCTGGAATACCACAGGGCACACCTGGAAATCTTCTAGGGTGCACCAGTGCACCCTGGTGCACACTTAAAGAACCACTAACATAGATACTGAGAATGTTAACTAACCAAAACAATCTAAGTTATCAAATGTCTAGTATGCAAGCAAAAGTCAAAATTATATGTTCACTTAAAAAAAAAAAAAAAACCTCTCTATATTCAACATATTTTACTGTGGGCAAATTGCATCTAGGTATGTATTGATATTTTTAAAGGAAAACCGCACAGTGGAAAGAGGGGTTATTTCTGTCACTTTTTAGTTGAAAGAGGTTTTGTTGATCATCTAGTTTCTATGAGCCTATTTCTTTGGTCACAAAATGGGTATAATACTTCCCTTAATGAGTGGTAAATACGATTAAACGAGGCAGTGTTTTTAGCACGCAGAAAGTGCTACTAAATAGTGGCTCCTTTAAATTCCTCAAATCAATAGTGAAAGTAGCATGAGTACAAAAAACGTGCTAGATTTCCTTCAGATGATATAAAAAAAAAAGTGCATTTTCTTCCATGAATTCTCAGATCTTAAGGCCATTAAGTGTTCGGACTAAATTTCTGTACTCACCATGTTTTCATTATATAATGTTTAATGTAGTGACATCTATACAATCATATATGTAGGGGAGATGACGTATAAATAAATAAAAAAGGTACAGAATGTGAATCATATATAGTGTCAACTGAAAATGAATAATTGACCATGGAACTTGGGTTAGGTTGTATGGTACCAAAGAAGGCTCAAAGATTTATTTCTAATATGCACACCAGTGATCCCAATATACACACAGGCTTGGAAAACACTAGCATATTTATTTTTTGTAAGTTGTTCTATCTGGCTGAGGGAAAGAGAAATGGCAGAAGATGAGCCCAAAATGTTATGTCAAAGAGTTTAGATTTTATACTCTAGTTCAGAAATTGTTTGATTGTATGGTCTTATAATTTAAAATTTTGTTATGCACCCCAAAATGTGTATATGCATTTATTCATAAACATATACATGTACAATTATAATAATATGACCTATACAACATTGATATAGTATACACAGAAAATAAATTTTTTTAAATAGCAAGAAATATAAAACAGCATTTACTAATGACTAAAAATATTTTTCTCTCATTGAATTATCATTAAATTATTTTTGTATAACCAATATGATGGGATATGCTTCATTATTTGTGACAATCTTGGTTTGATATTTTGCAACACGAGGACTCGAAGCCTCCTTTTTTTTTTCTTTTTTTTTTTACAGGGACAGAGAGAGAGTCAGAGAGAGGGATAGATAGGGACAGACAGACAGGAACGGAGAGAGGTGAGAAGCATCAATCATTAGTTTTTCATTGCCGTTGCGACACCATAGTTGTTCATTGATTGCTTTCTCACATGTGCCTTGACTGCGGGCCTTCAGCGGACCGAGCCACCCCTTGCTGGAGCCAGCGACCTTGGGTCCAAGCTGGCAAGCTTTTGCTCAAGCCAGATGGGCCCGCGCTCAAGCTGGCGAGCTTGGGGTCTCTAGCCTGGGTCTTCCGCATCCCAGTCCTACACTCTATCCACTGCGCCACCGCCTGGTCAGGTGAAGTCTCCTTTTAATTCCAGATATTTGCTTTAACTGTTGTTATACTTAAAACCAAAACTTCTCCAAAATATGTAGATATAAATGGAAGAAATACATCATTGGCTGAACACGCTAAACTATATTTTCATTTTTCAAGCTCATCAGCAATCATGTAAGAACTTTTGTGATATTTGGCTATCGTTTGAATTAAATTTTTCAGAAGGCGTTAAATTTTTTAAAGTAAATAAGCTAAAAAACACACTGGTACCCACATTTTGGAATATTTTTAAACAAGCTAGAAATACATTTTTAGTTTTAGAAATACATGTTAGTTGGAAATGTAGAGGGATGATGCAGTTTCTCTGAGAGAGAAAAGATGGGAATTTAGCTCCTTCCCTCTTTGTGGTGCTACTGGTGGGGCAACAGGCTCATGCGGGATAGTAACTACAGTAGTGACAAAGCAGCAGGAAGGTTTGGAACTGAACAATTGAGAATGGAGAGGAATTTGTTAGGAAGACCATGAGAAGTAAAACATTGTCCTGAGCCACGCTCACATGAGTACAGATAGCATGCACCTGTGGAGGAAGGTATTTAATATGATCTTGTGACTTTCTTCCACATGTTAGTAATTCAAGACTAAGAGAATAATTAGATGGGACAGAAAAATCCAGAGGCTGGAGAATTCTAGAATACCGGTAAAGAAAGTTTTATAATAGCTTTCTCAGTGGTGTGAGCTGTACAGGTTTTCCAGGGAAGGAACCCTCTCCTGATTATGCTGTCCCAAGCAGCACCTCCCCCTCAGCTTGCTCTGGACTCCAGCTGTCTCTTGATTCCTTCATAGAACAGATCCCAACCTGTGAGATGGCAATTTCTTACTTTCAACCACAAAGCAAATTATGTAACGATGTGAACCTTGTTGCTGTTGTTCATCGCTGGGATCACAGCACTAATAACATCTGGTGGATGAACAGTCAAAATACAAGAAATGAAGTCTTCATCTGTAACATCAATAAGTAAAGCATTTGGTTCTCATTTTCCCAAAGCCTGACAACTTCACATACCATTTGGAACACTATTTTAAAACTAATTGTCTATAGCTGTGATGAGTTCACAGGCAATATAATTTAGTTCTTGTAAATATAGCTTCCTTGCCTCTGCCACTCTAGAGACTGTAGGAAAACAAAACGTATACCCATAATAGCTGTAGGAAATACATTAGAAAACACAGACATGCTTGTGTCTAGTCATTAGATCAACTCTAGACTCCCAGTCTCCTGGATGTCCAAATTCAAAAATTTTAAGGTTATCTTTGGTCACTTCTCTTTCTTTATTTTCATAACTTTAACTGTACCTCTTGCAAATATTTCTCAGATCCTTTTATGATTTTTAAGTAGGGAAAGCTTTTCCAACCCTCACACAAAATCCAAGTAGAATCTTGCATAGAAAAATCTACCACAAATAAAAAGAAAAACTATAATCTGGGGAAAATATTTGTAACTCAAATTGCAAAGGGCAGTTTTTCCAATATATTAAGAAACTATTGTAAATCAAGAAGGAAATACTAAAATCCCAATAAAACAATGGGCCTAATTTAAATATGAAAATAATCAAATTTGCTAAAAATAATAGAATTGAAAATTAAAATTACATCAATAGACCCTTTTCACCTTCCTAACAGACAATAATTTAACATTTAAGACTATCTTGCATTCTCAAGGCTATGTATAAAAGACACGCACTCTCATATGTTTCTTGAGAATTAGTCAATTGTACAGTTTCAGAGAACAATTTGGCAATAAATACGTATTTATTGCCATACATACATACTTTATCCTATTCTACTTAAAAAATATTTGCCTTTTCGCATCTACTTTATCTTTTTATTAAGATTTTATTTATTGATTTGAGAGAGAGAGAGAAAGGCTATGAGAGAGAGAAACAGGAAGCACCAACTTACAGTTGCTTCTATGTGCCTGGACTGGGCAAGCCCAGGGTCTCAAACTGGCAACCTCAGCATTCCGGGTTGATGCTTTTATGCATGGTGCCACCACAGGTCAGGTTCCATATCTACTTTAAAAAAGTAATTTCCTAATATATTTATTTATGTGTTCAATGAGCTAAGTACAAGGAAATCATTGTAGCGTTCATTTTGAAAGAAAAGATTAGAAACAATCTAAATGTCCACCAGTTGAAAGCAACTTAAATAAACTATGGGCCATCCACATAATGGAAAAATATGCATCAGAAAATGAACAAGCAGATACTGTGTACTGACACAAAACCTCAAATGTTTTGCTAGGTGAAAAGAAGTAAGGTGCAAATAGTATATAACATCTTTCCATTTGCATAAAGTGAGTGAGGTGTGTGTTCATGTTCTCTGTGTCTGCATTAAACAAAATCTCTGGAAGGATCTACAAGTAAGTAAGAGGAGTAATTTCTTGGTGGGTATGGGAGTGGCCTGGTAGGGAGGTTGGGGACAGTGACAAAAACTTGAGACTAGACCCTTGTTTGAGACTAAACACCTGTCTGAGACTTTTAATTTTGAATCATGAGACTATACTACCTATCTAATATAACTAGTTTTTAAAATTGCTGGTCTGGATAAAAATAAAAGCTGAGAAAGTGCTTCCCAACAGCCTCCTTTCCTCTAGAATACTGCTGGGAGCCAAAATGGCTCCCTGTCGTGAATTAGATGAACAGTAAATAATTAGTCAATGTTGAACGTATGAGCAAGGGAATAAAACAGATCAATTTTTCACTGTTATTAAAAGTCTTCTGTCAGTTGGATCTACACTATCTTCTGGATTCATCTTGCCCTGGTCTCAGAGACAGTCATTCCAGGCTTCTTACACTCCCCTATACTCAGTCTTACTCTTGACAGTGAAGTTTCCTCCACCATGGAACCCTCTTTGTTTGACGATCCAAATTCTGCACAGTCTCATGTCCACCTTCTGAGTGGCTTAAAACAACTGAAACTTATTATCTCACAGTCCTAGAGGATACCAGCCTGAAATCAGAGTGTTAGCAGGACGATGCCCCTTCTACATCCTGCAGGAGAGAATCCTCTCGCACTTCCCAGCTTCCGGCAGTTTGCTGGCAATCCTAGCAGCTACAATGCTTCTGTCCCTGCCTCCATAGTCACATAGGGTCCTTCCCTTGTGCATCTGTGCCTCTGTCTCTTCTCCAGTCACACAGGACCATTCAAGGGATCAGGGTCCATCTTAATTAAGCATGACTTTAAGTCAATTACATCTGTAAATAAAGTCAGGTTCACAGGTACTAGAGGTTAGGACTTAAACACGTCTTTTGGGGACAAAACTCAGCCCATAAAAACCTTCTCTGGTTGATGCCACCCTGTTTTTAGACTGTTTCCCCTAAGGTTAAATTCTGTAGCATACAGATCTGCACCTTTACAGTTTCTTTTATGTAGTAACTAACTAGTTCATCTAATATACTTTTCATTTTTAATTTATGTATACAAATGTATGTCTACATATGAATATATATGTGTGTGTATATATAAACTGTGTGTGTGTGTATGTCTGTGTGTGCATTTTCTCCCAAACCATTTTAAGTACGGCAAGGGCAGAAAATATGTTTTCTGCTAACTTATTTTGGCCTGGCGTTAGACCAATGATAGGGACAAAAAATGACCAGCTGTTACAGATTTTAACAATCATTCATCCATTGCAACAACCTTTCAATTAGCCAAGAGGAGGCACCTTGAATCACTCACAGTCATAGAATCCCAAAGTAGCATTAGCTTACCAGTACCACACAGCAAAGGCCCCACTTTAAGGGGACTGGAATGGAGGTAACTGCATGACAGAGAGACAATCTAGTCCTCAGCTTTATGTCCAGCTGTCCAGATCAAAGCAAGTCCCTGCCTTAGTTTATAATTATGGAAGTTATTATTAGAATTGTGTTGCTTTTCTACAAGATAAAATGCATGCATATGTCCACATGTATACATACATGTATAGTATATGAGTTGATTTCTGATAAAGACAAAGTTTTGAGATCTTTCGAACATTTAACCAACAGATCACAGTAGGATATGAGCAGCAGTACAATTCAGTCATTGGCTGCTGTCTCAATTCCATCATGAGCAATCAAAAGCTCATGGTAGAGCAAGAAACAATGAGGAAGACAGTAAGTGCAGAAGTAACAGCAGAAGGGAAAGGAGGGTGGAAAAAGAGAAGAGATGCAGAAAGAGGAAAACAATTAGCCTGAATACCTAATCTAGGAACACATAATTACATACTTTTTACTAAGGAATTACATACAAATGAGACATATTTGTACAAGGTTGACAATATATGCCATTGTGTGATATTAGAAAATGATGTTCGTTTTTAGCAGTAAAGCAATCACATGAGAAAAGATCCGTGGATTAGATTACATAAGATTTTAAACTCTTGTATATTGAAAATAGAAAAATTAAAGGACAACCATGTACTGGAAAAATTATTTGCCTAAAATATATCATACAAAGTTTTTGTTTTCCTTGTCTAATGAATAAGTAGTATATTCAATTCAATTTCTTAGAAATTTCAAAAACTCCAAATGGGAACAGAATATAAACAGATTATTCATATAAATAGCAATACAATTAGGGAAGTTATCAAATAAATACAAGTTAAGACAACCTGGACTTTTATAAATGTAACAGAAAGATCTAAACTTAGAACACTCAATTGAGATGGATATTGGAAAAAATCAATATGCTCACTCATTGCTGGTTGTATTTCCCAATTAACAATAGTAACTAACACAAGAGGACAAGATATAACAAATGTTATTAAAAAAAGCCATACCCTTAGAAGAATAAGTAAAGTCCTAGGAGTTTATCTTAAGAAATGGTTTAAAAGAAGCAGAAAGGTAAATGGGTAAGAATATTCACTGCGATTTTGTACATAACAAGAATAGGGAATAACTTAAATATTCATCTCCAGGATAGTGATTTTACTCTCATGGAATATTATAACATTAAAATAGCATTATGATGTTTATGTTAGGTCATGTAAAAATATTATGCAGCAAGGATAAGTAGAAAAAGCAGAACAGAAGTAGTGGTCACTACATAAAAATATATATTCTTATGGAATGTCATACATCTATTCAGAAAAGAATCTACTAAGCAACTATTATCTACTGGTCTTATGTAAGGAACAAGGATATGGTCTCTGGATTTGTACTCACAATATTAAGGAATAAAGACATGTAAAAATAAATATCACAAAATGAGAGGTACTACAATGATATTCAAAAGTAAAAATAATTATATGTTGAGACTGGAATTATATATTATATTTTAAATTAATGTGTTATATTGTCCTTTTATTCTGTTTATTGTTTCTCCTATAATATAGAAAAATTACCACGTGTTCATTATAAAATACTAGGAAAACACACATATACAAAAAAAAAAAAAAAGAATAAATTAGTTTAGAATCTTCATAGACCCAGCATCCATGGATAAACACTTTAAAAGTATGACAAGTTTTGGCCCTGACCAGCTGGCTCAGTGGTACAGCGTTGGCCTACGTGTGGAAGTTCCAGGTTCAATTTCTGGTCAGGGTACACAGGATAAGCATCCTTTTGTTTCTCCACCTTTCCCCCTCTCTTTTCTCTCTATCTCTCTCTTCTCCTGCAGCCAAGGCTCCACTGGAGCAAAGTTGGCCCAGGTGCTGAGGATGGTTCCATGGCTTCCGCCTCAAGTGCTAGAATGGCTCTGGTTGCAATAGATCAGCGGCCCAGATGGGCAGAGCATCGCCCCCTACTGGGCATGCCAGGTGGATCCCGGTTGGGTGCTGCGGGAGTCTGTCTCTCTGTCTCCCTTCTTCTCACTTCAGAAAAATACCAAAAAAAAAAAAAAGACAAGTTTTCATCTGTTTTTTTTTTAATGATTATTGCTAGGTTGGGTTTTTTTTACATATTTGGATGATATGTACATACATTTTGTATTCTATTATTTTCAATTAAGGTTATAACAAGAAATTTTCCAGACTATTAAAACCTATTAGGAAAAATGTTGTTTAATACTTCTTAATATTTTATAGATGGAATGTACGTAATTTACTTAGCAACACCCCCATGGTCAGATACTTTGTTTCCACTTCTTCATTAGCATTAATAATACTTCAATGAATACTTTTGTCTCCATTTCCATTTGTGAAAAACTCCTAGTATGTTACTTTATTTCTGAAGTTATAACAGTAATATATCTCAGAAGCACTTTACTATAACTAAAGCCTTCAGAAATCTGAGTATTAAACTATGTTATTTATAGTAATTGCAACTAAAGCACATGAGAGTTAACATGATCATTCTCTTAAAGAGAAAAGCAGCACTTAAGGCTATCACAGAATACGTGTGGAGCATTGCTGCCTCGGGTACTCCTGTTATAACCTAGCTCAAAAGAGAAAGAGATGTGAAAGCTCCCATCTCATCTACTGACAAAAAGCCAGTAGAATAAGTACTAACTCAAATTTTAAAAAGCCACAAACTTTATATAAGTAACCTTTTTTCCATAAGAAAAACAGGGCCCTGGCCCAGTGGCTCAGTGGATAGAGTATCATTCCACACTTCGAGGTTGCAGGTTCAATCCCAGGTCAGGGCACATAGGAGAAGCAACTAATGAGTGCACAACTAAGTGGAAATACCCAATAGAATATGTTGACGTTCTCTCCCTCTCTCTCGCTCTCTCTCTTCCTTTCTCTGTCTCTCTTTCTCTCTCTCTCAAATCAATGGAAAATTTAAAAACAAATAAAAAAACAATAGGACTAAGTTTATATACATCAAGAATAAAATTTTACACATTTGAAAGTCCTAAAACATTTTATACCATTAATATGAAAACACTGTTATGAAATAAAGGCTACATATACATACAAGACCACAAAACACTTCAGCACAGATAAGTAAAATTCAATAATTAAGCAACTCTTTCTCTTCAGGAACAAAAGTCTAAAATTGAATATAGCATGTTTTTGGTGGAAAAAGAATAAGGGATTGAAATATTCAATGAGACTGTTTCTAAGATATTTATGACTGTTGTCATATCGCCAGATGATATATTTGTTTGAATAAGTTTTTGAGATCATTGAAATAGCTAGTGAAAATGTTTAGTTTTTCAATTTTAAGGTCAGAAAAACTAAACTTACTTTAATAAACATTAAGTTCTCATGGCAACCTTTAATATTTATGAAGTAAATATAGCAAGGAAACATGCATGTCATAGATAAGGAAACCAAGGCCCAGTATACATTAATGATACACCAAATCTAACGTACAGTGGAACATAACAATGGTAGAAACAGATTGGGCTATGGAATGATGTAATGAGACAATACAGATACGTGACTTTAGGAAAAAGCCTTTAGAATTGAAACTTGGTTAGATATGAACAGCAGAGCTGTGTAAAATGCACAGTGTCAGGTTCTCATAATTCTGTAACAAAGAAAGAAAAACGTTTGAAACCTATAATAAACATTCTTAATTCAAATATCACTTAAACTTGTTAATCACGGCCTGACCTATGGTGGTGCAGTGGATAAAGCGTCGACCTGGGAACACTGAGGTTGCCAGTTCAAAACCCTGCACTGGTCTGGTCAAGGCACATATGGGAGTTGATGCTTCCAGCTCCTCCCCCCTTTCTCTCTTTCTCTCTCTCTCTCTCTCTCTCTCTCTCTCTCTCTCTCTGTGTCTCCTCTCTAAAATGAATAAAATAAAATAAATTAAAAAAAAAAAAAAAGAAAGCCTGACCTGTGGTGGCGCAGTGGATAAAACGTCGACCTGGGAACACTGAAGTCGCCAGTTCAAAACCCTGCACTGGTCTGGTCAAGGCACATATGGGAGTTGATGCTTCCAGCTCCTCCCCCCTTTCTCTCTCTCTCTCTCACTCTATGTCTCCCCTCTAAAATGAATAAAAACAAACAAACAAAAAAACAAAGCCTTAAGCTATAACGACTCGGCCTGCCCACAGCCTGTTCCAGAACACACATTAATATCAACGAACTTCCATGTGGGCAGCGCCATCTAGAAAAAGCCTGACCTGTGGTGGCACAGTGGATAAAGTGTCGACCTGGGAACACTGAGGTCGCCAGTTCAAAACCCTGCACTGGTCTGGTCAAGGCACATATGGGAGTTGATGCTTCCAGTTCCTCCCCCCTTTCTCTCTCTCTTCTCTCTCTCTCTCACTCTCTCTCTCTCTCTCTCTCTCACTGTGTCTCCTCTCTAAAATGAATAAATAAATAAATAAAAACTTGTTAATCACGGAGGATTCTTATCTGTATTTATCTTTAAAGGGAAGTTTAAAAAGCTTCTATCTCTTTAGACATAAAAGAGATAAAAGAATGAAACTGGAAGAGAGGCCATAAATGTAGGAATTACAACATTACTGCTTTAATAACAATTTTGCTAATAGAATACATGACATGGTACCTTTACATGATGAAGAGTAATATACATGACTACATAATAGCTGTAGCACTGTAGATCAATTTGAGTCTAACATTACAGAGATGATCACTGATCCCAAAACGTTATGGAATAGTAAACTTAAGACATTGTGCCGCTTCTCAAGTTTATGTGACTGTGATTATTTAATTTTCTTTTGTGCGTGCTCAAGTATAGCTGTTACGTGACTACACATAAGAGAACCTGAAATTAATTTGTCTGTATGAGATCAGTGACTGCACAAACTCTTATGAAAACTAACATGCCATGACAATAGTCATTTTGATAAAATTACAGCAAGTACTGCAATTCTCTGCCATCTGGCTGTCTCATCATAACTACTTTATGTGCTTTTCATTACTTATTTATTTACTTCAACCACTTTATTTGTATGGTTTTAAAACATGTAAATTATCACAATGGAAAGTTTTAAATGTTAAAGGAAGACTATCCTCATATGTAAATGTTGAACTTTTCACTAAATCATGAGAACCTATGTTTTTTGATGAAAAAATACTACTCAAGAAAGTCATTTGAGGAACTTTCGTAATTCATTTGATATAACTTCTTTTTAATCCTTGAAGTACAGCCACCCTATCTATGAAACTGACCTTAAGTATTTCCTGCATTAATACAGTACATATATGTATATCACTATTGATTTGACCCTTATAGTTTGAACTTAATACCTTTTGTTTAATTAAATACTCCTTATATTTTCCATTATCATGTAGTTAGCTTTTACATAAATACAAGCTAAACCAATATCATTTGTACCCTGTATGAAACATGAAGGTCAAATCAGATCTTTATTCATCATGAAACCCTTTTGTTTGAAAGGCTAAGAGAGATAACTTGAAAATTCAAAATACTAAATTAGCCTCTAAAAGCTTCTCTTTATTTATTTAAGGTTCCATTTTATTTAGTGCCTAGCAACTTCTTTTCCTTGTAGTCAAAAGATATATCTTCATAAATAGTCATGCTGTAGAAATGCTCTACTTCCAATTCTCATAACAATTCAACTCTCCACTCTGTTAAGGGCAGAAAGGTTGAATTATGATACACACCCACGCAGAACACTTTTTCTAATGGGTGAGATGGAAAATACATCTGGTTGTAACTCTTTGTTGCCTACGCGAAATGAGTTGCTAGTTTTAGTCCAATTTCCAGTGGGTTGTTAACTGTTTCATAGACTCGACAGAAATGCCACTTGTTGATGACTTGGAAAGAAAGTAGAGAATTATAAGTAATGCTTTTTCTGATGTAATAAGAATATAATGGGGGATGAATAATATTAGCAAAAAAGCAATTGAGTGAAATCCCTATGGTGAGTACAAATGGGACACTTGATTGTCCTCACTAGTGAGCCCCATCCACAACACAGTACATGCTAAAGGAAATTTCCAAAAACTCTCTTGACTCAGTTGGCATAAAAAATATTCTTGTAGATGGTAGAAAATAGCTTAGCTATAATTCCCTTGGAACTAATTTCAGTCATTGCTAAAGCATGCTGGCTTGAAAATTAGTGTCCAATGACAAAATGGCATGATTTCTTAAAAGCATTTGAACTCAAATTTTATGTGCTCACAATGCAACTGAATGAAAATTTCCAGGATTTGGGACTGAAACACAGTTACTGCTGCCAACAGTATTCTTGTCTCAATCTTAAAGAAAATTGTACCCATGATTGCACCTGAGATTTGGAATAGCATATCTAGGAGACACCATTGTTTATTCCTTTATAATCCAAAGCAGAGAATTAATATAAAAATTATAATATATTCTGCAAAATAGAATATTAATTAGGTCAGATTTGGACATTGAAAATGACAAATAATAAAGCTATCTTTTATAACACAGATAAAAAATTGTTAAAATAACTCAGTTTCTAAAGGCTTTCCAAATTAAGCTTTTTCAAATACAAATGCACAAAACTATTTGATTGTTTTAATAATAGAGATACTTTTTAATATTACCCAAACATTTTTTCTACAGATCCAATTTTACTTGTGTCCTGTAGTTCTAAAAACAATTTCAGGTCATTAGGAAGAACAAGTGTCTTCTCAAAATGTTCAGCCCCATATGTGTCAGTGCTGTTTATGATTCTCCTCACAACACACTCCCTATCAACTACCCTAAACTGAGTGACGGATGCCCTGTCCACCATCGTTACTGCAATTTCATATCTGAATGTGCTAATTATTTAGTAGCCTTTACACTATTCCTGCTTTTATTATTTACTCACAGCATGATAAATCTGAGGTAGTTAAATTCTGAGAGAACATAATAACGCTTGGGTTTTTAAATGAAATAGAATTTGGAAGGCAGAAACTGCAAAGTCACGCTGTGCTAAACCTATTTGATGTTTTCTTCTTAATGAAATAAACATAAGAGGTTTTGTTTTCCCCATAAGGTTGAATTGCTTATTATGAGCTTTCTACCAAATGGAATTTTTGTACATGGTTTTGAAAGTGATTAATGAAATCTCTGTATCACTAAGGAGACCTGTCTGTCTAACTCTAAAACTGTAGCAAACTAAGGGGCTTGGTTGGGGACTAATTAATATTAAAGAATGTATTTTGTTCATGGCACTGTGCAATAAGTCAACATGCTTTCAGTTTACTCCTCCCCACCCTTGTTTGAACTAATTGCTAAGTCTTTTCTGCCTCTAACCACGTACGTTATGAAGACTAAATCATATTAAATATTTTGCATCTGCTGATGCTGAATATGGAAAGGCAAGAATTGCTCCTCTAAATTTCCCTCAAAGTAAGGGATTGGGATTATTTTCCTGTCCGATTTCCTGTTCTCCTGCAGAAATAAAAATTATCAACTCTCTCCATTTGGCACCTCAAAGGTCACCACAAATAATATTTCTTTTTAATCCAAGTGACCTTCTGAGGCAAGAACATTCACATGACATAGTTTATAATTCCTGAAATAAAAGTCCTTTTCAAATCACAAGCAAGATCGGGTAGGAGAGTGGATGAAATATATACTCTATTTCTTGCTAACCACTCTAGAAAATTTAACTAGATAAAGGAGAATTTGGGGATTAAAATGTTGCTTTTTCTGATAAGTAGCTCTTCAGAGGAAGGCATCTTCTGGATTCAGAAAACAGTATGGTGATACAAGTAATAGTGGTTATAATAGCAATATGCAAATGTTTATATTTCACTTGTGGTGGGAAAAGAAATAGTTTTAAGAGTTCTTGACCATACAATAAAATAACGCATCATTTTAGCAAACAATTTTTTTTCTTGAATATTCTATTTTGCTTCAATTATTTTGCTAATATAAACCCTGATAATTATCTATATTGGTGCAAAATTATTGATCACAAATGTATTCACATCATGTCCTTAAAGCATCGGTGATTTTACCTAATCCTTCCATGTAACAGTAAAACATTTGTGAGCTTTGCTTTTTTCTTGACTATGAAGCCACTGTTTTTGCTAACTTTCGATGAGATTTGGCTTATGTATATTTTAAAGACTACATTATTGATACAAGTGCTATACTTTTCTTTCCTAAAGAAAGTCAAAAGAAGAGTTATCTTTACACATCCATAACAGGAATTTTATTCACATGGCTTCCATCACAAAGACATGTTGAAAAAAGGAAGCCTCCTTCCAAATAAGATGATAATTGTCATAATATACACAGACAATCTGGGAAAAGCAAGATCATCAAAATTCTTTCATTTTTACTTCAATTTGTAATAAAATAATGTGAAATACAGTGATTGTGGTATTGACTTGAAAAAAAATACTTTGTATACTTGGACCAATAAGTCATGTATACAAATCATTTTTTTTCTGGCAATTTTGAACTGCTTATCTTTCATAGGATTTCTTGTGGCTATTTACATTTTCACTCAGTGAAAATCAATTACCTTCTTGCAATAAGCCTCATTTACTACCTTTGAGTATAATAGAAACACCATTAGGATGATGACATTACCCAAAAGAAGGGCACCACACAGTTGGTAGACATAAATTAAGGGCCCTTTCACATATGCATTAGAAATACTGCTGTGTCTGAAATATCCATAAAGTCTGTATCTATTAGAGCTATTAGCGTGTGGGGGTGATGATTTTGAAGGGGGAGGGAAGCATTGATAGATTGTGATCTACTACTTTGACAAAATTATGTATTTCCTTTTTTGCTCGGTATGTGCCATTGATGCAATAAGCCTGGGCCCCCAGCTGAGCTGCATTTGGAAATGCCACTGAGCATGGTCTATGCGCTTCACTTCCCTTTGCCGAAGCAACACACTGTCAGGAACAGAGTGCAGACGCGCCACCAGGCCCACTCCGCCTCCATCACCCTGACCTCCACCGCTCTGCGGATGTCTGCCTGGGCGAAGCCACCGCTCAGGCGGAAAACAGCTCCTGTAGATCAATTCATAGGATTTAGGAACATTTAACTTCCATCAAGCCCACATCATCTTATCGGTATTTGAAGACTAAGTTATTACTGAACATTAATGGCCATAACAGAGAGAGTTGCATATTTCCCAGGGGAAGAAAAACAAATTCTAGAAATTCCCCCCTCCGAGACTAGAAAACAGAGGAAACTACACTTAAATCTAGTTATGTTTATCTGAGTTCTTATAAGCTTAAGTAAAACAAAACTATCACATATTGACCCTCCGGGTGTCAGTGGTAATTGTGTGCCTTTTAAAAAAGATATTGGGGATCCATATTACAATATTTTGATTGAATATTTTCAGATCCACTTATCTTTTAGGGACCCGTACAAATCCAGGAGATACAGATAGTTCTTCATTAAAGAATTTGAATAGTGACCACATTAGGATTGCATGAAAGGTTTAAAAGAAGTATAGTAGAATGGTAAGAACTAAAAGGTTGTCATTTTTGGACATCAAAGTACTGGAAAATACTAAAAATTTATTTTATTTTAATAGGACAAATTCTTAAAAACTTTATTCTCATTAATGGTTTCTCAAATTCATGTAATTATGCTACTTTAAAAATCTCCTAACTTAATAATGTTAAAATATCTAAGATCAAAGATATATATTTTTTATATATGTATATATATTTCACTAAGAATTAGTGCATTCTAATTCTGGATTTTATTATACTTTTCTAAAAATGTTTATTTTAGTAGCTTCAATTTTTTTAAGCTTTTATCATTTTTAAATTAACATGATTTTTTATCTGACCAGGTGGTGGTGTAGTGGATAGAGCATTGGCCTGGGATGCTGAGGAGCCAAGTTTGAAATGCTGTGGGCATGGGCTTGAGCTTGGGCTCATTGGCTTGAGCACAGGCTCTCCAGCTTGAGCGCAGGGTCACTGGCTTGAATGTGGGATCATATATATAACCCCATGGTTGCTTCCTTAAGTCCAAAGGTCACTGGCTTTAGCTCGAGGTCATTAGCTTGAAGCCTAAGGTTTCTGGTTTGAACAAGGGGTCACTGGCTTGGCTGGAGCCCCCCTGGTCAAGGCACATGTGAGAAGCAATCAATGAACAACTAAAGTGCTGCAACTATGAGTTGATGCATCTCATCTCTCTCCCTTCCTGTCTGTTTGTCTCTGTTTGTCTCTCTTTCACTAAAAAAAAATAAATAAAAATAAATTAATAATAAATAAATAAGTAAATAAATAAAATTAACATAATCTTACCAAAAAATTTTTAAAAGAAAAATTCTGGAAATTTGTCCTGCAGAAATTGTTTTCACTACTTTTTGCAGAAAGGGAAATTTTAGAACATACACCTCCATGTCTTAAATAATAATATTACCCCCAGATGTCACAATTAAATCATATATCACACTTGATTACTATAACAAAAGGAAGAAATATTGTGACATTAATTTCACTCATTGTTGTATTTCTAAAACCAATAAAGAAAGTTCCTGTTACATAAACATTTAACCTGAGTGTTTGCTGGAATAAACTGGATCTGGAAACAATATAATGCATACTGTGGAGCCTAGAATTCTAAAACAGCTGTGATGTTTTTCTTTGATGTCACTATGGGCCCAATTTCTTTGATGTCATTATGGGATCTTTTGCTACAAGTGTATTGAGACATTTTAATGTGTGTCAAATTCTGTAAATGGTATTTTTCTAAGTAGGGTACATTTAGTTAAATCAACTGACACACTGAGTATAAATTCAGTAGTTAATAATATTATAATGGAATAGAATTTCCGTCATCAACCTCCTTTGTGCCAGAAATCTTGCATGTGGGGTTGAATCCATATGATATTTGGTTTGCTGAGTCCATCCCATACATTTTATATGTCCATCAAGTATAAATTCAGACAGAGCAGAAATCCAAGTGATCTCCCAAGAAATATTGCTTCAGATTAATGACTCAGAACTATGTATTTCAAAAGGTCATAACAAATGAGCAATTAGTTTCCATTAACATTTTAAGTCCAAATACTATGTGATATGGTTAATGTTAGCTCACCAGCTCATGCCTTACTTACCGTATTCTCTAAAGTTTTTGTATTCAATTCCCTTTAAAAAATTAGAGTTTTATGGAAGGAGAACACTTCATAATAGAGAAAAGAAACAAGTAACAGTTCAGACTGTTGTAAGACAATTAAGGCTCAGATAGAGGAGAAAAAAAAATACTAATGAGACAGTGTAAGCAAAACTAAACACCAAAGATAGAAATGAGGCAATCTACAAACAACAGGTACAGAAACAACAAATGATTAAACAGATTCGTTTCTAATTCCTTTGCTATCATTAGTGATGACTTTCTTCTTCTCCTGGAAAGAAGAGTTGGTTTGAAGTTGTGGGGACAGTTTTCTATTTCTTGTTTTAGGTAGTTTTTGGCTAAGAGGAGTTTAAAGAGATTATAGGAGGACAAAATTAAACCCAAGCTGCTTGCAAGTACCTCAGGACAGTCACCTTACTCGTTTAGACCCAATATAATGCCAGCAATTTAGTGGATCTTCTATTTTAAAAAGTAGCAGTCCCTGCCCCTCCCCTAATCCTTGCAAGAAGACGCACCTGGCTGTGGTGGGAGGCCATGACTGTTTATCCAAAGGGACAGAGTGCCCTTCCAACAGTTCCATTCCCGCTGTTTAGGGAGGGGCAGCTTCCTCTGTCTCCAGGGCAGACGTGATAAATGATCTAATTGCAGAAGTAATGATTTATGCACAAAATTGTGTCCTCTGATAATTGCAGGCACAAAAATTGCCCATGCTACAAAGCTGCCCAAAAAGGTCTCTTTCAAATGTAGAGAGGTAGAGTTTAAACCTTGTCAAAAAGAAATACTAGACTACTTACTAGAAAAAATATATATGTATATAAACTCTGTTTTTTAGAAGTGTTTGTTTTTACTTCTATTTTTATATCATTTCACATCTACACCATATACAAATTCTGAGGAATTATATCTCTTAATTAGAAATAGTCATTTATTATTTGAAGGCTTCAAAGATTTCAGTAACCTAATTAATATACTAAAGGCAGAAAATTACAACATAGTGAAATATATTCTTTTTATTTTTTTTTAATTTAGAAATTAAATATAATGGGGTGACATTGTTCAGTAAGAATAGATAGGTTTCAGGTAAACATCTTTATAGCATTTGAACTGTTGATTGCGTTGTATGCCTGTTGGGCAAACAAGTATGTTAGGCTTGCTTGCTTGTACTTTGCCTGATTGGTGCATAAGAATCACATGTGTATAGTCTTTGTAAGGCTTCAGGTGCCTGCCCTCAAGGCAGCAGATTGTAATAGATTGCAGGTTGCCTGCTGCCATTAAGATGGGTTATTTTTGCTATTATTTGCCTGGGAAGCACCCCCTCCCTGACCTCGGCCTGTTTATTGGCTTGGGAGTCCGTCAGGAGGGAGACAGAGAGAGAGAGAGAGAGAGAGAGAGAGAGAGAGAGAGAGAGAGAGAGAGAGAGAAACAGTCTTCCCTGCTTGCTTGCTTATCTGCCATTGCAAGACTCTAATAAATGGAATGCCCCACCATCCTCCGGCTCCACAGTTCCTTTACCGTCTGCCTGAATCCAATGCGAATCTGCATGGCCACAGCACCTGGCCTTACAGTGTGCAACACCCAAAGTCAAATCATTTTCTGTCACTGTATATTTGTCCCTCTTTACTCCCCTCCCCTTCTCTGGTAATTACTTCACTTTTATCCATGTCTATGAGTCTCATTTTTATTACCCACCTATGTATGAAATCATATAGTTCTTAGCTTTTTCTGATTTATTTATTTCACTTATGAAATATATTCTGAATGGAATTTTTATTAATAACTATGTAAGTCTATACTCTAATGATTTTGTTAGGTTTCATATATACAGTCTACACACAGTATATACACAAAACTGACTCAGAACAACAATTGTTTAGAAAGGGCATAATATGAGAAATACATTTTCAAGGATGTTTTTGGATCCTAAAAAAAATGTGACCAGAAAAATTGTACAAAATCATAAGGTTAGAACTGTTTTATTATAGATCTCTACTTTCTGACTTTGCTGTTTAGCTACCATATTTTTCACTCCATAAAACATACTTTTTTCCCCCAAAGGTGGAGGGGAAAATGTCCATGAGTCTTATGGAGCGAAAAATACGATATTTTATTAAATATTTTAACACACCATTTGGTTCAGAATATTTTTTTTCTTATTTTCCTCCTTAAAACCCTAGGTGTGTCTTATGGTCAGGCATGTCTTATAGAGTAAAAAATATAGTAGTTTATAGTTAAGTAAAGATCATAGGAGGACAAATTTTTTTTGTGTGTGACAGAGACAGAAAGAGACAGATAGGGACAGACAAGCATGAAGGGAGAGAGATGAGAAGCATCAATCCTTTATTGTGGCTCCTTAGTCTCCTTAGTTGTTCATTGATTGCTTTCTCATATGTGCCTTGACCTGAGTGCTACATCAGAGTGAGTGGCCTCTTGCTCAAGCCAGAGAACTTGGGCTGAAGCCAGCAACCTTGACCTTTAAGCCAGTGACCTTGGGCTCAAGCCAGCGACCATGAGGTCATGTCTATGATCCTATGCTCAAGCCAGCAACCCCACACTCAAGCTAGTGAGCCTGCACTCAAGCCAGCAACTTCAGGGTTTCAAACCTGGGTCCTCCACATCCCAGTCTGATGCTCTATGCACTGCACCACTGCCTGGTCAGGCAAGAGGACAAAATTAACCCCAAACTGCTTGCAACTACCTCAGGACAATCACCTTACTCTTTTTTTTTTTCTTTTTTTTTTTTTTACAGGGACAGAGGGTCAGACAGAACAGAGAGTCAGACAGAGGGATAGATAGGGACAGACAGACAGAAATGGAATGGAGAGAGGTGAGAAGCATCAATCATTAGTTTTTCGTTGCTGTTGCGACATCATAGTTGTTTATTGATTACTTTCTCACATGTGCCTTGACCGCAGACCTTCAGCAGACTGAGCAACCCCTTGCTGGAGCCAGCGACCTTGGGTCCAAGCTGACGAGCTTCTGCTCAAGCTAGATGGGCCCCGCGCTCAAGCTGGTGAGCTTGGGGTCTCGAACCTGGGTCTTCCGCATCCCAGTCCGACGCTCTAGCCACTGTGCCACCGCCTGGTCAGGCTCACCTTACTCTTTTTAGACCCAACATAATGCCAGTGATTTAGTGGATCTATTTTAAAAGGTAGCAGCCCTGCTCCTCCCCTAATCCTTTCATGATCCTGTTCTAGGATCCAATCCTGGACACCACATTGCCTTTAGTCATCATAACTCCTTAGATAGTTTCCTCCAATCTATGATAACAGATCAGCACTTCCTTTAAAGACCTGCAAACTTCTGGCTAAGCTAACCAGTAGACTACTCCTCAATTTGGGGTTGATATTTTCTCATGATTTGACTGAGATTATGGATTTGGTGAAAAATACCACGGAAGTATTTGCTTCATCAGATTATTTTAGAAGGTGTCTGATGTCTATTTGTAAACACAAACAACTCAAAGTGGTCCTATCCTGTTTCTAACAAGATACTGCATTGCTTTTCAGAGACAACAGACCAAAACACAAGTCATTCAGCCAAAGCATGTACAGAGGAGAGAACTTTGATCTCCAGTTGAACCTGGAACCAATCTCTCCCCACACACAGAACAAAAGGACTGAGACATGACCAGAACTCGAACATCAGAACACTTTCAGAAGTCAAGAGTCTATTGTCCAGGAAGATCTGGTGCTGAAACACTTACCATAAATGGCTAAGTTCCAAGATCATCCAATCAGATCTCTTGAGTTAGAATCCATGATTATGTATTGCCCCTTACTTTTTAAATTTGCTTCCAGCCTTTGCTCAAGGAGACAGGGCTGAGATTTCCCTTGTCTCCTTACTGGGATGCCCTGTAATAAAGCCTGTTCTCTCTGCTGAAGGCTGCTGCCTTGGTTTCCGGCCCATCCAGTGAGCTGTGGGCATGGAACCCACTTACTTGGCTCAGTTATGCATATGTCTTATTATTTATTCATATGTCTTACATCTTATTCAGTTATGCATACATCTTAGTAACTTTGATCACTTGGTTAAGACGCCGTCTGTCAAGTTTCTCCACTGTAATATTACTATATTTTCCCCTGTAACTATATAATAAATATCTGAGAAATAAATTTGGAAATACTGCTTTACCTTAAACTCTCACCCACTAATTTTAGCTTCTGTTGATGGATCTTACCTACAGCAATTATTGCTATGCTGTTCAAAGGATGATTTTGTATTTCCTTTATTCTTTCTATATTGATTACCAGAGCTCTCTTATAAGGAAGACTTGTTTCTCCACCCCATTCAATTATTTATCCAGTATGTATTTGTATAAGTATAAACTCATGAATATTCATTTTATTCTTTGACTTATTTATTAATGCATGTATTTGCTCAACTTATCCTAGCTTTGGCCATTGGGAGCTTTCCCAGATCGGCTCCTGTGCCCCTTCAGCCTGCCTCCCTTTTACTTTTAAAGCTATTTCCAACTTCCTGGCACTAATCAAATCTACTTTAAATAATCAGTTTGAAATTGCTCTACAGAAACTGAACATTTCATCTGACAAATTACATATTCCTTTGAGACTGATCTTCTGCCTTTCTTGCTCCTAGCAGAGTAGTTGGCAAATGACAGGCATTTGTTAAATGTGCTTCAACTGAATGCTTGTTTATTCCCGTATTTATTCTAAACTTGAGAAAAGTGTATGTTCTGTATGTTTTTAAATATATATTCACTATTTAATCCTCTGACCTAATGGATTAATGACTCAGATTTTCATCAATATCAGAGACTATCATCAATATTATCATCATCCTTAAAAAGCCATCACCAGCTTTGATCCACCTATGTCTCAATAACAGATACTAGAAAAAGCAAATTACATGAGTTTCATCCCCACCTGACCTAAACCATTCAAAATGTAATACACAAATACTATATACATGCTTTATGAATACTTAGTAGAACAAAATATAGGAATAAAAAATAAAATCAATGCCTATTATTTAAAAGAGCAAGAAATAATTAGTATGACAGAGGTTCTTGTATTCTATAGCACTTAGTTTTGATTACTACCTTTAAATTGAATGGCCCAAGAGTTTAGTTTTTATTTTTTCTTACATTTCAGCAGAACTTCTTGTTCAGATAGCTATTTACTCAGTGCTTATAATATGCCAGGCACTAATCTAACCGTGAGAATTATGTACTACAATTATGACCATTATAGAGACATAGAAAACTGACAGAGCTAAATTACTTGTCCAAGGTCACATCACTAGTATTTGCGTCAGAATTTGAACTGAAACAGCCTGACAACAGCACCTACATTCTTAATCATTCCACTGTGCTGCCTTTGCATGAGGAGCTTAACACAAAAAGCAGAGCTATTTTTGTTGAAATAGAGAAATGGAATATCTAGCTTGGCTTGCCCTGAAGACTTATCCTCAGTGCCCCAGGAACCAGAGGTTCTCAAAATGACGTTTAGAAATCCAAATTATAAGATAATTCCTATAAGTCCTCAGGTTTGACATTCTGAGTACAGTTTGACACTCTGCCAGCGTTAAGGCAAATGGGTAGACTCCCTGATGGGTCTATAATTGTGCACATGCACGACATGATGAAAGAGCATAAGAACTAAGTTGCTTTTTAATTTGGTGTTTCCAAGAGTCTTCTGAAAGTCTCATATCTCCATGATGTCCCAGAATTTAACTTGCCAGACTTGCTCATTATCAATTTAACATTTGTTTGCTTTCTCTTAGTGACTACCTACCCCATCTCCTAATGAATAGAATTGGCTTAAATCTGAATATTTCTTCCCTTATTAGAATTATCCTTAATTCTAATTTTCATCTTCCTAGATATGAATTCTTTCAGACCATTCATCTTGACTTTAAAGGTGACGCAAGAGGTATTAGTCTTTTATTTTTTTTAGAACAACAGAGAGCAGAAATAGAAATTTGATTCAGGTAATAGTTGTAAATACATGTTAGAATTAAGCACTTGGATATCTGAAGTATTTTTCTTAAATTTTTCCCCTGATTTTTAGCATTATATTTATTTTCCTGATTACCTACTATATATTTAAAATTAACTGAAAAATAAATCATTCTTTGGCATAATTTCAAAGTTATGTGCATGCTTCCATGTTTGGTAATGTCTGCCAAATCCTTGAAAAACAGAACAAGACTTGAGCCGAGTCTGGGATTATAATAATTTGTTTAGGCTGTGAATGCTACAAAGATGAAGACCTGATTCTCTGGGTCAAGTGACAAAATGAAATACACCAGAGGTCAATTCTAGATTTCATAACAGATTTTTGGAAGAGAGAGGTATCCAAAAATTATTTTGTTTGACCTGTTTCACTGACTGGCCTTCCGCTCACCACCTTTGATGTCAATGTCTCTGTAGTTAAGAGTGCCCTAGGCATGGAGCACAGTTAAGACCCAAATAGTAAATTTGACTCAAATCCTATGCCCTAACTTCAGGAAAGTTCTCCTGGGGTACAGTTCTATTGTTGGAAGTGCTGTCCTTTGGAAAGATCTAAAAGGAGGTCTCTTTTATTTTATAGGAAGGCAGGAAGGAAGAAAAGAGGAAAATAAGGGCAAATTTAGAAGCTAACAGTGAAAAAGATGGTACTTACAAAAGAAATATTTTCATATATTATAATGTCAAGTTTTTTCTTAACTTCCAATTTCACAATTTAAAAAGTAACTATCAAATATTAATATCTAATCAATATTATAGTAAGTACTTACTGTGGATATTTAGTTATGTAATAATATGAATGTGATAAAATGCTAAATAGTTGGTGTTCAAAATTATTATTTTAAATTTTCCATCCCTCATTAAATCTCTACTTTATGACAGGCAATTGCACTACAGGGTTATAGGCTACAGTCCCTGGTTTAAAGAACTTGACACATTAGAGAATTTTTTTTTAATGTTCAGGATTTGAAATGAAAAAGTCAAAAGAAAATATATCAAATATTTTTAATGAAATGCATGAAAAAAGATGATTTAAACAAGGCTTTAAAATATAATAGGAGTCATGATATTTAAGAGGTTGACCATGCTCTAAATGACAACCTGTTCCAGATCCTCTATCTCTTACTAGCTCTTTGACCGTGATCTACTAGTGCCACCATTCTCTCTGTCACCTGATTTGTAAATTGAGGATAATCTTAATAACTAAATTCATATGGCAATAAATACAAAAGAGAATCCTAGCCTGAGACAGGGTAAGCACTTAAGAAAACTCAGTATTGCTTTTCAAGAGGCAGGGAGAAATGATTCAGGAATTCTAATTTTTTTAAAACTGATTTGAGAGAGAGAGAGAAGGAAAACATAGATGTGTTGTCCCACTAATAAATATATGCATTCATTGGTTGATTCTTGTTATGTGCCCTGACTGGGGACTGAACCCTCAACCTTGGCATATCGGGACAATGCTCTAACCAACTGAACTACCCAGCCAGGACTTGATTCAGGAATTTTAGATAATTAAGGTCCCAGAACAACAAGAAATATGGGCAATTTTAGATAATATGATATTCACAAAGATAATGAGCACTACACAATGAATTATCTATAGACAGTGACTATTTACTCTTTTAAAGAAATAACCAGCATATTAGTTATAATAACAAGTGTTTAAAACAGTGCCTAGATTATGATCGTTGCTTTATAAAATACTTGTTACGTTAATAAAATAAGGTGATTTAATCTCATAATTCCCCAGGGAAAAGATCAAAGTCATGTACTCATTTGTGTTTAGTTTGTGGCAAAAAGAATACAATTAGTTGCCTCTTACAGGGCTACAATTATTTAAATCTAAATGTCGAAGCATGAAGACTAATAACACACTAATAAAAAGAAAATTTTAACATTTTCAGATATCAGGTAAAGATAGGTCGAGCCCTAGCAATAATGGATTTGAGAGAAAAATTAAAAATAATATTAGCCATTTGAAGATGAGAATATACTTATGCATAAAAATAGTCAAAAGTGAATTTGATGAAAATAATTAAAATAACTCTAAAAATAGGTACAACAGAACCTTATGTTTTGAGAAAAAAAAGGTGCAACCGAAAATTTTATAAATATTATGTATTTTCCAAAATAAAAGTTGTTTAACTCACGCAGGGCCAACTTGTACACATGTGTGTTCGTGCAATGGTTCTCAGGCTTTAGTTTGCATTATTGCAGGATGCGCACAGGCGGCTGTGCTTACTCCCACCGCAGATCTGGGACAGCACCCGAGGACCCATTGCCAGTTAGTTCCCAGGAAATACGGGTGCTGCTAGAGTGGAAAGGGGGTAGAGTTAGCTTTGGGAGCCTAAGTTCAAATCACAGCTCCGCCAATTACTGGTTGACCCTATAATATGAGGTAAATTCTCAGGGCATCATTGTCCTCATAAGTAAAAAAAAAAAAAAAAAAAAAAGGTAGTAATGAGAGTTACTTTAAATAATTTTTATGAGATTATATAAAAAAACACGTGGAAAGTGTCTAGCACTGAAGTGACACACAACACAGAGGAATGCATAAATTTGCTGAATTTATATCTGCTACTGATCTCAAACATGATTTTAACTGACAGCAATAAAAAGTCCACATATTTTCTACCGAAAGTCATAAAGAAGTTCATACTAATAGATTGCTATTATTCATAAAATTATCAATAATTAAGGGTTTGGCCCTAAAAGGCCCAGAACTGAGAGGTCTTGGTGTTAAAATGCAAGGTAATCTCAAAGTTGACTTTCTCTGTTAGCCGTCCTTCAAGAGAAAAAATAATAAAAACATGGGACAAATGAGAAAGCATCCTAAACGCTGTTTTATCCCAGAGGTCAGACAATATACCAGGTAACAGCTGTGAGCTAGAAAAGCTAGGTCAATAGAATCAAGACACTGAAACTCCTCGGGGGTTAACGTGGTAAAACGCCAAAGCATTGTATGCATTCATGTGAATAAGAGAAAAGCTCTCAATCATGCTTCGCTCAAGGTACATATACTACGGAGAGGATCCTAAAGGGAGTTGCACATTCTGGTGCACGTCATAAATGCCAAATTAGCATAGCTAATCAAGGAAATTTGTAAGGTTTTCATTTAGAAATACAGATAAGGATTGAAAAATAATTAAGACTTCTCATTCAGAGGTATTATCATGTAGCAGTATTACATTTAAAGTACTATAGGGCATTTATGCTTATACTGTTTGTTTTAATCATTACTTCAGTCAATAATATTTCTTGAGTTTGTCATGTCTGTGTAGAGCAATGTTCCAGTCTCTGAGTATACCGCGGTGAAAGAGATAGGAGAGTCCTGTCCCTATGCAGTTTACATTTTCAAGGGGAAAGACATACAATACGACATAATTAATGAGTAAACAAAATGGTTTTAGACAGTGTTAACTGCTATGAAGGAAATAAAATAAGGTGATAGGGTGTGGACACTTATCTATTTGTATATGAGTACCCATACTATATTAAAGTACTTGTGCTATTCTAATTTTATTACAAGCATTGATTATCTTAATCCTCAGTGATCCTATAAGGTTGGTGTTACATTATTCCCAATTTACAAATGAAAAGAAAAAAATAATGAAAACAGAGAGGTTAAGCAACTAGACCAAAGTAACACAGCTTGGGAAGAATTTGGACCAGGAAATTTGGCTCCCAAGTCTGTGCTCTTACCTACCATATTATATTATGATTTGATTTCATGTATTACTTCATTAAATTCTCATAACCACTATCTGAGGAATTACACCTCATCTCTCAGAATTGGAAACTAAAACACAAGGTGAAAAAGCAGCTTTGCCAAGGTTAGACTTTTTTACCCAAGATGGTGGAGTGCTGAGTGAGAAGCCAGTTTCTTGTCCTGACTTGACCAGTTTCTTCTTGACCACTTCATTTTATTGCCTCTGGTTGACTTCTATGAGGACTCATCATGGTATAACGACTAAGAGTAGAACACTGGAAATTTTACCCTCCATGGTTTAGAACAGGGGTCGGGAACATTTTTGGCTGAGAGAGCCATGAACGCCACATATTTTAAAATGTAATTCCATGAGAGCCATGCAATATGTTTAACACTAAATACAAGTAAATGTGTGCATTTTATGTAAGACCAACACTTTTAAAGTACAATAAGTCTCTGAATTCTTTTTAATAACGTTGTTATGCTGTTGCTAACCAATGATGAATAAAGTACTTCTTACCATTAATGCGACTTCTGGTGCTGCATGGTTTTGCTGATGGCTTTGTAGTCTGGTTGATACGTGGTGAGGTTAAGCTTCATGCAGGCGTTGAGACTTCCATCATTAAACGTGATCGTAGGTTTGTATTAATGTTCTTTAGATGTAAGAAAGACTGCTCACATACATATGTAGAGCCAAACATTGTCAGTACAGCAATACTCACATGCTGCAGTGTGGGGTATGTGACAGGAAGCGCGTTCCAAGTTTTCACAATCAGCTGGTTCACGGGTTGAAGTTTTTTCATTTCTCCCCACTTGTGTTTGCTCGCCAACTCTGCTTGCTGTCGTACAAGTATTTCCAAATCTTCATTCAGTGACTTGAACTTATTCACCCACATGTCTGAAGCCTGTAGCTCAAAATCTCTGACAGAGACACCGGGGATGTAACTCAGGTCGGCTCTGTCCACGGCACACTCATGTGGATGGGTGATGAACTTAAAAAGATGAGTGCACTCACGAATATCTCATGACCGCGCTTTGAATGACTGCAGGAGATTAGATGTGAAGCCTGCTAGCTGCTGGAGATCAAGATGTTGAGCAGGGTCACTTGCTGTGCATGCATCTTTAAACTCTCCCAGTTTTTCAAAGTGTAGTAAACAACCTGTCTCAATGTTGGCGATGAAGAGTTCCATCTTGTTTTCAAATGCAAACACTGCTTGTTGAAGAAATAAAACTGTATTTCCAATGCCTTGCATTTTCACATTGACCTGGTTCAGATGATCAGACATGTCCACGAGATAGTAGAACTTCAGGAGCCTCACAGTGTTAGCTAACTCAGGATGCTCGACGTTTTTCATTTCAAGAAAAGTTCAGATTTCATTCAGACAGGCTGCAAAATGGCTGGGCACCTTTCCTCTTGACAACCAATGCATATTGCTGTGCAGAAGCAGACCAGAATAATTTTTCCGAACTTCATCCAGCAGTGTTTTAAACTGGCGATTATTTAAAGCTTGGGCAACAATAAAGTTGACCACCCAAATGATAGCGACATCACCTCACCAAGATGCTCGCCACACATCCTGAGCACAAAGCGCCTCCTGATATAGGATGCACTGAAAACTTAAGATGGGTCTCTTTTCATGTTCATGAAGAAGTGCGATGAATCCTGTTTTTCTCCACCATGCATGCAGCACCATCAGTACACACCGAAATAAGTTTATCCATCGGTAGATTTTTTTCTTTAGCAAATTCAGTGAAACACTTGACTAAATCCTTCCCTCTTGTTGTCTCTTTCATAGGCAAAACAGCAAGACTTTCCTCATGCAGTGTGTTACCAACAGCATACCTTGCGGTCACGCTGAACTGGGATAAATGGCTTACGTCTGTTGACTCATCCAAAGCGAGAGAAAAGAATGGTGCTGCATTTATGTCCTTCACTTGTGTTGCCTCAATTTGATTTGCCATCATGATGGTATAATCGCGAACAGTTCTTGCCAACAGAGGCATGTCTTTTATTCATTTGGTTATCTTGTCTTTATCCGAAAAGTCATCAAAAAGCTCATTGGCAACATCAAACATGAATGTTTTGGCATACTCCCCATCTGTGAATGGATTTCTGTTTCTCACTATTGCTAAAGCACCAGCAAAGCTAGTCGAATTCCAGTCACCTTGTTGGGTCCAAACACAGAGTTGCTGCTGACTAGCTTGTATTCTGCACAGTAGCTCTTGACATGCTTTGTTCCTGCTGTCCCCCACTGGATATTTCGATGCAAATGTAGCATGGTGTGTGTCAAAGTGCCGCTTTATATTTGACCGTTTTATCGATGAGATTTTATCATTGCATATTAGACACACTGCAGAACCTGCTCTCTCCAAAAAGGCGAATTCCTCTGTCCATTCCCGCTGAAAAGTACAATACTTCTCATCTTTTTTTTCTTCTAGCCATCTTCTTTGTCAAAAGGGTTTCTGCAATTAGCTAGCTGACTACTTGATTAAAAGGAGGGAAGTTTACTTCCTGACCTCACAACAACCCATGTACCTTACGTATTATCCAATAAAAACTTGGTGTTGTCCCGGAGGACAGCTGTGATTGGCTCCAGCCACCTGCAACGATGAACATGAGTGGTAGGAAATGAATGGATTTTAATACATGAAAATGTTTTATATTTTTAACGTTATTATTATTTTTATTAAAGATTTGTCTGCGAGCCAGATGCAACCATCAAAAGAGCCACATCTGGCTTGTGAGCCATAGGTTTCTGACCCCTGGTGTAGAGTCAAAATCAATACAAATAGGCATGCTTTACATTGGTGAGTTCTCAAATCTTGATGGTCAATAAAATGCAAAGCCCCATTACAGTTATTGTCATTACATCACATACAAGTTTTGCATTTTTTCCTGCAATATTTAATGATTGTGGCTGTTTGCTGTGAACTGTTAGGTTGTTAGGCACATAGATTCTTTTTGAACTCCTTTCAAATATCTTCTATTATTTCCTTTCTGTGCTAGTGCTGACTATGACAGAAATCCTACAGTTAGAAGATAAATGAAGAAATTATTTTAAGTAGTCCTCAACCTGCAAGCAGCAGTGTTGTGGGAAGAATTCTAAAAATGACCCCCAGAGATGTTCTGCCCTAATCCCTGGAACCAGGGTTTAGGAAGTGTCACTCCCATGACTATGTTATATCACATAGCACAGCTGACCTTCAGGTAGGGAGATTAGCTGGGTGAGCAAAATCTACTCACATCAGCCCCTTTAAAAGCAGAGTTTTCTGGTGGCAGAACGAAAATCAAATTCAAAGCATTTGCTACACCCTTGCTAGCTCATGAGTGTGTGTGTATGCACATCTGCTCACACATGTGTGTCTAGACAATTTTATCACATTTGTAACCTTACGTAACTACCATTACAACTGAGATACTGCACTGTACACACAAGACTCCCTTTATAGCCACACCCACCCTTAACTGCTGGCAACAACTAATCTGTTCCCATCTCAGTAATTATGTTATTTCTTAAATGTTACATAAATGGAATTATAGAACGTGTGTCCTTTGAGACTCACTCAGCAGCATATTGTTGAGGTTCATCCAAGTTGTGTGTCTCATTCGTTCATTCCTTCTTATTGCTGTGTAGTATTCCATGTTAAACCATTCACAGGAGAAGCTTCTTATGGTTTAATATGGAGAGCAACTTAATGACCTCAGTCATATGCAGTGAGTACCTGCGTCACGGCAGCCACATGATATGCATCAAATAAGCGCTAAGGAACCTGCTTTTCCCAACTTACCTCTAAACACTGGAAACTTTATCAATTGTCCAGTTTTTACCGTGGCAAAGACATGGGTTCAATTATGCCAGAGCCATTGTGTTTATAAGGTAAATAAAACCCTGAAAACATCTGAAAGTTTGTTATTATGGCACTGTTTTACAAAAATTAAGATTCACATTAAAAACTGATAGTATGGGAAATACATTTAATCATGTAGAAAAAGCGTTACAGACATATTACTGTCTATTATTGTGTTGTTATTGCCAAACACACAAAAAATTAGCATTCCCCATTTTGGAAATATAACTATGAGAATAACAAAAATAATATAGACAGGGGAAAAAAGGAAGCCAAAGACAATGAAATAATATCTTTAATGCATTGTAAAAATAAATAGTTGACAACCTAAAATTTCACACCCAGTAAAAATATGAAAATGAAAATATGGAAGTGAAATATATAGATATTTTAAACAAATAACTGTGAAGTGAATTCATGGCCTACAGAACCCACACCTAAAGAAATATTAAAAGATGTCCTTTAAACAGATATAAAATGATTCCTGATAGAAGTCCAGTGATACAGAGAATAAAAAAGATCAATAAGAAGGGTGAAAATTGGCTTAGTCTAAATAAATATTAATTTTAAAATATTAAAATTATGATGTTTTGTGGAGTTTGAAACACATATAGAATTATATGCCAGCATTTAGTCAGAAAGTATATACATGAAGAGTCATAGTTTTAATATCTTGAATTGTCTGAGAAGAGAATCAAAGCAGTAATTTATATTAGATGTTAATAAGCTGATGAAGCATGTATAAACTTTAGAATAACAACTAAAAGAATAGTTAAAGAATGCATAACTACCAAGATAATTGGGAAGGAAGAAATAAAATCATATGTACAATGCTCAATAAATACAAGAAAAAGCAAAAAAAAAATTAAATAAAATAAATGGAACATGTAGAAACCAAATAATAATGTTATATATTTTTTTACATTTATTCAGTTATTTAACAAATATTTATTAAGCACACACTATGTGTAAAATATTCTCTGACGTTCAGAGTTATTAGAATTATAAGGGTCACCATGGATTTTCATGTTGCCAAATTTTATGGTCAGTTTTCAGCCTTTATCATACAGAGCATAACAGAAGCCCTTAACATAGCCACCTCTCCTTCCTTCATGACACACTTTCTTCATGTGGCATCCAGGTTATATTTAAATCCCAAAGTATCAGTAATTATGTTATAGGTAAATGAACTAAATACTTCAATTAAAAGACAAAGATTAGCATACTGCATTTAAAAAATATTGAACTCTTTCATACAAAACACTTTCAATAAGGATAAAATTTGAAAATAAAGGATACAAATATATGTCATGTAAATACTGACCAAGATGCTAGTATCACTATATTTAATATGAAACAAAATAAACTTAAGAAAAAATATATATATTACTATGGATAAAGAGAAACATGCCATAATAACATAAGGATTAATATATCAGAAAGGTATAACAATTCTAAAATTCTGTGCACTTGATCAATAGCTTCAAATTATAGAAATAAAAAATTAATAAATCTGAAAAAAGGAGAAATAGATAAATCCATACTTGTAAGTGGGAAATTATAATAATATTTCTCCTGTTAAAGGATCTACCAAGCACAGCATAAGTAAGTACACACAAGATTTGGAAACACATTCATCAAACTTGAGTTAATTGACATAATAGAACATTGTACTCCTAAACTAAAGAATACATATTTTCTTAAGTACACATGGATAACGTATAATAATTGCTCGGATATCAGTTAGGCTATAAAGCAAATCTCACCAAATGTCAGAGATGAAATCATATCAGAAACGCTCTTCAACCAATGAAATTAATATAAAGTCAATAATACATATATAAACCAGAAATAGTTCATATATTTGGAAGTTAAGAAATATACTTCTGAATAATGCATGGATCAAATATTATAAGAAAATGGAAATATTAATAGAAACAAAATGGAAAGTATGACATCAAAATTGGTGGAATGAAATCTGAGAGACTGCTGGGAAGCCAGGCTGGCTGAACAGAAAAAGGGGTGGGGGAGATAATCATAGTCAGAAATGCCGTGGGTCTGGTAAAATAAGACCATGTAGCATCTAGTAAAACCTTTGATTTTAGATCACCTTTTAAGGCATTTGACCCATTTTGAGTTAACATTTTGTATATGGGAACAAACTGTAGTCTAATTTTATTCTTTTGCATGTGTCTTTCCAATTTTCCCAGCACCATTTTCTCCATTGTATGCTTTTGGCTCTTATGTGAAAAATTATTTCCTCATATAGATGTGGGTTCATTTATGGGCTCTCAGTTCTGTTCCATTGACCTGTGTATCTGTTTTTCTGCCAATACCATGTTGTTTTGATTATTGTGGCTTTGTATTATAATTTGAAGTCAGGGAGTGCGATATGTCCAGCTTCATTCTTTTTTCTCAGGATTGCTTTGGTTATTCAGAATCTGTTTTGATTCCATGCAAACCTTATAATTTTTTGTTTTATATTTTTAAAAAATATCATTGGGATATTGATGGACATTACACTGTATATTGCTTTGGATAATATGGCCATTTTTACCATGTTGATTTTTTCCAATCCATAAACATAAATATCATTCCATTTCATTGTATCTTTTTAAATCTATTTTAATAATGCTTTGTAGTTATCAGTATAAAGAGGGTCCTCAAGTTATGACAGTCTTGACATACAATGTTTTGAGTTTATGATGCTGACTCCCATAAAAACTTTAAAAAATTGAAATGTGAGTATTTCAGCTTATGCTGTGGATGCTTTGCAATGCTACCGACAGATTTTGAAAAAAGGAGTCATCAACCTTCCAGACTAGCCTGGAACAATTCTTTAAGAAACTAGATAGGCCTGCAACAGATCATGTACCCTCTACATCAGGGGTAGTCAACCTTTTTATAGAAGCCATCCACTTTCAACTGCTTCTCAAGATGAAACACCTGTAGTACAGGTAGAAACATCTCCAGTGTCTCCGGAATGTTCCTTAGGCAGTCCAGATTCACCTGACCCAGTATCTCCAGCACCTTCTGCAGGTTCTCCTGCCTCTCCAGCTTCCTCCTCCTAATAGGACACTCTCTCCCACTTTGCAATTCCCCTTCTAGTGTGCAAGCCAACCACAGAAATAAAGGTAAGGGATTTTTTTACATTCATTTGTTATTATCTTTTCTGTTACTAAAGTACAGTTTACGGTAAAGTATATTTATGTCCTTTTCCTTTTTCTGTGGCTTAGTTGTGTTTTTATGTTCTAGATTATGATTTTACAACTGTGTTAGAATAGGTAAATGACTTAGGCTGGGGTATGTTTCAACTTACACCAAAATTCAGGTTACATGACTGCCATAGGAACAGAACTGTTTTGTAACGTGAGGACCCCAGCATAGGTACTACACTTATGGACCTTGGTCTTACAGAAGATTTTATGAATTTGACCCCAAAGGAAAGGAAAGGCAGAAATAAATAAGTGGGACTATATCAAACTAAAAAGCTTCTGCATAGCAGAAGAAACCACCAGCAAAACAAAAAGCTTCACTAGCTATTAAGAAAATGCAAATCAAAACCACAATGCAATTCTACCTCATACCTGTAGAATAGCTATTATCAATAAGACATGTAATAAGTGTTGTAGAGGTTGTTGGAGAAAAAGGAACCCTCATTAATTATTGATGGGAATGTAGACAGGTACAGCCATTATGAAAAACAGTATGGAGATTCCTCAAAAGATCAGAAGTAAAGTTATCACATGAGCCAACCACCCCTCTTCTGGGTATCTACCCCAAAAAATTCAAAACATTTATTTGCAAAGATATATGCAATCCTATGGTCATTGCAGCATTATTCATGGTGGCCAAGATATGGAATCCCAAAGTGTCCTTTAATAGATGACTGGATAAAGAAGATGTGGTACATATATACTATGGAATACTATTCAGCCATAAGAAATGATAAAATACTGCCATTTGTAGCAACACATATGAGCATTGAGAATACCAGGCTAAGCAAAATAAGTCAGAAAGAAAAGATGAAGAACTACATGATTTCACTCATATGTGGACTATAAAATTGAAAGCAACAGATGAACAAACAAGAAAAACAAAAACAAAAACTCAGATACAAACAACAGTATGGTGGTTACAACAAGGAAGGGGGGTTGAGGGCATAGTAAAGGGTGAAGAGGGTCAAATACATGGTCACAGAAGATGACTTGACTTTGGGTGGTGGACACAGAATGCAATATGAAGATCATGCATCATAAAATACACTTGAGACCTATAAACCTTATTAGCCAATGTCACCGCAATTAATTTAAAAAAGAAATAAAATTTTAAAAATTGATTTTGGTTTCCCTCTAAAGGAAATAAAGCCATTGGAGGATTTGGAGCTGAAGACTCCTATGATCTGACTTATAAATATGAAAGGATAACTCTGTACAATTAAGTGGAGAATAGGTTGTGGAAGGGACAAGGATTGAAAGAGATAAGACAAGGTAGGAAACTTACTCACAGGTCGCTTTGTTGAACTCTGCTTTCATCCAATTCCATAGACTGTAATCTAATAATAGCTCCCCTACCAGCTTTCTCCTTGTCCACCACATTACTAAAATCTAGAACCTCATTGCCTACTATTTTCACTATTATTATAATACCAGCTAGATAGTCTAGTTTAGGGGCTACAGTGTGAGAATGTAGGAGTAAATTTCCCATTCATACCTTGAATAGTTTTATACGCAATATTGAATAAAACAGAAAGATAAGTAGTACATTTGAAGAAATGGAAATTAAGCAGTGTAATTGAAGGTTTGAGAACCTCATGGCAGTAAGTGTGAACAAAGATTAATCATAAAATTCTTATTAGAAAGCCTTTCATAATATCTGGATTAATGTGCATTTATGGATATAAACCTAGTCCTTTGGAATATTTGATTTTGACTTTGTTTCAAAGAAGCAGGTGCAATTAAATTATTTATCCATTTTAATTCACAGCAAATAAATGGAAATTAATTTAAAAGTATACCAAACAGGCAACAATATCAAGTTATTTGACTTTTATATTTTTTAAAAAGAATTATATCTCTGCATCTCTGGAACACACAATTTAATGTTCTTAAATACAATACCACATTCTGTTATATAGTATAAAATAGCTAAAGGCTAATGCTTCAAGCCGAGCATTTCAGTAGCTAGGAACAGTGATATAATCTAACATGAGATTTTAGTCCTAGAAAGTGCAATTGGATTTAGTGAATATCAAAAGCAATTATTATATTAACATTTGACTTTTTTGGTAAGAGTTCTAGAAATAAGAATTTGAGTGTGGCAATTTAAGCAGATCATTTTCCTTGGAAATACAGAGTGTGACTTATCAAAACTGACCCATGTATTCACTGTTTCCGCAGACGTTGTGTTGATATTTGATGACCAAAATGAGAAGAATGTTCTAATCAAAGAAGATGGTGACTAATTACCATCAACTATATGCAAAACTATATAAATGATTTCACAGAGTAATAAATCATATGTTATTGAATCCTTAAAATCAGAATATGGCTCCTTCAATTATTAATGTGTGTCTTTTTACAAGTTATAATTATAGAGACATGATCATTGTCTCTCAAAGAATTTCTCATTGCTGCTCATTTACCTTTCTTTGGAAAGCAGGAGACTAAATAGTTCTGTTAGCTAGTGCATCTCAAATCTGTTACTGACACAGAAAAACATTGAATGCAGAAATAAGCATGCCACTTCTTTCAAGCTCCATTTCTACTATTTTATCAGTGTGTGTGTGGGGAGGTTTTATGAGAATTGACCAATGCAAATAGTTTAAATTTATAGTCTCTCGGAAGGGTAAATATGATAAAGTGAGTACCAAATGCTCAGTATTTGTTCCATGCCAATTGCAGCCGGATTTAATTATAATAGAAAGACTAATTTTATAGCCATTCTAAAAGTGTAAATAAGGCTTTAAAACTGATTCAGGAATTCTGTTTTATAAATAAAACTTTGATTTTAATTTAAACAGTTCTCTTGCGATATGATACCCATTATTCAGAATGTTCTGCTTTTGTTGTGATTGAAACAGTAGTGATAGTTCAGGAAACCGGGAACAAAAACATCCATTTCTTATCAAATTATATCTCCTAATGATTATAATAATTTTGTGGGCTAGATTAACTTTAAAATGTAAATATTACAATATTTTAAAGTTTGAATTATTCAATAAAGATTTATTTTCAAAATAGCAGTGCAAAATGTGAACCAAAATACAGCATATTCTTACCAATTTTAGTCCTAATACTTCTAATAATAAAGCACATATCAAACATCTACATCAAAAATGCTTTGCATAACATATGTTAATTGTAGTTCTATTGCAAATATAATATTTAATTATTAAAATCTGAAAAATAAACAATACTCATTAACAAATTTAAAACTCATTAACAAATGTCAATGATTTGATCTGTTTCCTTCAACACACCTGCCCATCTGGCTCGCTATCTATTTATCTTTAACTTTATCTATAGAAAATTAGGCTAATACTAAACATATTGCATAACTCAGTTTTTTATTAGTATCAAAACTCTTGAGATTATATTTTAAATGGAAAAGAAATCAAAGATCTTTAAAATAGATGTACTCTTCTAAAAGAGTGACGTGCTCGCCAAGCTGCGCCATGAGGAGAGATGTCGGTGGGACCCGTGGCAGCTGCTGGCTTCCCTGGGAAGGAAGGGGCCGGTGAGGAGTACAGTAGCTAGCAAAGCCCTCAGCACTCTGCAAAGTCACTAGTGGGAAAAGAACAAAGGCCTTTCCAATGCAACTAACACAGATGTGCCCAAAGGCAGACTGTCAGAAACAGTTAAGATGACAGCTACTCAGAGTTCATTATTTCCTTCTCACAGGTCACTGGGTGACAAGCTGGGTCAGTGTGCTCTGTCGGCTGTTCCAGTCCTTCCCCACCCCCTATTCAATCTAAATAAGGGTAAAGGGCTCCGTTGGATAAACTAAGATAAACAAACACATTCCAGACACTTAAAGATGCCCACATCTGACATTTATTTTATCTTGAACCAAACTTAGAATCAAACATACGCATAACTTTATCCAAGCAAGAAGAGAACCACATTTTTATATCTCACTAATAAAAGAAGCAATAAGGTTCTAAGTGTAGCTAAATCAAACAAAAAAATATAACCAATAATGAACTAATAAGAACCTTACATTAAGAACTTTACAGAATAATAAATTTTCCCTTTTTCGTCAATAGAAAAAAAAATATTTCCACGGTACAAAAAAATGGATCAACAATCAGATTGCTTTCCACAAGTGTTTGAAATGTAAATTAAGTAAAATAATTCTGAATAGTTGAGAGAGCCTGGTTTGCAGTGACATGTAGTTTTAAGAATTTAATTGAATGTAATACACAAATCAAAATGGCAATAGGGTAACCAAATTTCCTATGCTGTAAAACCCATAAAATTCTTGTAATGACTTGTTATGGCTGCTCAATACGATGACATAGTGTTATGAAATCAAGAGAATAAAAACTGCTAGTTATGAAGAAGAAAACAGTGGTTAAGATTATGGGCTATAGACCTAAATGGATGTAGGTTTGAATCTCATCTTCCCAATTAACTAGCTGTATAAATGGGCACATTACAAAACCCTCTGAACCTCAGTTGCTGTATCTTGATAGATGGTAAGAATGCCTCTATCATCATGTTACTAAAACCATAAGTAAATCAATCCATCACATTGTTATAAGTAACTTTGTAGCATAGTCGTTGGCACAGGGTATAAGTATTCAACAAATGACAGCTACCGGTTACCTGTCACCAAATTTAGTACATGCAGTGTTGACCACCATTCAAGGTGTGAAGTACCTTAGCTAATCATGACAAGTTATATAACACATAGACACAGATAGCAGCATGGTGATTGCCAGAGAGAAACAGAGGTGGTGGCAGGTGGAGGTGGACAAGGTGGGAAGAGTCGGGACAGAAAGACTTTGCACTGGGCGATGGGCTCAGGACGCAGTGTGCAGATGATGTTTTGTTAAGTTGTATACTTGAAACCTATATGGTTTTGTGACCCAATGTCACCCCAATAAATTCGATAATAAAAAGAAAGAATTGCAAAGAAAGGGGAATAAAGTCTCAAATCCCTTCAAGTGCAAACCTCTGTAATTTAGTAAATCTAGACAATTGGATTCAACAAGAAATCAGGCATTCAAGAGTCTCCCTTAATGTTTTCTGCTTCGTGTTATCTTTGCTGAAAGTTGCATCAAATAGTGACGTTTTATTAATCCCTTTCTAAACTGTACCACCTTGCTTAAAAGTCCCTTCCCAAGATACCTAGCCAAGAACAAGAGGCCCCATTTGAAAACCTGAAGATTTGAATAATTACTAAGATCAGAACATGAATGATCAGGCAGAACACAGAGTCTAAGCCTAAGACTTCGGGCTCAGAGAGGCCTGTGGTAAATAACTCACGAAAAGGCCTTAGTCAAATAACTTAATCTTTCTTGTGCCTCAATTGCCTTATCAGGAAAACAGAGATTAGTACCTCACAGGTTACTGGGAAATAATGCACAAAAGCCCTCATGCAAAGTCAGTATTTGTTCACTAATAACAATGTTATCGTTCATTTTCAAATATTACCTGCCACTAACTACCAATCTGTCTTTCCCCAAATCTGGCTACTTGTGGTTCTCTCCTTCCCTGGCTATCTCTAAGGAAGTAAATAAATTTATATCTCCGTTTTTTTTCTTCTTTTCAATTACATGTTCTTTATTCATATTATTGACTAGTTAATACTTTCCCTGTTCTAAAATTCTATTTATTTTTCAAATATCCACAACTCTGATAATTACACATCATTCCTTTATTTTTAGCAGTGATTTTATTTTTTATTTTGTAAAATTATCCTTGATAAAAGCAAAAAAATGTTTTTATCCTCTCTAGGGGGCAAAGTGTGGGAAGATACTTCGCATGGGTCATGGGGAGTGCAATGTGGTGTGTAAAGGGAGTTATATTTAGTGGGATATTTGATACTATGTCAACACGCACGCACGCACGCACGCACGCAGACATACAGTAAGAAAACGTAAAGCCCTCACTTGAGGCTGTGATAATATAATGTGCTGGTCTCCTTATATTTGGGAAGCCTGCAAACCTAACAAGACAACCTAAGGTTCAAAGTAATCAATATACCAAATTCAGTACCAGGTTCTAATTTTGTCCAACAGTTCCTTCCAGAATGGCAAGAAAGTAATTGCTTTAAGCCCTGACTCTTTACTCAAAATAACTTTGTTAAGGGACAGAAAAAGAAGGAGAGAGACTGAAATTACATCTATTGTGGTGCATTGTGGGGAAGGTGAGAAGAAGGCAGATTAATCCCTGGGACTTTAAGGGAAAAAAAACAAAAAGCAGAGGGCCAGAAGAGCTGCTGCAGCCTGAGACACAGACCCTGGGGAGTGCCCTGGGCCCTGGGCAATAGTTTATAAAATCCCAAATGTATTTACCAGTCAATTGGTATAGACTACCACAGATCTAAATAGAACCCCCCTTAAAAACTCTTTTATGCCTCTACTTGTTTTCAGAACATTTTTGCAACTACTACTGAGTGCTTACTACATTCCAGGAAATTTAAAGACAGCATTGAATTCTAACAGCTCAAACAGGTGTCACTGTATGTTAACTGACATTAGCTACTTTGTTTAGGGGAAGGGTGCCGTCACATTTCCTATTACTGTGTTTCTCTTAGTGTCCCAGACTACATTGCTTCAGGGATAGACAAGAGCACACAGCAGACACATCCCTAACCCACCCCATGTCCTCTACCCTCACAGAAAACATTTCCAGGCTGGGGAAGAAGGGAGTCATAGAAAAGTAGGTGGGTTATCACTGGAGTACCCACACATAGACCCACCCAGACCAGGGCCAGGGCCAGCACAGGACAAACACAAAAACACCATGTAGGCTTCAGAACTCTGAGAGTAGAAGGACCCTGTGCCTCCGAGTAAAAGGTAGAATGACAAGCCCCAGCATGCTCTCCAAAAGTAATGGTTGCCGAATGAGTTTGTAAAGACGGGTCAATAACAGCCTCAGAAAAGCATACTTGAGTTCCCCAGTGCCCCAGAATTTCCTGAGTTCCTGTTTTACATGGAAACTTCAAACGTTGCTTCTGAAAGACTTACATCTAGCGACCCAGACAGAGGGTGTCCGAGATGTCCAGCGGCAGCCTTGTGGTCCTGTTGTGAAGCATCAGTGAGTTGAGAACAGTATGTCTAATTAGAAAGCAAGCAGGAGAGAAAGAAGACCTGGAACCCACGTTTTCATGCAGTTCCAGGAAACCCCCACGTTCTGATGCAGTCAGGTTCAACGTTTGTTATTTTCTTTATCTATGCCCTTTCTTACTAAAAACCACAAAACCAGAGGATTTGAGGTTAAATTGAAGAAATAATAAATTGAAGAGTCACTTTCATTATCAGGAAAAAACAAGTGGTCTCTTCCTGTCAAATTTGGCGTCAGGGATATGTAAATTCAGACTATAAGATAGTTTTGAATTGAAATAAAAAGTTGTCATGTTGCACACACACCCTGCTATATGTCAACTATGTATATCAAAAAGCTGGCTGAAAAAAGAGCTTTATAAAGAAAACAAATACTGTCATTTTTTTTCATGCAATTGACACTTCTAGTTACAGTTAAAATATTTAAACTTAGGAATTCTCTTAAACTTTAATGAATTGGTAAGAATTGTATTACTCTTTTAAGAGTACTTTAATCAATAGTCAATTTCAAACAATTATACATTAAAATTGCAGTTTATGAAGTCATTTTGCAATCTATAACACCAAACCCCAACAAAAGAATAATAATAATAATAAATGCTATTTTTCTAATTAAATAAAGAGGATCAGAGAGACAGTTTTCATCTTCCAACCAGTTGCTTGGCAAAATCACTGATTATTTTTTTCTAGTTCTAGAAATTATGCCAATTAGTTAAATTATCACAACTTAAGACCATCTATCGTGCTCTCATCCTCACATATAAATATAATATTCTCATGTAACACTTAAAGGGTGTTTCTGACTATAGCCTTCTTAAAAACCTCTTGATATTTTCACAATTGTTTATATGCTTAGTACTGTCTTACCCTAATTATGTTACTTCAGAGTATTTTAGTGATATCCAGGACAGCAACCCTTCCTAAGTATGCTTATCAACAATACCATACATTGATCTTTAATAAAATACACATAAATGTCACCTCTCTTGATCAAATGTGACCTGAAAACTGCTGTGTTTGAAAGCCAAAGGGCTTTTGAGATATTTCAATAATTGTCAAGAAATCAATCTTACATGAAACTGAAGGAAAACATGGAATGTCATTGAGCAATAAAGCTCCATGCTGGCGGTGCCCTACCTCTGAGCAGGAGCCTTGGGATCTTTCTCTTCCAGTCTCCTCACGAGTGCCACCATCAGCCGCCCCGTCTCCCCAAGAGAAGCTTCTGGCATTAAATGGGTGTCTGAGGGCTCTGGCAGTTGCTTCAAACCAGGGATGCTGGCACTTTTTTGCAAAACCTAATAAATAAAATACAGAAATAATGTAGCTAATAATCATTGAGTGGAAACATGAACTATATATGTCAAAAATTTAGCATTCAACTTGTGCCGGGGTCACATTCGTTTGCACTTCTTGAGGTTCTTCCTCAGTCTTCTTCATCCCGCAGATAAATCATTTGTATTCGGCCAAAACAAAAGAGGACAGTCAGAAGGAGAGTTAGTGTGTCACTATCTGGTTCATAAAACAATGGTTATATAAATATGTACTTATGTAAATATTAATGTACATATCAGTATTTATATATATCATGTGTACGGTTTTAAACAATCCATAACATGAAGCTGTTCTTTCTTGCTTGCCTCCTGAAAACAACTTGAATATTTGTCTCTTTTCAAAATACTTTTTAGAAATCTATTTCTGTCTTGCCTCTGGCTCACCACACTGACCTCTTCTGCTAAGTGGTTGCCATGTTCCAGATGAGCTGTGGTCCAGGTGCCATGGTGCCTGTGATACTCTGTCGGGGTCTCATTCGTTTGCACACCAAGCTCCTCTAGATAGGTCAGAACAAATTGAGGATACGCCTGTAGGAGAGGGGGGAAAATGTAATACTAGCCTTGAAAGCAACAGCCAAAAATCTACACAACCAGAATGATGGCAGGATAAATTAGATTAATAGTAAAAACATGTGGCTACTAAACTTGGCACTTGATTATCAACTTCAGATCAAAATAAAGCAAATAATTTTAATACTATTATTTCTAATTAGTTGTTTAATCTGATCAAGTTTAACTGGATCATTAATCTGCACCCTTAGATAAGATTAAAATACTAAATCCATGTTATATATTCATTATAACAGCTAGTATTTATTGAATTATATCTACATAAAAGGTATTGTTGTAAAGACATAGCATATATGTAATATGCAGTTGCTGTATTATTTGGGAATATTCAATTCCATTCTGGAAGACATATGGGATGAATGAAATTCATTAGCTACATTAAGCACATATAATTAAATTAGTAACCTGAGAAGTGTCAGACGGAAAGTAAGAAGAGCTAGAGCATATGTATATGAACATAGATAAAAAGTAGAACAAAAATACACATTAAATAGTCATGATTTACTAAATGACAAAGCAACAATAACTTGTTATACTAAACATCGATGAAGCACATGAGACCCATAAAACTCATGAGATCTTTAAGTGGCCACCCATTACTGACTCCCATTTTGGATCTTCTGCTGGATAAACTCCAAAGCTGCCCCTTGGGCTACCTGGGGAGCAGTTACAGGCCAAGTGCGTTGGCCATGCAGCTCTCTCATAGAGCAACTGTGTCGCTGCCTCAGGCACCCTTGCTCAAATTTCCACTCTGGTCCTTGTAACCCCCTCATTAGCAGGGAGGGTAATGCCACATGAAGAGGGGATATGTGGGTATTGCAGAGATTCAGGCATCATGGCCCTTCAAAACCCATTTGCACCTTAAGTTTATTAACCGAGCCCATCTCTCTTCCCATACATTTTGCTATGTGTTTTTAATCCAGTTAATAAATCTGATTTTACAGTTTTAATTTGATCTATGTACTGTTTTGTTCCATGACCTCTAAGTTAGCATATCTAGGAGTATATTTGGAGAATACCATTGCATCAAGTAATTTCCGACATGACAATATATTTACATTCTAATCCTTGCACCAGCCCTTTGAAATAAGTTTTATTATTGTATCCATTTTAAAGGAAAAAATAAAAACAGACAAAGAGAGGTTAAGCAACTTGCTCAGTGTCATCCAGCTTGTACTAGGACATAAAGTCTAGATGTGTAGCCTCAAGTATGATATAAATTTATTAAAATTCTAAAAAAAATATATGAGAAGGTGTTCAGTGAATAATTAAAAGGCACTAGCGTCCTTATATTATTCTGGGAAAAGAGATATTGAATACTTAACCTTCATTAGAAAATGTGCAACTGCCTGACCTGTGGTGGCAGAGTGGATAAACAGTTAACCTGGAACACTGAAGTTGGCAGTTCAAAACCTGGGGCTTGCCCGGTCAAGGCACATACAGGAAGCAACTACTGCAAGTTGATGCTTCCTGCTCCTCTCACCTCCCTTTATATCATGCTCTCTTCTCTCTAAAATCAATAAATATTTTTTTAAATGTATAACTAAATGTGAATGTTAAAATTGTAAGGAAATCCACATCCTTAAATGCATGTTACTAAGTGAAAAAAAGCCAACTTGAATAGGCTGTATATTGTATGATGCCAATTATATGAAATTATGAAAATGGCAAATCTGTGGACACAGATTTGTGTAAAAGAGATCAGTGGTTGCTGGGAGTTAGGAGGGAGGGAGAGATGAATAGTGAAGCACAGAGGATTTGGGGGCAGTGACACTATTCTGGTTAAAACTATAATGGTAGATACATGTCACTATACATTTGTCCAAACCCACAGAAGGTGCAACACCTAGAGTGCACCCTACTGTAAAGTATAGACTCAGGTAATGATGTGTCAGTATAGGTTCATCAGTTGTAACAAATGAACTACTCCAGTGCAGGATGTTGATAGTGGGGACAGTGTGTGTGTGTGGACACGAGGTCTATAGGAACTTGCTACTCTCCACTCAATTTTGCTATGAACTTAAAATTGCTCTAAAAAATCAAGTTTTTTTTAAAAAAAATGTAAGGAACATCACCAAAAGTATAAGTGAGAAAAGAAGATAAATTATACTACATAAAAATTGAAAAATTTTGTACCATAAACAATGTCACCAAAAAAATGAAAAGACAACCTACACAATGGGAGAAAATGTATGCAATAATATGTCTAATAAGGGATAGGTATCTTAAATATATAAAAATCTTACAACTCAATAATAAAAAGACAAATAACTTGATTTAAAAGTGAGCAAAGGGACCCAGAATAAAGAGGAAGAGGAAGAGAAGGAAAGTTTTCAGGCAGCATGAACTGAAGAGATGGCATTGTCTCCCAAACTTATCTGAGCACAGAAACCTTTATTTCTGAAACAGCTGCCATTTTGAGGAGCACACTGTTCCAGCACTCAGGTAACATCACAGCTAGGAGATGACCATCTATGAACCAAGAAGCAGGCTCTTACCAGGGACCAACTCTGCTGTTGCCTTCCCAGACTACATAACTGGTGAGATGATGGCTTGCTACAATAACCATAATACCTGAACAGCAAGATGGCGATGAAGTAGGCAGATGTACCAACTTCCAACTCCTGGAACCAAAGTGGATTATAACTTAATTTTAAGAACCATCATCTGGATAAACCAACTTTGAACTAAATTAAGTGGACTCTTCAACCAAGGAACACTGAATAAGCCACATTGAGACTGGTAGGAAAAGCGAAAACATGGAAAGGGCTGCCCAGCTCCCTGGAGCAAACGGCAGCCTGGAGAGACTCGTGTGGCGGGAAGAGAGTTTAGTGGAGAGGGAGGGACTTGGGTCCCAGAAACTAAGCCCAAGCCTGCAGCCCCAGAGCCTAGAAGAGGTGTATGGACAGTATTTAGCTGTGAAACAAGTTAGGATACTGTTTGTGAGAAAGAAACAGTGTTCTCAGACCCAGGATTCTTCTTAAAGTGATGGCACAGAAAATCTCTCTCACAACCACTCACCTGGGGCTCTGGGGGACGGGGACAGAGGAGAGGACCAGAGCAGCGAAAACAGTGTGTGGTCTGGAAGGCACAGGGAGAAACACTCTGAGGGACAGCCACCCTAAATAAACCCTGGGCTGAGTCACTTCCCAAATCTGAAACGAATATTTCCCCTGGAACCAGCAATACCAGCAAAGGGAGTCAGGACACCAGCCAAACAAGCTCTCCCGCGGCACTTAAAGCACTGCCGCTTAGAAGGAGGGAGCTTCCAGGACTACAGTATGGAGTGTTAGGGTCTGAGCTGCAGTGCCCCCACCCACACTACTGAGGGCTTGCTGGAGGGACGGTGACTGCGGGCTATGGAAACGCAGTTCTGTTACAGGGGCAGAACCCGGGCCAGCCGGCCAGCCATTAGCCCAGCAGGGGTAGAGGGGACATGCAAAAGTGGTCCTGCAGCTGCGGGCCTGCCTGTAGCTTCACCTGTGGGGGAAAAGCGGGAGCCTGGGAACGGGTGGAGATCTGCTGCTGAGCAGGGGCACACAGGCACACAGTATCACCTGGCATCCTGGATTTGTGACACTGTGAGAGCCGGCCCTGACCGCAAAGGCAGGCGCAAGCCCAGGACAGGCGGAGGCTCGCAGCTGAGCACTCGCCAGCAGCCCCATAGGTTTGCAATCCTGCGCAATCCAGCCCTGACCCGCAGGGGCTGGGTGGAAGCCTGTGAGCAAGCTGGATCTGATCACGGGGGCTGGGCGGAAGCCCAGGGACAGGAGGGGACCGCAGCTGAGCAAAGGTGCTCACACCTACCCTTGGTGCCAAGGCTTGTGGCTTGAGTGCAGTGTGTAACCCCACCTGTGGGGGCTTGGTGAAGGCCAAGAAAGACTGAGGCTTGTAGAGCCGGCAGGAGAACACAGCCTCTCCCACAGAGGAGAGGCGGAAACCACAGCAATACCCATACTCAACTGCCCTAGGCAGCAGCAGAGGGAGTGGCGGGCCTGCAGAGAGGCCACACCTAGGGAACACAGAGGCAACACCCATTGGACTCCAGTGGCCACACCCTTCTTATACACAGACAAAATGGGCAGGCAGAGAAATGCCACCCAAATTAATCAAGAGAAATCCCCAGAGAAGGGCCTGAATGAACCAGATATAACCAAACTACCGGAAGAAGAGTTTAAAATAATAATAGTTAGGATGTTCAAAGAGCTTAGAGTAACAATAGATAGTTATTACGAACACCTAAATAAAGAAATAGCAAGTATAAAAAAGGAAATTGAAATAATAAAAAAGAATTAAACAGAAATGACAAATACAATATCAGAATTGAAGAACACAATGGAAGGAATTCAAAACAGGATGGATGAAACTGAGGATCAAATCAGTGAGTTAGAGGACAAAATAAATGAAGGCACAGAAGCAGAGCAGATAAAAAAAAAGAGACTCAAAAAATCTGAGGAAAATCTAAGGGAGATCTGTGACAACATGAAAAGAAATAACATCCACATCATAGGGGTTCCTGAAGGAGAAGAGAAAGAACAAGGAATAGAAACTTTGTTCAACCAAATCAGAGCTGAAAACTTCCCTATATTAAGACTGGAAAACGACTCACAATTCAAGAAGCACAGAAAACTCCATTAAAAAGAAAACCAAAGAAATCTACACCAAGACACATCATAATTAAAATACCAAAGCTAAGTGATAAAGAAAAAATATTAAAAGCTGCTAGAGAAAAAAAGGCTATCACCTACAAAGGAGCCCCCAAGAGGATGACATCTGACTTCTCAACAGAAACACTTGAGGCCAGACATATTCAAAGAAATACAGAACAAGAGCCTATAACCAAGACTACTTTATCCAGCAAGGATAACATTTAAAATTGAAGGATATATAAAAAGCTTCCCAGACAAAAAAAAAAAAACCTCATTAAAACTAAGCCAATTCTTCAAGATATGCTAAGGGGCCGGTTGTGAACAGATCAAAGGGGGGAAAGAATATAGCAAAAGAGGAATACAGCTTTAAAGAATAAAATGGCAATAAACAACTACATATCAATAATAACCTTAAATGTAAATGGATTAAAGGATCCAATCAAAAGACATAGGGTAGCTGCATGGATAAAGAAGTAGGACCCATACATATGCTGTCTACATGAGACACACCCTTAAAACAAAAGATGCACATAGACTGAAGGTAAAAGGATGGAGAAAAATATTTCATGCAAATGGAGATAAAAAAAAATAACGGGGTAGCAATACTTATATCTGACAAAATAGACTTTAAAACAAAGGCTGTAGTAAGAGATAAAGAAGGACACTACATAATGATAAAGGGAACAATTCAACAGGAATATATAACTATTATAAATATCTACGTGCCGAACATAGGAGCCGCGACATACATAAAGCAGACTTTGATGGATATAAAGGGCGAGATCAATAGCAATGCTATAATAGTAGGGGATTTCAATACCCCACTAACTTCACTGGATAGATCCTCAAGAAAGAAAATTAACAGAAAAACAGCAGACTTAAAGGATACACTAGATCAACTCAATTTAATAGATATCTTAGAACCTTTCACCCTAAAGCAGCAGAATATACATTCTTTTCAAGTGCTCATGTTACATTCTTTAGGATAGACCACATGTTAGGACACAAAAATGGTCTCAACAAATTTAACAAGATTGAGATCATATCAAGTATTTTCTCTGATCACAATGCCATGAAACTAGAAATTAACCACAAAAGAAAAAATGAAAAATACTCAAACACTTGGAAACTAAATAGCATGTTATTAAATAACAAATGGATTAACAATAAGATCAAAGAAGAAATAAAAAGTTCCTAGAAATAAATGATAATGAGCATACATTAACTCAAAATTTATGGGACACAGCAAAAGCAGTACTGAGAGGAAAGTTCATAGAACTACAGGCATATCATAAAAAGCTAGAAAAAGCTCAAATAAGCAACCTGACCCTGCATCTAAAAGAATAAGAAAAACAACAGGAAGTAAAGCCCAGGGGTAGTAGAAAAGAGGAAATAATAAAGATTAGTGTGGAAATAAATGACATAGAGGCTAAGGAAACAATACAGAGGATCAATGAAACCAGAAGCTGGTTCTTTGAAAAGGTAAACAAGATCGATGAACCTTTAACTAGACTCACCAAGAAAAAAAGAGAGAGGACTCAAATAAATAAAGTTAGAAAGAAAAGTGGAGAAATAATAACTGATACAAGATAAATACAAAATATTGTAAGACAATACCATGAAGAATTGTATTCTAAAAAACTAGACAACCTATATGAAATGGACTAATTCCATGAAACATACAATTTTCCAAAAATCAATCTGGAGGAATCAGAAACCCTAAATAGACCAATTACAACAAATGAGATCAAAACAGTTATAAAAAAACTCCCAACAAAGAAAAGTCCTGGGCCTGATGGCTTCACACTTGAATGCTTCAAAAAATTCAAAGAAGAACTAACTCCTATCCTTCCCAAGCTATTTCAAAAAATTCAGGAGGAAGGAAGATTTCCAACCTCCTTTTATGAGGTGAGCATAATTCTGATTTCGAAACCAGGCAAAAACAACACAAAGAAAGAAAATTATAGACTAATATCCCTGATGAATTTAGATGCTAAAATCCTCAACAAAATATTAGCCAACTGGATCCAGCAATATATGAAAAAATCATACACAAGTGGGATTTATTCTGGGGAAGCAAAGCTGGTTCAATATTCACAAATCAATCAATGTGATTTATCACATAAACAAAAGGAAGAACAACAACGACATGATAATTTCAATAGATGCAGAAAAAGCATTTGATAAAATCCAGCACACATTCATGATCAAAATTCTCAGTAAAGTGGGAATACAGGGAACATACCTCAACATGATAAAGGCCATCTATGACAAACCCAAAGCCAACATCATACTCAATGGGCAAAAATTAAAAGCAATCTCCTTAAGATCAGGAACCAGGCAGGGGTGCCCCCTTTCACCACTCTTATTCAACGTAGTTCTGGAAGTCCTAGCCACAGCAATCAGACAAGAAGAAGAAATAAAAGGCATCCAAATTGGAAAAGAAGAAGTAAAACTGTCATTATTTGCAGATGATATGATATTGTATATAGAAAACCCTAAAGTCTCAGTAAAAAAACTACTGAACCTGATAAATGAATTCAGCAAGGTGGCAGAATATAAAATTAATACTCAGAAATCAGAGGCATTTTTATACACCAACAATGAGCTGTCAGGAAGAGAAATTAAGGAAACAATCCCCTTCACTATTGTAACAACAACAAAAAATAAAGTACCTATGAGTAAATTTAACCAAAGAGATTAAAGACTTGTACTCGGAAAACTATAAAACATTGATAAAAGAAATCAAGGAAGATACAAACAAGTGGAAGCATATATCTTGCTCGTAGTTAGGAAGAATAAACATCATTAAAATGTCGATATTACCCAAAGCAATTTATAAATTCAATGCAATACCAATTAAAATACCAA